>OZ014525.1:501323275-501900775 GCA_963966055.1 Lathyrus aphaca
TGAAACTTTTTCGAAATTCAAGTTTCGGTCAAAAAATCATTATATATAATATACTAGTTTCGGTATAAAATCAAATTAAATTGGGGACTGTTCGAAATGATACCAAACTTAACATAACATTTATATATTTTACGAGTGAAGGTTATCATGGAAGTCCATGAGAAAAATAATCGCAAAAAATAGATTCTATGAAACTTTTCGAAATGCAAGTTTCGGTCAAAAATCATAGTATATTATACACTAGTTTCGGTCAATAAAATAAAATTTAATTGGGGACTATTTGAAATGATACGAGACTTTTCAGATCATTTATATATGTTAAGAGGCAAGGTTATGATGTTAGTCCATGCAAAAAAAATCATCTGAAAACTAGATTCTATGAATCTTTTAGAAATGCAAGTTACGGCCAAAAAATCATAATATATTATACACATGTTTATACTAGTTTCGGAGAAAAATCAAATTATATCGGGGACTATTCGAAATGATTCAAAACTTCACATATCATTTATATATTTTATGAAGGAAGGTTATCATGGATGTCCATGCGAAAAATCATCGGAAAATTAGATTCTATGAAACTTTTTGAAATGTAAGTTTCGGTCAAAAATCATAGTATATTATTATACACTAATTTCGGTCAATAAAATAAAATTTAATTGGGGACTATTTGAAATGATACGAGACTTTTCAGATCATTTATATATGTAATTAAGAGGGAAGGTTATGATGGTAGTCCATGCAAAAAATAATCTGAAAATTTGATTCTGTGAAACTTTTCGAAACACAAGTTTCGGCACAAAAATCATAATATATTATACACTAGTTTCGGTCATAAATCAAATTAAATCGGGGACTGTTCGAAATTATACGAAACTTCACACATCATTTATATATTTTACGAGGTAAGGATATCATGGAAGAGTATGCAAAAAATCATCGGAAAATAAGATTCTGTGAAACTTTTCGAAATGCAAGTTTCGGTCAAAAATCATAGTATATTTTACACCAGTTTCTGTCAAAAAAATAAAATTTAATTGGGGACTATTTGAAATGATACGAGACATTTCAGATCATTTATATATGTTATGAGGGAAGGTTATGATGGTAGTCCATGCAAAAAAATAATCTGAAAAATTTTATATTATGAAACTTTTCGAAATGCAAGTTTCGGCCAAAAAATAATATATTATACACTAGTTTATACTAGTTTCGGTCAAAAATTAAATTAAATTGAGGACTATTCAAAATGATACGAAACGTCACATATCATTTATATATTTTACGAGGGAAGGTTATCATTGAAGTCCATGCCAAAAATCATCAGAAAAATAGATTCTATGAAACTTTTTGAAATGTAAGTTTCGGTCAAAAATCATAGTATAATATTATACACTACTTTCGGTCAATAAAATAAAATTTAATTGGGGACTATTTGAAATGATACGAGACTTTTTAGATCATTTATATATGTTAAGAGGCAAGGTTATGATGTTAGTCCATGCAAAAAAAATCATCTGAAAAATAGATTCTATGAATCTTTTAGAAATGCAAGTTACGGCCAAAAAATCATAATATATTATACACATGTTTATACTAGTTTCAGAGAAAAATAAAATTATATCGGGGACTATTCGAAATGATTCAAAACTTCACATATCATTTATATATTTTATGAAGGAAGGTTATCATGGAAGTCCATGGGAAAAATCATCGGAAAATTAGATTCTATGAAACTTTTTGAAATGTAAGTTTCGGTCAAAAATCATAGTATAATATTATACACTACTTTCGGTCAATAAAATAAAATTTAATTGGGGACTATTTGAAATGATACGAGACTTTTTAGATCATTTATATATGTAATCAAGAGGGGAGGTTATGATGGTAGTCCATGCAAAAAATAATCTGAAAATTTGTTTCTATGAAACTTTTAGAAATGCAAGTTTCGGCCAAAAAATCATAATATATTATACACTAATTTATACAAGTTTCGGTCAAAAATCAAATTAAATCGGGGACTGTTCGAAATGATACGAAACTTAACATATCATTTATATATTTTACGAGGGAAGGTTATCATGGAAGTCCATGCGAAAAATCATCGAAAATTATATTCTATGAAACCTTTTGAAATGTAAGTTTCGGTCAAAAATCATCGTATATTATACACTAGTTTCGGTCAATAAAATAAAATTTAATTGGGGACTATTTAAAATGATACGAAACATTTCAGATCATTTATATATGTTAAGAGGCAAGGTTATGATGGTAGTCCATGCAAAAAAAATCTTCTGAAAACTATATTCTATGAAACTTTTCGAAATGCAAGTTACTTCCAAAAAATCATAATATATTATACACTAGTTTATACTAGTTTCGATTAAAAATCAAATTATATCGGGGACTGTTCGAAATGATTCAAACTTCACATATCATTTATATATCTTATGAGGGAAGGTTATCATGGATATCCATGCGAAAAATAATCGGAAAATTAGATTCTATGAAACTTTTCGAAATGCAAGTTTCGGTCAAAAATCATAGTATATTATACACTAGTTTCAAGCAAAAAAATAAAATTTAATTGGGGACTATTTGAAATGATACGAGACTTTTCAGATCATTTATATATGTTAAAAGGGGAGGTTATGATGGTAGTCCATGCAAAACAAAATTATCTGAAAACAAGATTCTATGAAACTTTTTCGAAATTCAAGTTTCGGTCAAAAAATCATTATATATTATATACTAGTTTCGGTATAAAATCAAATTAAATTGGGGACTGTTCGAAATGATACCAAACTTAACATAACATTTATATATTTTACGAGTGAAGGTTATCATGGAAGTCCATGAGAAAAATAATCGCAAAAAATAGATTCTATGAAACTTTTCGAAATGCAAGTTTCGGTCAAAAATCATAGTATATTATACACTAGTTTCGGTCAATAAAATAAAATTTAATTGGGGACTATTTGAAATGATACGAGACTTTTCAGATCATTTATATATGTTAAGAGGCAAGGTTATGATGTTAGTCCATGCAAAAAAAATCATCTGAAAACTAGATTCTATGAATCTTTTAGAAATGCAAGTTACGGCCAAAAAATCATAATATATTATACACATGTTTATACTAGTTTCGGAGAAAAATCAAATTATATCGGGGACTATTCGAAATGATTCAAAACTTCACATATCATTTATATATTTTATGAAGGAAGGTTATCATGGATGTCCATGCGAAAAATCATCGGAAAATTAGATTCTATGAAACTTTTTGAAATGTAAGTTTCGGTCAAAAATCATAGTATATTATTATACACTAATTTCGGTCAATAAAATAAAATTTAATTGGGGACTATTTGAAATGATACGAGACTTTTCAGATCATTTATATATGTAATTAAGAGGGAAGGTTATGATGGTAGTCCACGCAAAAAATAATCTGAAAATTTGATTCTGTGAAACTTTTCGAAACACAAGTTTCGGCACAAAAATCATAATATATTATACACTAGTTTCGGTCATAAATCAAATTAAATCGGGGACTGTTCGAAATTATACGAAACTTCACACATCATTTATATATTTTACGAGGTAAGGATATCATGGAAGAGTATGCAAAAAATCATCGGAAAATAAGATTCTGTGAAACTTTTCGAAATGCAAGTTTCGGTCAAAAATCATAGTATATTTTACACCAGTTTCTGTCAAAAAAATAAAATTTAATTGGGGACTATTTGAAATGATACGAGACATTTCAGATCATTTATATATGTTATGAGGGAAGGTTATGATGGTAGTCCATGCAAAAAAATAATCTGAAAAATTTTATATTATGAAACTTTTCGAAATGCAAGTTTCGGCCAAAAAATAATATATTATACACTAGTTTATACTAGTTTCGGTCAAAAATTAAATTAAATTGAGGACTATTCAAAATGATACGAAACGTCACATATCATTTATATATTTTACGAGGGAAGGTTATCATTGAAGTCCATGCCAAAAATCATCAGAAAATTAGATTCTATGAAACTTTTTGAAATGTAAGTTTCGGTCAAAAATCATAGTATAATATTATACACTACTTTCGGTCAATAAAATAAAATTTAATTGGGGACTATTTGAAATGATACGAGACTTTTTAGATCATTTATATATGTTAAGAGGCAAGGTTATGATGTTAGTCCATGCAAAAAAAATCATCTGAAAAATAGATTCTATGAATCTTTTAGAAATGCAAGTTACGGCCAAAAAATCATAATATATTATACACATGTTTATACTAGTTTCAGAGAAAAATAAAATTATATCGGGGACTATTCGAAATGATTCAAAACTTCACATATCATTTATATATTTTATGAAGGAAGGTTATCTTGGAAGTCCATGGGAAAAATCATCGGAAAATTAGATTCTATGAAACTTTTTGAAATGTAAGTTTCGGTCAAAAATCATAGTATAATATTATACACTACTTTCGGTCAATAAAATAAAATTTAATTGGGGACTATTTGAAATGATACGAGACTTTTTAGATCATTTATATATGTAATCAAGAGGGAAGGTTATGATGGTAGTCCATGCAAAAAATAATCTGAAAATTTGTTTCTATGAAACTTTTAGAAATGCAAGTTTCGGCCAAAAAATCATAATATATTATTCACTAATTTATACAAGTTTCGGTCAAAAATCAAATTAAATCGGGGACTGTTCGAAATGATACGAAACTTAACATATCATTTATATATTTTACGAGGGAAGGTTATCATGGAAGTCCATGCGAAAAATCATCGAAAATTGTATTCTATGAAACCTTTTGAAATGTAAGTTTCGGTAAAAAATCATCGTATATTATACACTAGTTTCGGTCAATAAAATAAAATTTAATTGGGGACTATTTAAAATGATACGAAACATTTCAGATCATTTATATATGTTAAGAGGCAAGGTTATGATGGTAGTCCATGCAAAAAAAATCTTCTGAAAACTAGATTCTATGAAACTTTTCGAAATGCAAGTTACTTCCAAAAAATCATAATATATTATACACTAGTTTATACTAGTTTCGATTAAAAATCAAATTATATCGGGGACTGTTCGAAATGATTCAAACTTCACATATCATTTATATATCTTATGAGGGAAGGTTATCATGGATGTCCATGCGAAAAATAATCGGAAAATTAGATTCTATGAAACTTTTCGAAATGCAAGTTTCGGTCAAAAATCATAGTATATTATACACTAGTTTCAAGCAAAAAAATAAAATTTAATTGGGGACTATTTGAAATGATACGAGACTTTTCAGATCATTTATATATGTTAAAATGGGAGGTTATGATGGTAGTCCATGCAAAACAAAATTATCTGAAAACAAGATTCTATGAAACTTTTTCGAAATTCAAGTTTCGGTCAAAAAATCATTATATATTATATACTAGTTTCGGTATAAAATCAAATTAAATTGGGGACTGTTCGAAATGATACCAAACTTAACATAACATTTATATATTTTACGAGTGAAGGTTATCATGGAAGTCCATGAGAAAAATAATCGCAAAAAATAGATTCTATGAAACTTTTCGAAATGCAAGTTTCGGTCAAAAATCATAGTATATTATACACTAGTTTCGGTCAATAAAATAAAATTTAATTGGGGACTATTTGAAATGATACGAGACTTTTCAGATCATTTATATATGTTAAGAGGCAAGGTTATGATGTTAGTCCATGCAAAAAAAATCATCTGAAAACTAGATTCTATGAATCTTTTAGAAATGCAAGTTACGGCCAAAAAATCATAATATATTATACACATGTTTATACTAGTTTCGGAGAAAAATCAAATTATATCGGGGACTATTCGAAATGATTCAAAACTTCACATATCATTTATATATTTTATGAAGGAAGGTTATCATGGATGTCCATGCGAAAAATCATCGGAAAATTAGATTCTATGAAACTTTTTGAAATGTAAGTTTCGGTCAAAAATCATAGTATATTATTATACACTAATTTCGGTCAATAAAATAAAATTTAATTGGGGACTATTTGAAATGATACGAGACTTTTCAGATCATTTATATATGTAATTAAGAGGGAAGGTTATGATGGTAGTCCATGCAAAAAATAATCTGAAAATTTGATTCTGTGAAACTTTTCGAAACACAAGTTTCGGCACAAAAATCATAATATATTATACACTAGTTTCGGTCATAAATCAAATTAAATCGGGGACTGTTCGAAATTATACGAAACTTCACACATCATTTATATATTTTACGAGGTAAGGATATCATGGAAGAGTATGCAAAAAATCATCGGAAAATAAGATTCTGTGAAACTTTTCGAAATGCAAGTTTCGGTCAAAAATCATAGTATATTTTACACCAGTTTCTGTCAAAAAAATAAAATTTAATTGGGGACTATTTGAAATGATACAAGACATTTCAGATCATTTATATATGTTATGAGGGAAGGTTATGATGGTAGTCCATGCAAAAAAATAATCTGAAAAATTTTATATTATGAAACTTTTCGAAATGCAAGTTTCGGCCAAAAAATAATATATTATACACTAGTTTATACTAGTTTCGGTCAAAAATTAAATTAAATTGAGGACTATTCAAAATGATACGAAACGTCACATATCATTTATATATTTTACGAGGGAAGGTTATCATTGAAGTCCATGCCAAAAATCATCAGAAAATTAGATTCTATGAAACTTTTTGAAATGTAAGTTTCGGTCAAAAATCATAGTATAATATTATACACTACTTTCGGTCAATAAAATAAAATTTAATTGGGGACTATTTGAAATGATACGAGACTTTTTAGATCATTTATATATGTTAAGAGGCAAGGTTATGATGTTAGTCCATGCAAAAAAAATCATCTGAAAAATAGATTCTATGAATCTTTTAGAAATGCAAGTTACGGCCAAAAAATCATAATATATTATACACATGTTTATACTAGTTTCAGAGAAAAATAAAATTATATCGGGGACTATTCGAAATGATTCAAAACTTCACATATCATTTATATATTTTATGAAGGAAGGTTATCATGGAAGTCCATGGGAAAAATCATCGGAAAATTAGATTCTATGAAACTTTTTGAAATGTAAGTTTCGGTCAAAAATCATAGTATAATATTATACACTACTTTCGGTCAATAAAATAAAATTTAATTGGGGACTATTTGAAATGATACGAGACTATTTAGATCATTTATATATGTAATCAAGAGGGAAGGTTATGATGGTAGTCCATGCAAAAAATAATCTGAAAATTTGTTTCTATGAAACTTTTAGAAATGCAAGTTTCGGCCAAAAAATCATAATATATTATACACTAATTTATACAAGTTTCGGTCAAAAATCAAATTAAATCGGGGACTGTTCGAAATGATACGAAACTTAACATATCATTTATATATTTTACGAGGGAAGGTTATCATGGAAGTCCATGCGAAAAATCATCGAAAATTATATTCTATGAAACCTTTTGAAATGTAAGTTTCGGTCAAAAATCATCGTATATTATACACTAGTTTCGGTCAATAAAATAAAATTTAATTGGGGACTATTTAAAATGATACGAAACATTTCAGATCATTTATATATGTTAAGAGGCAAGGTTATGATGGTAGTCCATGCAAAAAAAATCTTCTGAAAACTATATTCTATGAAACTTTTCGAAATGCAAGTTACTTCCAAAAAATCATAATATATTATACACTAGTTTATACTAGTTTCGATTAAAAATCAAATTATATCGGGGACTGTTCGAAATGATTCAAACTTCACATATCATTTATATATCTTATGAGGGAAGGTTATCATGGATATCCATGCGAAAAATAATCGGAAAATTAGATTCTATGAAACTTTTCGAAATGCAAGTTTCGGTCAAAAATCATAGTATATTATACACTAGTTTCAAGCAAAAAAATAAAATTTAATTGGGGACTATTTGAAATGATACGAGACTTTTCAGATCATTTATATATGTTAAAAGGGGAGGTTATGATGGTAGTCCATGCAAAACAAAATTATCTGAAAACAAGATTCTATGAAACTTTTTCGAAATTCAAGTTTCGGTCAAAAAATCATTATATATTATATACTAGTTTCGGTATAAAATCAAATTAAATTGGGGACTGTTCGAAATGATACCAAACTTAACATAACATTTATATATTTTACGAGTGAAGGTTATCATGGAAGTCCATGAGAAAAATAATCGCAAAAAATAGATTCTATGAAACTTTTCGAAATGCAAGTTTCGGTCAAAAATCATAGTATATTATACACTAGTTTCGGTCAATAAAATAAAATTTAATTGGGGACTATTTGAAATGATACGAGACTTTTCAGATCATTTATATATGTTAAGAGGCAAGGTTATGATGTTAGTCCATGCAAAAAAAATCATCTGAAAACTAGATTCTATGAATCTTTTAGAAATGCAAGTTACGGCCAAAAAATCATAATATATTATACACATGTTTATACTAGTTTCGGAGAAAAATCAAATTATATCGGGGACTATTCGAAATGATTCAAAACTTCACATATCATTTATATATTTTATGAAGGAAGGTTATCATGGATGTCCATGCGAAAAATCATCGGAAAATTAGATTCTATGAAACTTTTTGAAATGTAAGTTTCGGTCAAAAATCATAGTATATTATTATACACTAATTTCGGTCAATAAAATAAAATTTAATTGGGGACTATTTGAAATGATACGAGACTTTTCAGATCATTTATATATGTAATTAAGAGGGAAGGTTATGATGGTAGTCCATGCAAAAAATAATCTGAAAATTTGATTCTGTGAAACTTTTCGAAACACAAGTTTCGGCACAAAAATCATAATATATTATACACTAGTTTCGGTCATAAATCAAATTAAATCGGGGACTGTTCGAAATTATACGAAACTTCACACATCATTTATATATTTTACGAGGTAAGGATATCATGGAAGAGTATGCAAAAAATCATCGGAAAATAAGATTCTGTGAAACTTTTCGAAATGCAAGTTTCGGTCAAAAATCATAGTATATTTTACACCAGTTTCTGTCAAAAAAATAAAATTTAATTGGGGACTATTTGAAATGATACGAGACATTTCAGATCATTTATATATGTTATGAGGGAAGGTTATGATGGTAGTCCATGCAAAAAAATAATCTGAAAAATTTTATATTATGAAACTTTTCGAAATGCAAGTTTCGGCCAAAAAATAATATATTATACACTAGTTTATACTAGTTTCGGTCAAAAATTAAATTAAATTGAGGACTATTCAAAATGATACGAAACGTCACATATCATTTATATATTTTACGAGGGAAGGTTATCATTGAAGTCCATGCCAAAAATCATCAGAAAATTAGATTCTATGAAACTTTTTGAAATGTAAGTTTCGGTCAAAAATCATAGTATAATATTATACACTACTTTCGGTCAATAAAATAAAATTTAATTGGGGACTATTTGAAATGATACGAGACTTTTTAGATCATTTATATATGTTAAGAGGCAAGGTTATGATGTTAGTCCATGCAAAAAAAATCATCTGAAAAATAGATTCTATGAATCTTTTAGAAATGCAAGTTACGGCCAAAAAATCATAATATATTATACACATGTTTATACTAGTTTCAGAGAAAAATAAAATTATATCGGGGACTATTCGAAATGATTCAAAACTTCACATATCATTTATTTATTTTATGAAGGAAGGTTATCATGGAAGTCCATGGGAAAAATCATCGGAAAATTAGATTCTATGAAACTTTTTGAAATGTAAGTTTCGGTCAAAAATCATAGTATAATATTATACACTACTTTCGGTCAATAAAATAAAATTTAATTGGGGACTATTTGAAATGATACGAGACTTTTTAGATCATTTATATATGTAATCAAGAGGGAAGGTTATGATGGTAGTGCATGCAAAAAATAATCTGAAAATTTGTTTCTATGAAACTTTTAGAAATGCAAGTTTCGGCCAAAAAATCATAATATATTATTCACTAATTTATACAAGTTTCGGTCAAAAATCAAATTAAATCGGGGACTGTTCGAAATGATACGAAACTTAACATATCATTTATATATTTTACGAGGGAAGGTTATCATGGAAGTCCATGCGAAAAATCATCGAAAATTGTATTCTATGAAACCTTTTGAAATGTAAGTTTCGGTCAAAAATCATCGTATATTATACACTAGTTTCGGTCAATAAAATAAAATTTAATTGGGGACTATTTAAAATGATACGAAACATTTCAGATCATTTATATATGTTAAGAGGCAAGGTTATGATGGTAGTCCATGCAAAAAAAATCTTCTGAAAACTAGATTCTATGAAACTTTTCGAAATGCAAGTTACTTCCAAAAAATCATAATATATTATACACTAGTTTATACTAGTTTCGATTAAAAATCAAATTATATCGGGGACTGTTCGAAATGATTCAAACTTCACATATCATTTATATATCTTATGAGGGAAGGTTATCATGGATGTCCATGCGAAAAATAATCGGAAAATTAGATTCTATGAAACTTTTCGAAATGCAAGTTTCGGTCAAAAATCATAGTATATTATACACTAGTTTCAAGCAAAAAAATAAAATTTAATTGGGGACTATTTGAAATGATACGAGACATTTCAGATCATTTATATATGTTAAAAGGGGAGGTTATGATGGTAGTCCATGCAAAACAAAATTATCTGAAAACAAGATTCTATGAAACTTTTTCGAAATTCATGTTTCGGTCAAAAAATCATTATATATTATATACTAGTTTCGGTATAAAATCAAATTAAATTGGGGACTGTTCGAAATGATACCAAACTTAACATAACATTTATATATTTTACGAGTGAAGGTTATCATGGAAGTCCATGAGAAAAATAATCGCAAAAAATAGATTCTATGAAACTTTTCGAAATGCAAGTTTCGGTCAAATATCATAGTATATTATACACTAGTTTCGGTCAATAAAATAAAATTTAATTGGGGACTATTTGAAATGATACGAGACTTTTCAGATCATTTATATATGTTAAGAGGCAAGGTTATGATGTTAGTCCATGCAAAAAAAATCATCTGAAAACTAGATTCTATGAATCTTTTAGAAATGCAAGTTACGGCCAAAAAATCATAATATATTATACACATGTTTATACTAGTTTCGGAGAAAAATCAAATTATATCGGGGACTATTCGAAATGATTCAAAACTTCACATATCATTTATATATTTTATGAAGGAAGGTTATCATGGATGTCCATGCGAAAAATCATCGGAAAATTAGATTCTATGAAACTTTTTGAAATGTAAGTTTCGGTCAAAAATCATAGTATATTATTATACACTAATTTCGGTCAATAAAATAAAATTTAATTGGGGACTATTTGAAATGATACGAGACTTTTCAGATCATTTATATATGTAATTAAGAGGGAAGGTTATGATGGTAGTCCATGCAAAAAATAATCTGAAAATTTGATTCTGTGAAACTTTTCGAAACACAAGTTTCGGCACAAAAATCATAATATATTATACACTAGTTTCGGTCATAAATCAAATTAAATCGGGGACTGTTCGAAATTATACGAAACTTCACACATCATTTATATATTTTACGAGGTAAGGATATCATGGAAGAGTATGCAAAAAATCATCGGAAAATAAGATTCTGTGAAACTTTTCGAAATGCAAGTTTCGGTCAAAAATCATAGTATATTTTACACTAGTTTCTGTCAAAAAAATAAAATTTAATTGGGGACTATTTGAAATGATACGAGACATTTCAGATCATTTATATATGTTATGAGGGAAGGTTATGATGGTAGTCCATGCAAAAAAATAATCTGAAAAATTTTATACTATGAAACTTTTCGAAATGCAAGTTTCGGCCAAAAGATAATATATTATACACTAGTTTATACTAGTTTCGGTCAAAAATTAAATTAAATTGGGGACTATTCGAAATGATACGAAACGTCACATATCATTTATATATTTTACGAGGGAAGGTTATCATGGAAGTCCATGCCAAAAATCATCAGAAAATTAGATTCTATGAAACTTTTTGAAATGTAAGTTTCGGTCAAAAATCATAGTATAATATTATACACTACTTTCGGTCAATAAAATAAAATTTAATTGGGGACTATTTGAAATGATACGAGACTTTTTAGATCATTTATATATGTAATCAAGAGGGAAGGTTATGATGGTAGTCCATGCAAAAAATAATCTGAAAATTTGATTCTATGAAACTTTTAGAAATGCAAGTTTCGGCCAAAAAATCATAATATATTATACACTAATTTATACAAGTTTCGGTCAAAAATCAAATTAAATCGGGGACTATTCGAAATGATACGAAACTTAACATATCATTTATATATTTTACGAGGGAAGGTTATCATGGAAGTCCATGCGAAAAATCATCGCAAAATTATATTCTATGAAACCTTTTGAAATGTAAGTTTCGGTCAAAAATCATCGTATATTATACACTAGTTTCGGTCAATAAAATAAAATTTAATTGGGGACTATTTGAAATGATACGAGACTTTTCAGATCATTTATATATGTTAAGAGGCAAGGTTATGATGGTAGTCCATGCAAAAAAAAATCTTCTGAAAACTAGATTCTATGAAACTTTTCGAAATGCAAGTTACTTCCAAAAAATCATAATATATTATACACTAGTTTATACTAGTTTCGATTAAAAATCAAATTATATCGGGGACTGTTCGAAATGATTCAAAACATCACATATCATTTATATATCTTATGAGGGAAGGTTATCATGGATGTCCATGCGAAAAATAATCGGAAAATTAGATTCTATGAAACTTTTCGAAATGCAAGTTTCGGTCAAAAATCATAGTATATTATACACTAGTTTCAAGCAAAAAATTAAAATTTAATTGGGGACTATTTGAAATGATACGAGACTTTTCAGATCATTTATATATGTTAAAAGGGGAGGTTGTGATGGTAGTCCATGCAAAACAAAATTATCTGAAAACAAGATTCTATGAAACTTTTTCGAAATTCAAGTTTCGGTCAAAAAATCATTATATATTATATACTAGTTTCGGTCAAAAATCAAATTAAATCGGGGACTGTTCGAAATGATAGGAAACTTAACATAACATTTATATATTTTACGAGTGAAGGTTATCATGGAAGTCCATGCGAAAAATAATCGCAAAAATTAGATTCTATGAAACTTTTCGAAATGCAAGTTTCGGTCAAAAATCATAGTATATTATACACTAGTTTCGGTCAATAAAATAAAATTTAATTGGGGACTATTTGAAATGATACGAGACTTTTCAAATCATTTATATATGTTAAGAGGCAAGGTTATGATGTTAGTCCATGCAAAAAATATCATCTGAAAACTAGATTCTATGAATCTTTTAGAAATGCAAGTTACGGCCAAAAAATCATAATATATTATACACATTTTTATACTAGTTTCAGAGAAAAATAAAATTATATCGGGGACTATTCGAAATGATTCAAAACTTCACATATCATTTATATATTTTATGAAGGAAGGTTATCATGGAAGTCCATGGGAAAAATCATCGGAAAATTAGATTCTATGAAACTTTTTGAAATGTAAGTTTCGGTCAAAAATCATAGTATATTATTATACACTAATTTCGGTCAATAAAATAAAATTTAATTGGGGACTATTTGAAATGATACGAGACTTTTCAGATCATTTATATATGTAATTAAGAGGGAAGGTTATGATGGTAGTCCATGCAAAAAATAATCTGAAAATTTGATTCTGTGAAACTTTTCGAAATGCAAGTTTCGGCACAAAAATCATAATATATTATACACTAGTTTCGGTCATAAATCAAATTAAATCGGGGACTGTTCGAAATTATACGAAACTTCACACATCATTTATATATTTTACGAGGTAAGTTTATCATGGAAGTCTATGCAAAAAATCATCGGAAAATTAGATTCTGTGAAACTTTTCGAAATGCAAGTTTCGGTCAAAAATCTTAGTATATTATACACTAGTTTCTGTCAAAAAATAAAATTTAATTGGGGACTATTTGAAATGATACGAGACATTTCAGATCATTTATATATGTTAAGAGGGAAGGTTATGATGGTAGTCCATGCAAAAAAATAATCTGAAAATTTTATACTATGAAACTTTTCGAAATGCAAGTTTCGGCCAAAAAATAATATATTATACACTAGTTTATACTAGTTTCGGTCAAAAATTAAATTAAATTGGGGACTATTCGAAATGATACGAAACGTCACATATCATTTATATATTTTACGAGGGAAGGTCATCATGGAAGTCCATGCGAAAAATCATCAGAAAATTAGATTCTATGAAACTTTTTGAAATGTATGTTTCGGTCAAAAATCATAGTATAATATTATACACAAGTTTCGGTCAATAAAATAAAATTTAATTTGGGACTATTTGAAATGATACGAGACTTTTTAGATCATTTATATATGTAATCAAGAGGGAAGGTTATGATGGTAGTCCATGCAAAAAAATAATCTGAAAATTTGATTCTATGAAACTTTTTGAAATGCAAGTTTCGGCCAAAAAATCATAATATATTATACACTAATTTATACTAGTTTCGTTCAAAAATAAAATTAAATCGGGGACTGTTAAAAATGATACGAAACTTAACATATCATTTATATATTTTACGAGAGAAGGTTATCATTGAAGTCCAGGACAAAAATCATCGGAAAATTAGATTCTATGAAACGTTTTGAAATGTAAGTTTCGGTCAAAAATCATAGTATATTATACACTAGTTTCGGTCAATAAAATAAAATTTAATTGGGGACTATTTGATATGATACGAGACTTTTCAGATCATATATATATGTTAAGAGGCAAGGTTATGATGGTAGTCCATGCAAAAAAAATCATCTGAAAACTAGATTCTACGAATCTTTTAGAAATGCAAGTTACGGCCAAAAAATCATAATATATTATACACATGTTTATACTAGTTTCGGAGAAAAATCAAATTATATCGGTGACTATTCGAAATGATTCAAAACTTCACATATCATTTATATATTTTATGAAGGAAGGTTATCATGGAAGTCCATGCGAAAAATCATCGGAAAATTAGATTCTATGAAACTTTTTGAAATGTAAGTTTCGGTCAAAAATCATAGTATATTATTATACACTAATTTCGGTCAATAAAATAAAATTTAATTGGGGACTATTTGAAATGATACGAGACTTTTCAGATCATTTATATATGTAATTAAGAGGGAAGGTTATGATGGTAGTCCATGCAAAAAATAATCTGAAAATTTGATTCTGTGAAACTTTTCGAAACACAAGTTTCGGCCAAAAAATCATAATATATTATACACTAGTTTCGGTCATAAATCAAATTAAATCGGGGACTGTTCGAAATATACGATACATAACATAACATTTATATATTTTACGAGGGAAGGTTATCATGGAAGTCCATGCGAAAAATCATCAGAAAATTAGATTCTATGAAACTTTTTGAAATGTAAGTTTCGGTCAAAAATCATAGTATAATATTATACACTAGTTCCGGTCAATAAAATAAAATTTAATTGGGGACTATTTGAAATGATACGAGACTTTTTAGATCATTTATATATGTAATCAAGAGGGAAGGTTATGATGGTAGTCCATGCAAAAAATAATCTGAAAATTTGATTCTATGAAACTTTTCGAAATGCAAGTTTCGGAAAAAAAATCATAATATATTATACACTAACTTAAACTAGTTTCGGTCAAAAATCAAATTAAATCGGGGACTATTGGAAATGATACGAAACTTAACATATCATTTATATATTTTACGAGGGAAGGTTATCATGGAATTCCATGCGAAAAATCATCAGAAAATTAGATTCTATGAAACTTTTTGAAATGTAAGTTTCGGTCAAAAATCATAGTATATTATACACTAGTTTCGGTCAATAAAATAAAATTTAATTGGGAACTATTTGAAATGATACGAGACTTTTCAGATCATTTATATATGTTAAGAGGCAAGATTATAATGGTAGTCCATGCAAAAAAAATCATCTGAAAACTAGATTCTATGAAACTTTTCGAAATACAAGTTACGGCCAAAAAATCATAATATATTATACAATAGTTGATACTAGTTTCGGTCAAAAATCCAATTATATCGGGGACTGTTCGAAATGATTCGAAACTTCACATATCATTTATATATTTTATGAGGGAAGGTTATCATGGAAGTCCATGCGAAAAATCATCGGAATATTAGATTCTATGAAACTTTTTGAAATGTAAGTTTCAGTCAAAAATCATTGTATATTATTATACACCAGTTTCGGTCAATAAAATAAAATTTAATTGGGGACTTTTTGAAATAATATGAGACTTTTCAGATCATTTATATATGTAATTAAGAGGGAAGGTTATGATGGTAGTCCATGCAAAAAATAATCTGAAAATTTGATTCTATGAAACTTTTCGAAACATAAGTTTCGGCCAAAAAATCATAATATATTATACACTAGTTTATACTAGTTTCGGTCAAAAATCAAATTAAACCTGAGATTGTTCGAAATGATATGAAACATCACATATCATTTATATATTTTATGAGGGAAGGTTATCATGGAAGTCCATGCAAAAAATCATTGGAAAATTAGATTCTGTGAAAATTTTCGAAATGCAAGTTTCGGTCAAAAATCATAGTATATTATACACTAGTTTCGGTCAAAAAATAAAATTTAATTGGGGACTTTTTGAAATGATACGAGCCTTTTCAGATCATTTGTATATGTTAAGAGGGAAGGTTATGATGGTAGTCCATGCAAAAAATAATCTGAAAATTTGATTCTATGATACTTTTCGAAATGCAAGTTTCGGCCAAAAAATCATAATATATTATACACTAGTTTATACTAGTTTCGGTCAAAAATCAAATTAAATCGAGGACTATTCGAAATGATACGAAACGCCACGTATCATTTATATATTTTACGAGGGAAGGTTATCATGGAAGTCCATGCGAAAAATCATCGGAAAATTAAATTCTATGAAACTTTTTGAAATGTACGTTTCGGTCAAAAATCATAGTATATTATTATACACTAGTTTCGGCCAATAAAATAAAATTTAATTGGGGACTATTTGAAATGATACGAGACTTTTTAGTTCATTTATATATGTAATCAAGAGGGAAGGTTATGATGGTAGTCCATGCAAAAAATAATCTGAAAATTTGATTCTATGAAACTTTTTGAAATGCAAGTTTCGGCAAAAATATCATAATATATTATACCCTAATTTATACTAGTTTCGGTCAAAAATCAAATTAAATCGGGGACTGTTCGAAATGATACGAAACTTAACATATCATTTATATATTTTACGAGGGAAGGTTATCATGGAAGTCCATGAGAAAAATCATCGGAAAATTAGATTCTATGAAACTTTTTGAAATGTAAGTTTCGGTCAAAAATCATAGTATATTATACACTAGTTTCGGTCAAAAAAATAAAATTTAATTGGGGACTATTTGAAATGATACGAGACTTTTCAGATCATTTTTATATGTTAAGAGGGGAGGTTATGATGGTAGTCCATGCAAAAAAAAATCATCTGAAAACAAGATTCTATGAAACTTTTTCGCAATGCAAGTTTCGGTCAAAAAATCATAATATATTATATACTAGTTTCGGTCATAAATCAAATTAAATCAGGGACTGTTCGAAATGAAACGAAACTTCACATATCATTTATAAATTTTATGAGAGAAGGTTATAATGGAAGTCCATGCGAAAAATCATTGGAAAATTAGATTCTATGAAACTTTTCGAAATGCAAGTTTCGGTCAAAATTCATAGTATCTTATACACTAGTTTCGGTCAAAAAAATATAATTTAATTGGGGACTATTTGAAATGATACGAGACTTTTCAGATCATTTATATATGTTAAGAGGCAAGGTTATGATGGTAGTCCATGCAAAAAAAAATCATCTGAAAACTAGACTCTATGAATCTTTTCGAAATGCAAGTTAAGGCCAAAAAATCATAATATATTATACACATGTTTATACTAGTTTCGGAGAAATATCAAATTATATCGGGGAATGTTCGAAATGATTCGAAACTTCACATATCATTTATATATTTTATGAAGGAAGGCTATCATGCAAGTCCATGCGAAAAATCATTGGAAAATTAGATTTTATGAAACATTTTGAAATGTAAGTTTCGGTCAAAAATCATTGTATATTATTATACACCAGTTTCAGTCAATAAAATAAAATTTAATTGGGGACTATTTGAAATGATACGAGACTTTTTAGATCATTTATATATGTAATTAAGAGGGAAGGTTATGAAGGTACTCCATGCAAAAAATAATCTGAAAATTTGATTCTATGAAATTTATCGAAACACAAGTTTCGGCCAAAAAATCATAATATATTATACACTAGTTTATACTAGTTTCGGTCAAAAATCAAATTAAATCGAGGACTATTCGAAATGATACGAAACGCCACATATCATTTATATATTTTACGAGGGAAGGTTATCATGGAAGTCCATGCGAAAAATCATCGGAAAATTAAATTCTAGGAAACTTTTTTAAATGTAAGTTTCGGTCAAAAATCATAGTATATTATTATACACTAGTTTCGGTCAATAAAATAAAATTTAATTGGGGACTATTTGAAATGATACGAGACTTTTCAGATCATTTATATATGTAATTAAGAGGGAAGGTTATGATGGTAGTCCATGCAAAAAATAATCTGAAAATTTGATTCTGTGAAACTTTTCGAAACACAAGTTTCGGCCAAAAAATCATAATATATTATACACTAGTTTCGGTCATAAATCAAATTAAATCGGGGACTGTTCGAAATGATACGAAACTTCACATATCATTTATATATTTTACGAGGGAAGGTTATCATGGAAGTCTATGCAAAAAATCATCGGAAAATTAGATTCTGTGAAACTTTTCGAAATGCAAGTTTCGGTCAAAAATCTGAGTATATTATACACCAGTTTCTGTCAAAAAAATAAAATTTAATTGGAGACTATTTGAAATGATACGAGACATTTCAGATCATTTATATATGTTATGAGGGAAGGTTATGATGGTAGTCCATGCAAAAAAATAATCTGAAAAATTTTATATTATGAAACTTTTCGAAATGCAAGTTTCGGCCAAAAAATAATATATTATACACTAGTTTATACTAGTTTCGGTCAAAAATTAAATTAAATTGAGGACTATTCAAAATGATACGAAACGTCACATATCATTTATATATTTTACGAGGGAAGGTTATCATTGAAGTCCATGCCAAAAATCATCAGAAAATTAGATTCTATGAATCTTTTTGAAATGTAAGTTTCGGTCAAAAATCATAGTATAATATTATACACTACTTTCGGTCAATAAAATAAAATTTAATTGGGGACTATTTGAAATGATACGAGACTTTTTAGATCATTTATATATGTAATCAAGAGGGAAGGTTATGATGGTAGTCCATGCAAAAAATAATCTGAAAATTTGATTCTAGGAAACTTTTTGAAATGCAAGTTTCGGCCAAAATATCATAATATATTATACACTAATTTATACTAGTTTCGGTCAAAAATAAAATTAAATCGGGGACTGTTCGAAATGATACGAAACTTAATATATCATTTATATATTTTACGAGGGAAGGTTATCATGGAAGTCCATGAGAAAAATCATCGGAAAATTAGATTCTATGAAACTTTTTGAAATGTAAGTTTCGGTCAAAAATCATAGTATATTATACACTAGTTTCGGTCAATAAAATAAAATTTAATTGGGGACTATTTGAAATGATACAAGACTTTTCAGATCATTTATATATGTTAAGAAGCAAGGTTATGATGGTAGTCCATGCAAAAAAAATCATCTGAAAACTAGATTCTATGAATCTTTTAGAAATGCAAGTTACGGCCAAAAAATCATAATATATTATACACATGTTTATACTAGTTTCGGAGAAAAATCAAATTATATCGGGGACTATTCGAAATGATTCAAAACTTCACATATCATTTATATATTTTATGAAGGAAGGTTATCATGGAAGTCCATGCGAAAAATCATCGGAAAATTAAATTCTAGGAAACTTTTTTAAATGTAAGTTTCGGTCAAAAATCATAGTATATTATTATACACTAGTTTCGGTCAATAAAATAAAATTTAATTGGGGACTATTTGAAATGATACGAGACTTTTCAGATCATTTATATATGTAATTAAGAGGGAAGGTTATGATGGTAGTCCATGCAAAAAATAATCTGAAAATTTGATTCTGTGAAACTTTTCGAAACACAAGTTTCGGCCAAAAAATCATAATATATTATACACTAGTTTCGGTCATAAATCAAATTAAATCGGGGACTGTTCGAAATGATACGAAACTTCACATATCATTTATATATTTTACGAGGGAAGGTTATCATGGAAGTCTATGCAAAAAATCATCGGAAAATTAGATTCTGTGAAACTTTTCGAAATGCAAGTTTCGGTCAAAAATCTGAGTATATTATACACCAGTTTCTGTCAAAAAAATAAAATTTAATTGGAGACTATTTGAAATGATACGAGACATTTCAGATCATTTATATATGTTATGAGGGAAGGTTATGATGGTAGTCCATGCAAAAAAATAATCTGAAAAATTTTATATTATGAAACTTTTCGAAATGCAAGTTTCGGCCAAAAAATAATATATTATACACTAGTTTATACTAGTTTCGGTCAAAAATTAAATTAAATTGAGGACTATTCAAAATGATACGAAACGTCACATATCATTTATATATTTTACGAGGGAAGGTTATCATTGAAGTCCATGCCAAAAATCATCAGAAAATTAGATTCTATGAATCTTTTTGAAATGTAAGTTTCGGTCAAAAATCATAGTATAATATTATACACTACTTTCGGTCAATAAAATAAAATTTAATTGGGGACTATTTGAAATGATACGAGACTTTTTAGATCATTTATATATGTAATCAAGAGGGAAGGTTATGATGGTAGTCCATGCAAAAAATAATCTGAAAATTTGATTCTAGGAAACTTTTTGAAATGCAAGTTTCGGCCAAAATATCATAATATATTATACACTAATTTATACTAGTTTCGGTCAAAAATAAAATTAAATCGGGGACTGTTCGAAATGATACGAAACTTAATATATCATTTATATATTTTACGAGGGAAGGTTATCATGGAAGTCCATGAGAAAAATCATCGGAAAATTAGATTCTATGAAACTTTTTGAAATGTAAGTTTCGGTCAAAAATCATAGTATATTATACACTAGTTTCGGTCAATAAAATAAAATTTAATTGGGGACTATTTGAAATGATACAAGACTTTTCAGATCATTTATATATGTTAAGAAGCAAGGTTATGATGGTAGTCCATGCAAAAAAAATCATCTGAAAACTAGATTCTATGAATCTTTTAGAAATGCAAGTTACGGCCAAAAAATCATAATATATTATACACATGTTTATACTAGTTTCGGAGAAAAATCAAATTATATCGGGGACTATTCGAAATGATTCAAAACTTCACATATCATTTATATATTTTATGAAGGAAGGTTATCATGGAAGTCCATGCGAAAAATCATCGGAAAATTTGATTCTATGAAACTTTTTGAAATGTAAGTTTCGGTAAAAAATCATAGTATATTATTATACACTAATTTCGGTCAATAAAATAAAATTTAATTGGGGACTATTTGAAATGATACGAGACTTTTCAGATCATTTATATATGTAATTAAGAGGGAAGGTTATGATGGTAGTCCATGCAAAAAATAATCTGAAAATTTGATTCTGTGAAACTTTTCGAAACACAAGTTTCGGCCAAAAAATCATAATATATTATACACTAGTTTCGGTCATAAATCAAATTAAATCGGGGACTGTTCGAAATGATACGAAACTTCACATATCATTTATATATTTTACGAGGGAAGGTTATCATGGAAGTCTATGCAAAAAATCATCGGAAAATTAGATTCTGTGAAACTTTTCGAAATGCAAGTTTCGGTCAAAAATCATAGTATTATTATACACCAGTTTCTGTCAAAAAAATAAAATTTAATTGGAGACTATTTGAAATGATACGAGACATTTCAGATCATTTATATATGTTATGAGGGAAGGTTATGATGGTAGTCCATGCAAAAAAATAATCTGAAAAATTTTATATTATGAAACTTTTCGAAATGCAAGTTTCGGCCAAAAAATAATATATTATACACTAGTTTATACTAGTTTCGGTCAAAAATTAAATTAAATTGAGGACTATTCAAAATGATACGAAACGTCACATATCATTTATATATTTTACGAGGGAAGGTTATCATTGAAGTCCATGCCAAAAATCATCAGAAAATTAGATTCTATGAATCTTTTTGAAATGTAAGTTTCGGTCAAAAATCATAGTATAATATTATACACTACTTTCGGTCAATAAAATAAAATTTAATTGGGGACTATTTGAAATGATACGAGACTTTTTAGATCATTTATATATGTAATCAAGAGGGAAGGTTATGATGGTAGTCCATGCAAAAAATAATCTGAAAATTTGATTCTAGGAAACTTTTTGAAATGCAAGTTTCGGCCAAAATATCATAATATATTATACACTAATTTATACTAGTTTCGGTCAAAAATAAAATTAAATCGGGGACTGTTCGAAATGATACGAAACTTAATATATCATTTATATATTTTACGAGGGAAGGTTATCATGGAAGTCCATGAGAAAAATCATCGGAAAATTAGATTCTATGAAACTTTTTGAAATGTAAGTTTCGGTCAAAAATCATAGTATATTATACACTAGTTTCGGTCAATAAAATAAAATTTAATTGGGGACTATTTGAAATGATACAAGACTTTTCAGATCATTTATATATGTTAAGAAGCAAGGTTATGATGGTAGTCCATGCAAAAAAAATCATCTGAAAACTAGATTCTATGAATCTTTTAGAAATGCAAGTTACGGCCAAAAAATCATAATATATTATACACATGTTTATACTAGTTTCGGAGAAAAATCAAATTATATCGGGGACTATTCGAAATGATTCAAAACTTCACATATCATTTATATATTTTATGAAGGAAGGTTATCATGGAAGTCCATGCGAAAAATCATCGGAAAATTAGATTCTATGAAACTTTTTGAAATGTAAGTTTCGGTCAAAAATCATAGTATATTATTATACACTAATTTCGGTCAATAAAATAAAATTTAATTGGGGACTATTTGAAATGATACGAGACTTTTCAGATCATTTATATATGTAATTAAGAGGGAAGGTTATGATGGTAGTCCATGCAAAAAATAATCTGAAAATTTGATTCTGTGAAACTTTTCGAAACACAAGTTTCGGCCAAAAAATCATAATATATTATACACTAGTTTCGGTCATAAATCAAATTAAATCGGGGACTGTTCGAAATGATACGAAACTTCACATATCATTTATATATTTTACGAGGGAAGGTTATCATGGAAGTCTATGCAAAAAATCATCGGAAAATTAGATTCTGTGAAACTTTTCGAAATGCAAGTTTCGGTCAAAAATCATAGTATATTATACACCAGTTTCTGTCAAAAAAATAAAATTTAATTGGAGACTATTTGAAATGATACGAGACATTTAAGATCATTTATATATGTTATGAGGGAAGGTTATGATGGTAGTCCATGCAAAAAAATAATCTGAAAAATTTTATATTATGAAACTTTTCGAAATGCAAGTTTCGGCCAAAAAATAATATATTATACACTAGTTTATACTAGTTTCGGTCAAAAATTAAATTAAATTGAGGACTATTCAAAATGATACGAAACGTCACATATCATTTATATATTTTACGAGGGAAGGTTATCATTGAAGTCCATGCCAAAAATCATCAGAAAATTAGATTCTATGAATCTTTTTGAAATGTAAGTTTCGGTCAAAAATCATAGTATAATATTATACACTACTTTCGGTCAATAAAATAAAATTTAATTGGGGACTATTTGAAATGATACGAGACTTTTTAGATCATTTATATATGTAATCAAGAGGGAAGGTTATGATGGTAGTCCATGCAAAAAATAATCTGAAAATTTGATTCTAGGAAACTTTTTGAAATGCAAGTTTCGGCCAAAATATCATAATATATTATACACTAATTTATACTAGTTTCGGTCAAAAATAAAATTAAATCGGGGACTGTTCGAAATGATACGAAACTTAATATATCATTTATATATTTTACGAGGGAAGGTTATCATGGAAGTCCATGAGAAAAATCATCGGAAAATTAGATTCTATGAAACTTTTTGAAATGTAAGTTTCGGTCAAAAATCATAGTATATTATACACTAGTTTCGGTCAATAAAATAAAATTTAATTGGGGACTATTTGAAATGATACAAGACTTTTCAGATCATTTATGTATGTTAAGAAGCAAGGTTATGATGGTAGTCCATGCAAAAAAAATCATCTGAAAACTAGATTCTATGAATCTTTTAGAAATGCAAGTTACGGCCAAAAAATCATAATATATTATACACATGTTTATACTAGTTTCGGAGAAAAATCAAATTATATCGGGGACTATTCGAAATGATTCAAAACTTCACATATCATTTATATATTTTATGAAGGAAGGTTATCATGGAAGTCCATGCGAAAAATCATCGGAAAATTAGATTCTATGAAACTTTTTGAAATGTAAGTTTCGGTCAAAAATCATAGTATATTATTATACACTAATTTCGGTCAATAAAATAAAATTTAATTGGGGACTATTTGAAATGATACGAGACTTTTCAGATCATTTATATATGTAATTAAGAGGGAAGGTTATGATGGTAGTCCATGCAAAAAATAATCTGAAAATTTGATTCTGTGAAACTTTTCGAAACACAAGTTTCGGCCAAAAAATCATAATATATTATACACTAGTTTCGGTCATAAATCAAATTAAATCGGGGACTGTTCGAAATGATACGAAACTTCACATATCATTTATATATTTTACGAGGGAAGGTTATCATGGAAGTCTATGCAAAAAATCATCGGAAAATTAGATTCTGTGAAACTTTTCGAAATGCAAGTTTCGGTCAAAAATCATAGTATTATTATACACCAGTTTCTGTCAAAAAAATAAAATTTAATTGGAGACTATTTGAAATGATACGAGACATTTCAGATCATTTATATATGTTATGAGGGAAGGTTATGATGGTAGTCCATGCAAAAAAATAATCTGAAAAATTTTATATTATGAAACTTTTCGAAATGCAAGTTTCGGCCAAAAAATAATATATTATACACTAGTTTATACTAGTTTCGGTCAAAAATTAAATTAAATTGAGGACTATTCAAAATGATACGAAACGTCACATATCATTTATATATTTTACGAGGGAAGGTTATCATTGAAGTCCATGCCAAAAATCATCAGAAAATTAGATTCTATGAATCTTTTTGAAATGTAAGTTTCGGTCAAAAATCATAGTATAATATTATACACTACTTTCGGTCAATAAAATAAAATTTAATTGGGGACTATTTGAAATGATACGAGACTTTTTAGATCATTTATATATGTAATCAAGAGGGAAGGTTATGATGGTAGTCCATGCAAAAAATAATCTGAAAATTTGATTCTAGGAAACTTTTTGAAATGCAAGTTTCGGCCAAAATATCATAATATATTATACACTAATTTATACTAGTTTCGGTCAAAAATAAAATTAAATCGGGGACTGTTCGAAGTGATACGAAACTTAATATATCATTTATATATTTTACGAGGGAAGGTTATCATGGAAGTCCATGAGAAAAATCATCGGAAAATTAGATTCTATGAAACTTTTTGAAATGTAAGTTTCGGTCAAAAATCATAGTATATTATACACTAGTTTCGGTCAATAAAATAAAATTTAATTGGGGACTATTTGAAATGATACAAGACTTTTCAGATCATTTATATATGTTAAGAAGCAAGGTTATGATGGTAGTCCATGCAAAAAAAATCATCTGAAAACTAGATTCTATGAATCTTTTAGAAATGCAAGTTACGGCCAAAAAATCATAATATATTATACACATGTTTATACTAGTTTCGGAGAAAAATCAAATTATATCGGGGACTATTCGAAATGATTCAAAACTTCACATATCATTTATATATTTTATGAAGGAAGGTTATCATGGAAGTCCATGCGAAAAATCATCGGAAAATTAGATTCTATGAAACTTTTTGAAATGTAAGTTTCGGTCAAAAATCATAGTATATTATTATACACTAATTTCGGTCAATAAAATAAAATTTAATTGGGGACTATTTGAAATGATACGAGACTTTTCAGATCATTTATATATGTAATTAAGAGGGAAGGTTATGATGGTAGTCCATGCAAAAAATAATCTGAAAATTTGATTCTGTGAAACTTTTCGAAACACAAGTTTCGGCCAAAAAATCATAATATATTATACACTAGTTTCGGTCATAAATCAAATTAAATCGGGGACTGTTCGAAATGATACGAAACTTCACATATCATTTATATATTTTACGAGGGAAGGTTATCATGGAAGTCTATGCAAAAAATCATCGGAAAATTAGATTCTGTGAAACTTTTCGAAATGCAAGTTTCGGTCAAAAATCATAGTATATTATACACCAGTTTCTGTCAAAAAAATAAAATTTAATTGGAGACTATTTGAAATGATACGAGACATTTAAGATCATTTATATATGTTATGAGGGAAGGTTATGATGGTAGTCCATGCAAAAAAATAATCTGAAAAATTTTATATTATGAAACTTTTCGAAATGCAAGTTTCGGCCAAAAAATAATATATTATACACTAGTTTATACTAGTTTCGGTCAAAAATTAAATTAAATTGAGGACTATTCAAAATGATACGAAACGTCACATATCATTTATATATTTTACGAGGGAAGGTTATCATTGAAGTCCATGCCAAAAATCATCAGAAAATTAGATTCTATGAATCTTTTTGAAATGTAAGTTTCGGTCAAAAATCATAGTATAATATTATACACTACTTTCGGTCAATAAAATAAAATTTAATTGGGGACTATTTGAAATGATACGAGACTTTTTAGATCATTTATATATGTAATCAAGAGGGAAGGTTATGATGGTAGTCCATGCAAAAAATAATCTGAAAATTTGATTCTAGGAAACTTTTTGAAATGCAAGTTTCGGCCAAAATATCATAATATATTATACACTAATTTATACTAGTTTCGGTCAAAAATAAAATTAAATCGGGGACTGTTCGAAATGATACGAAACTTAATATATCATTTATATATTTTACGAGGGAAGGTTATCATGGAAGTCCATGAGAAAAATCATCGGAAAATTAGATTCTATGAAACTTTTTGAAATGTAAGTTTCGGTCAAAAATCATAGTATATTATACACTAGTTTCGGTCAATAAAATAAAATTTAATTGGGGACTATTTGAAATGATACAAGACTTTTCAGATCATTTATGTATGTTAAGAAGCAAGGTTATGATGGTAGTCCATGCAAAAAAAATCATCTGAAAACTAGATTCTATGAATCTTTTAGAAATGCAAGTTACGGCCAAAAAATCATAATATATTATACACATGTTTATACTAGTTTCGGAGAAAAATCAAATTATATCGGGGACTATTCGAAATGATTCAAAACTTCACATATCATTTATATATTTTATGAAGGAAGGTTATCATGGAAGTCCATGCGAAAAATCATCGGAAAATTAGATTCTATGAAACTTTTTGAAATGTAAGTTTCGGTCAAAAATCATAGTATATTATTATACACTAATTTCGGTCAATAAAATAAAATTTAATTGGGGACTATTTGAAATGATACGAGACTTTTCAGATCATTTATATATGTAATTAAGAGGGAAGGTTATGATGGTAGTCCATGCAAAAAATAATCTGAAAATTTGATTCTGTGAAACTTTTCGAAACACAAGTTTCGGCCAAAAAATCATAATATATTATACACTAGTTTCGGTCATAAATCAAATTAAATCGGGGACTGTTCGAAATGATACGAAACTTCACATATCATTTATATATTTTACGAGGGAAGGTTATCATGGAAGTCTATGCAAAAAATCATCGGAAAATTAGATTCTGTGAAACTTTTCGAAATGCAAGTTTCGGTCAAAAATCTGAGTATATTATACACCAGTTTCTGTCAAAAAAATAAAATTTAATTGGAGACTATTTAAAATGATACGAGACATTTCAGATTATTTATATATGTTATGAGGGAAGGTTATGATGGTAGTCCATGCAAAAAAATAATCTGAAAAATTTTATATTATGAAACTTTTCGAAATGCAAGTTTCGGCCAAAAAATAATATATTATACACTAGTTTATACTAGTTTCGGTCAAAAATTAAATTAAATTGAGGACTATTCAAAATGATACGAAACGTCACATATCATTTATATATTTTACGAGGGAAGGTTATCATTGAAGTCCATGCCAAAAATCATCAGAAAATTAGATTCTATGAATCTTTTTGAAATGTAAGTTTCAGTCAAAAATCATAGTATAATATTATACACTACTTTCGGTCAATAAAATAAAATTTAATTGGGGACTATTTGAAATGATACGAGACTTTTTAGATCATTTATATATGTAATCAAGAGGGAAGGTTATGATGGTAGTCCATGCAAAAAATAATCTGAAAATTTGATTTTAGGAAACTTTTTGAAATGCAAGTTTCGGCCAAAATATCATAATATATTATACACTAATTTATACTAGTTTCGGTCAAAAATTAAATTAAATCGGGGACTGTTCGAAATGATACGAAACTTAATATATCATTTATATATTTTACGAGGGAAGGTTATCATGGAAGTCCATGAGAAAAATCATCGGAAAATTAGATTCTATGAAACTTTTTGAAATGTAAGTTTCGGTCAAAAATCATAGTATATTATACACTAGTTTCGGTCAATAAAATAAAATTTAATTGGGGACTATTTGAAATGATACAAGACTTTTCAGATCATTTATATATGTTAAGAAGCAAGGTTATGATGGTAGTCCATGCAAAAAAATCATCTGAAAACTAGATTCTATGAATCTTTTAGAAATGCAAGTTACGGCCAAAAAATCATAATATATTATACACATGTTTATACTAGTTTCGGAGAAAAATCAAATTATATCGGGGACTATTCGAAATGATTCAAAACTTCAAAATATCATTTATATATTTTATGAAGGAAGGTTATCATGGAAGTCCATGCGAAAAATCATCGGAAAATTAGATTCTATGAAACTTTTTGAAATGTAAGTTTCTGTCAAAAATCATAGTATATTATTATACACTAATTTCGGTCAATAAAATAAAATTTAATTGGGGACTATTTGAAATGATACGAGACTTTTCAGATCATTTATATATGTAATTAAGAGGGAAGGTTATGATGGTAGTCCATGCAAAAAATAATCTGAAAATTTGATTCTGTGAAACTTTTCGAAACACAAGTTTCGGCCAAAAAATCATAATATATTATACACTAGTTTCGGTCATAAATCAAATTAAATCGGGGACTGTTCGAAATGATACGAAACTTCACATATCATTTATATATTTTACGAGGGAAGGTTATCATGGAAGTCTATGCAAAAAATCATCGGAAAATTAGATTCTGTGAAACTTTTCGAAATGCAAGTTTCGGTCAAAAATCATAGTATATTATACACCAGTTTCTGTCAAAAAAATAAAATTTAATTGGAGACTATTTGAAATGATACGAGACATTTCAGATCATTTATATATGTTATGAGGGAAGGTTATGATGGTAGTCCATGCAAAAAAATAATCTGAAAAATTTTATATTATGAAACTTTTCGAAATGCAAGTTTCGGCCAAAAAATAATATATTATACACTAGTTTATACTAGTTTCGGTCAAAAATTAAATTAAATTGAGGACTATTCAAAATGATACGAAACGTCACATATCATTTATATATTTTACGAGGGAAGGTTATCATTGAAGTCCATGCCAAAAATCATCAGAAAATTAGATTCTATGAATCTTTTTGAAATGTAAGTTTCGGTCAAAAATCATAGTATAATATTATACACTACTTTCGGTCAATAAAATAAAATTTAATTGGGGACTATTTGAAATGATACGAGACTTTTTAGATCATTTATATATGTAATCAAGAGGGAAGGTTATGATGGTAGTCCATGCAAAAAATAATCTGAAAATTTGATTCTAGGAAACTTTTTGAAATGCAAGTTTCGGCCAAAATATCATAATATATTATACACTAATTTATACTAGTTTCGGTCAAAAATAAAATTAAATCGGGGACTGTTCGAAATGATACGAAACTTAATATATCATTTATATATTTTACGAGGGAAGGTTATCATGGAAGTCCATGAGAAAAATCATCGGAAAATTAGATTCTATGAAACTTTTTGAAATGTAAGTTTCGGTCAAAAATCATAGTATATTATACACTAGTTTCGGTCAATAAAATAAAATTTAATTGGGGACTATTTGAAATGATACAAGACTTTTCAGATCATTTATATATGTTAAGAAGCAAGGTTATGATGGTAGTCCATGCAAAAAAAATCATCTGAAAACTAGATTCTATGAATCTTTTAGAAATGCAAGTTACGGCCAAAAAATCATAATATATTATACACATGTTTATACTAGTTTCGGAGAAAAATCAAATTATATCGGGGACTATTCGAAATGATTCAAAACTTCACATATCATTTATATATTTTATGAAGGAAGGTTATCATGGAAGTCCATGCGAAAAATCATCGGAAAATTAGATTCTATGAAACTTTTTGAAATGTAAGTTTCGGTCAAAAATCATAGTATATTATTATACACTAATTTCGGTCAATAAAATAAAATTTAATTGGGGACTATTTGAAATGATACGAGACTTTTCAGATCATTTATATATGTAATTAAGAGGGAAGGTTATGATGGTAGTCCATGCAAAAAATAATCTGAAAATTTGATTCTGTGAAACTTTTCGAAACACAAGTTTCGGCCAAAAAATCATAATATATTATACACTAGTTTCGGTCATAAATCAAATTAAATCGGGGACTGTTCGAAATGATACGAAACTTCACATATCATTTATATATTTTACGAGGGAAGGTTATCATGGAAGTCTATGCAAAAAATCATCGGAAAATTAGATTCTGTGAAACTTTTCGAAATGCAAGTTTCGGTCAAAAATCTGAGTATATTATACACCAGTTTCTGTCAAAAAAATAAAATTTAATTGGAGACTATTTGAAATGATACGAGACATTTCAGATTATTTATATATGTTATGAGGGAAGGTTATGATGGTAGTCCATGCAAAAAAATAATCTGAAAAATTTTATATTATGAAACTTTTCGAAATGCAAGTTTCGGCCAAAAAATAATATATTATACACTAGTTTATGCTAGTTTCGGTCAAAAATTAAATTAAATTGAGGACTATTCAAAATGATACGAAACGTCACATATCATTTATATATTTTACGAGGGAAGGTTATCATTGAAGTCCATGCCAAAAATCATCAGAAAATTAGATTCTATGAATCTTTTTGAAATGTAAGTTTCAGTCAAAAATCATAGTATAATATTATACACTACTTTCGGTCAATAAAATAAAATTTAATTGGGGACTATTTGAAATGATACGAGACTTTTTAGATCATTTATATATGTAATCAAGAGGGAAGGTTATGATGGTAGTCCATGCAAAAAATAATCTGAAAATTTGATTTTAGGAAACTTTTTGAAATGCAAGTTTCGGCCAAAATATCATAATATATTATACACTAATTTATACTAGTTTCGGTCAAAAATTAAATTAAATCGGGGACTGTTCGAAATGATACGAAACTTAATATATCATTTATATATTTTACGAGGGAAGGTTATCATGGAAGTCCATGAGAAAAATCATCGGAAAATTAGATTCTATGAAACTTTTTGAAATGTAAGTTTCGGTCAAAAATCATAGTATATTATACACTAGTTTCGGTCAATAAAATAAAATTTAATTGGGGACTATTTGAAATGATACAAGACTTTTCAGATCATTTATATATGTTAAGAAGCAAGGTTATGATGGTAGTCCATGCAAAAAAAATCATCTGAAAACTAGATTCTATGAATCTTTTAGAAATGCAAGTTACGGCCAAAAAATCATAATATATTATACACATGTTTATACTAGTTTCGGAGAAAAATCAAATTATATCGGGGACTATTCGAAATGATTCAAAACTTCAAAATATCATTTATATATTTTATGAAGGAAGGTTATCATGGAAGTCCATGCGAAAAATCATCGGAAAATTAGATTCTATGAAACTTTTTGAAATGTAAGTTTCGGTCAAAAATCATAGTATATTATTATACACTAATTTCGGTCAATAAAATAAAATTTAATTGGGGACTATTTGAAATGATACGAGACTTTTCAGATCATTTATATATGTAATTAAGAGGGAAGGTTATGATGGTAGTCCATGCAAAAAATAATCTGAAAATTTGATTCTGTGAAACTTTTCGAAACACAAGTTTCGGCCAAAAAATCATAATATATTATACACTAGTTTCGGTCATAAATCAAATTAAATCGGGGACTGTTCGAAATGATACGAAACTTCACATATCATTTATATATTTTACGAGGGAAGGTTATCATGGAAGTCTATGCAAAAAATCATCGGAAAATTAGATTCTGTGAAACTTTTCGAAATGCAAGTTTCGGTCAAAAATCATAGTATATTATACACCAGTTTCTGTCAAAAAAATAAAATTTAATTGGAGACTATTTGAAATGATACGAGACATTTCAGATCATTTATATATGTTATGAGGGAAGGTTATGATGGTAGTCCATGCAAAAAAATAATCTGAAAAATTTTATATTATGAAACTTTTCGAAATGCAAGTTTCGGCCAAAAAATAATATATTATACACTAGTTTATACTAGTTTCGGTCAAAAATTAAATTAAATTGAGGACTATTCAAAATGATACGAAACGTCACATATCATTTATATATTTTACGAGGGAAGGTTATCATTGAAGTCCATGCCAAAAATCATCAGAAAATTAGATTCTATGAATCTTTTTGAAATGTAAGTTTCGGTCAAAAATCATAGTATAATATTATACACTACTTTCGGTCAATAAAATAAAATTTAATTGGGGACTATTTGAAATGATACGAGACTTTTTAGATCATTTATATATGTAATCAAGAGGGAAGGTTATGATGGTAGTCCATGCAAAAAATAATCTGAAAATTTGATTCTAGGAAACTTTTTGAAATGCAAGTTTCGGCCAAAATATCATAATATATTATACACTAATTTATACTAGTTTCGGTCAAAAATAAAATTAAATCGGGGACTGTTCGAAATGATACGAAACTTAATATATCATTTATATATTTTACGAGGGAAGGTTATCATGGAAGTCCATGAGAAAAATCATCGGAAAATTAGATTGTATGAAACTTTTTGAAATGTATGTTTCGGTCAAAAATCATAGTATATTATACACTAGTTTCGGTCAATAAAATAAAATTTAATTGGGGACTATTTGAAATGATACAAGACTTTTCAGATCATTTATATATGTTAAGAAGCAAGGTTATGATGGTAGTCCATGCAAAAAAAATCATCTGAAAACTAGATTCTATGAATCTTTTAGAAATGCAAGTTACGGCCAAAAAATCATAATATATTATACACATGTTTATACTAGTTTCGGAGAAAAATCAAATTATATCGGGGACTATTCGAAATGATTCAAAACTTCACATATCATTTATTTATTTTATGAAGGAAGGTTATAATGGAAGTCCATGCGAAAAATCATCGGAAAATTAGATTCTATGAAACTTTTTGAAATGTAAGTTTCGGTCAAAAATCATAGTATATTATTATACACTAATTTTGGTCAATAAAATAAAATTTAATTGGGGACTATTTGAAATGATACGAGACTTTTCAGATCATTTATATATGTAATTAAGAGGGAAGGTTATGATGGTAGTCCATGCAAAAAATAATCTGAAAATTTGATTCTGTGAAACTTTTCGAAACACAAGTTTCGGCCAAAAAATCATAATATATTATACACTAGTTTCGGTCATAAATCAAATTAAATCGGGGACTGTTCGAAATGATACGAAACTTCACATATCATTTATATATTTTACGAGGGAAGGTTATCATGGAAGTCCATGAGAAAAATCATCGGAAAATTAGATTCTGTGAAACTTTTCGAAATGCAAGTTTCGGTCAAAAATCATAGTATATTATACACCAGTTTCTGTCAATAAAATAAAATTTAATTGGGGACTATTTGAAATGATACAAGACTTTTCAGATCATTTATATATGTTAAGAAGCAAGGTTATGATGGTAGTCCATGCAAAAAAAATCATCTGAAAACTAGATTCTATGAATCTTTTAGAAATGCAAGTTACGGCCAAAAAATCATAATATATTATACACATGTTTATACTAGTTTCGGAGAAAAATCAAATTATATCGGGGACTATTCGAAATGATTCAAAACTTCACATATCATTTATTTATTTTATGAAGGAAGGTTATAATGGAAGTCCATGCGAAAAATCATCGGAAAATTAGATTCTATGAAACTTTTTGAAATGTAAGTTTCGGTCAAAAATCATAGTATATTATTATACACTAATTTTGGTCAATAAAATAAAATTTAATTGGGGACTATTTGAAATGATACGAGACTTTTCAGATCATTTATATATGTAATTAAGAGGGAAGGTTATGATGGTAGTCCATGCAAAAAATAATCTGAAAATTTGATTCTGTGAAACTTTTCGAAACACAAGTTTCGGCCAAAAAATCATAATATATTATACACTAGTTTCGGTCATAAATCAAATTAAATCGGGGACTGTTCGAAATGATACGAAACTTCACATATCATTTATATATTTTACGAGGGAAGGTTATCATGGAAGTCCATGCAAAAAATCATCGGAAAATTAGATTCTGTGAAACTTTTCGAAATGCAAGTTTCGGTCAAAAATCATAGTATATTATACACCAGTTTCTGTCAAAAAAATAAAATTTAATTGGAGACTATTTGAAATGATACGAGACATTTCAGATCATTTATATATGTTATGAGGGAAGGTTATGATGGTAGTCCATGCAAAAAAATAATCTGAAAAATTTTATATTATGAAACTTTTCGAAATGCAAGTTTCGGCCAAAAAATAATATATTATACACTAGTTTATACTAGTTTCGGTCAAAAATTAAATTAAATTGAGGACTATTCAAAATGATACGAAACGTCACATATCATTTATATATTTTACGAGGGAAGGTTATCATTGAAGTCCATGCCAAAAATCATCAGAAAATTAGATTCTATGAATCTTTTTGAAATGTAAGTTTCGGTCAAAAATCATAGTATAATATTATACACTACTTTCGGTCAATAAAATAAAATTTAATTGGGAACTATTTGAAATGATACGAGACTTTTTAGATCATTTATATATGTAATCAAGAGGGAAGATTATGATGGTAGTCCATGCAAAAAATAATCTGAAAATTTGATTCTAGGAAACTTTTTGAAATGCAAGTTTCGGCCAAAATATCATAATATATTATACACTAATTTATACTAGTTTCGGTCAAAAATAAAATTAAATCGGGGACTGTTCGAAATGATACGAAACTTAATATATCATTTATATATTTTACGAGGGAAGGTTATCATGGAAGTCCATGAGAAAAATCATCGGAAAATTAGATTCTATGAAACTTTTTGAAATGTAAGTTTCGGTCAAAAATCATAGTATATTATACACTAGTTTCGGTCAATAAAATAAAATTTAATTGGGGACTATTTGAAATGATACAAGACTTTTCAGATCATTTATATATGTTAAGAAGCAAGGTTATGATGGTAGTCCATGCAAAAAAAATCATCTGAAAACTAGATTCTATGAATCTTTTAGAAATGCAAGTTACGGCCAAAAAATCATAATATATTATACACATGTTTATACTAGTTTCGGAGAAAAATCAAATTATATCGGGGACTATTCGAAATGATTCAAAACTTCACATATCATTTATATATTTTATGAAGGAATGTTATCATGGAAGTCCATGCGAAAAATCATCGGAAAATTAGATTCTATGAAACTTTTTGAAATGTAAGTTTCGGTCAAAAATCATAGTATATTATTATACACTAATTTCGGTCAATAAAATAAAATTTAATTGGGGACTATTTGAAATGATACGAGACTTTTCAGATCATTTATATATGTAATTAAGAGGGAAGGTTATGATGGTAGTCCATGCAAAAAATAATCTGAAAATTTGATTCTGTGAAACTTTTCGAAACACAAGTTTCGGCCAAAAAATCATAATATATTATACACTAGTTTCGGTCATAAATCAAATTAAATCGGGGACTGTTCGAAATGATACGAAACTTCACATATCATTTATATATTTTACGAGGGAAGGTTATCATGGAAGTCCATGCAAAAAATCATCGGAAAATTAGATTCTGTGAAACTTTTCGAAATGCAAGTTTCGGTCAAAAATCATAGTATATTATACACTAGTTTCGGTCAATAAAATAAAATTTAATTGGGGACTATTTGAAATGATACAAGACTTTTCAGATCATTTATATATGTTAAGAAGCAAGGTTATGATGGTAGTCCATGCAAAAAAAAATCATCTGAAAACTAGATTCTATGAATCTTTTAGAAATGCAGGTTACGGCCAAAAAATCATAATATATTATACACATGTTTAACTAGTTTCGGAGAAAAATCAAATTATATCGGGGACTATTCGAAATGATTCAAAACTTCACATATCATTTATATATTTTATGAAGGAATGTTATCATGGAAGTCCATGCGAAAAATCATCGGAAAATTAGATTCTATGAAACTTTTTGAAATGTAAGTTTCGGTCAAAAATCATAGTATATTATTATACACTAATTTCGGTCAATAAAATAAAATTTAATTGGGGACTATTTGAAATGATACGAGACTTTTCAGATCATTTATATATGTAATTAAGAGGGAAGGTTATGATGGTAGTCCATGCAAAAAATAATCTGAAAATTTGATTCTGTGAAACTTTTCGAAACACAAGTTTCGGCCAAAAAATCATAATATATTATACACTAGTTTCGGTCATAAATCAAATTAAATCGGGGACTGTTCGAAATGATACGAAACTTCACATATCATTTATATATTTTACGAGGGAAGGTTATCATGGAAGTCCATGCAAAAAATCATCGGAAAATTAGATTCTGTGAAACTTTTCGAAATGCAAGTTTCGGTCAAAAATCATAGTATATTATACACCAGTTTCTGTCAAAAAAATAAAATTTAATTGGAGACTATTTGAAATGATACGAGACATTTCAGATCATTTATATATGTTATGAGGGAAGGTTATGATGGTAGTCCATGCAAAAAAATAATCTGAAAAATTTTATATTATGAAACTTTTCGAAATGCAAGTTTCGGCCAAAAAATAATATATTATACACTAGTTTATACTAGTTTCGGTCAAAAATTAAATTAAATTGAGGACTATTCAAAATGATACGAAACGTCACATATCATTTATATATTTTACGAGGGAAGGTTATCATTGAAGTCCATGCCAAAAATCATCAGAAAATTAGATTCTATGAATCTTTTTGAAATGTAAGTTTCGGTCAAAAATCATAGTATAATATTATACACTACTTTCGGTCAATAAAATAAAATTTAATTGGGGACTATTTGAAATGATACGAGACTTTTTAGATCATTTATATATGTAATCAAGAGGGAAGGTTATGATGGTAGTCCATGCAAAAAATAATCTGAAAATTTGATTCTAGGAAACTTTTTGAAATGCAAGTTTCGGCCAAAATATCATAATATATTATACACTAATTTATACTAGTTTCGGTCAAAAATAAAATTAAATCGGGGACTGTTCGAAATGATACGAAACTTAATATATCATTTATATATTTTACGAGGGAAGGTTATCATGGAAGTCCATGAGAAAAATCATCGGAAAATTAGATTCTATGAAACTTTTTGAAATGTAAGTTTCGGTCAAAAATCATAGTATATTATACACTAGTTTCAGTCAATAAAATAAAATTTAATTGGGGACTATTTGAAATGATACAAGACTTTTCAGATCATTTATATATGTTAAGAAGCAAGGTTATGATGGTAGTCCATGCAAAAAAAATCATCTGAAAACTAGATTCTATGAATCTTTTAGAAATGCAAGTTACGGCCAAAAAATCATAATATATTATACACATGTTTATACTAGTTTCGGAGAAAAATCAAATTATATCGGGGACTATTCGAAATGATTCAAAACTTCACATATCATTTATATATTTTATGAAGGAAGGTTATCATGGAAGTCCAAGCGAAAAATCATCGGAAAATTAGATTCTATGAAACTTTTTGAAATGTAAGTTTCGGTCAAAAATCATAGTATATTATTATACACTAATTTTGGTCAATAAAATAAAATTTAATTGGGGACTATTTGAAATGATACGAGACTTTTCAGATCATTTATATATGTAATTAAGAGGGAAGGTTATGATGGTAGTCCATGCAAAAAATAATCTGAAAATTTGATTCTGTGAAACTTTTCGAAACACAAGTTTCGGCCAAAAAATCATAATATATTATACACTAGTTTCGGTCATAAATCAAATTAAATCGGGGACTGTTCGAAATGATACGAAACTTCACATATCATTTATATATTTTACGAGGGAAGGTTATCATGGAAGTCCATGCAAAAAATCATCGGAAAATTAGATTCTGTGAAACTTTTCGAAATGCAAGTTTCGGTCAAAAATCATAGTATATTATACACCAGTTTCTGTCAAAAAAATAAAATTTAATTGGAGACTTGAAATGATACGAGACATTTCAGATCAATTATATATGTTATGAGGGAAGGTTATGATGGTAGTCCATGCAAAAAAATAATCTGAAAAATTTTATATTATGAAACTTTTCGAAATGCAAGTTTCGGCCAAAAAATAATATATTATACACTAGTTTATACTAGTTTCGGTCAAAAATTAAATTAAATTGAGGACTATTCAAAATGATACGAAACGTCACATATCATTTATATATTTTACGAGGGAAGGTTATCATTGAAGTCCATGGCAAAAATCATCAGAAAATTAGATTCTATGAATCTTTTTGAAATGTAAGTTTCGGTCAAAAATCATAGTATAATATTATACACTACTTTCGGTCAATAAAATAAAATTTAATTGGGGACTATTTGAAATGATACGAGACTTTTTAGATCATTTATATATGTAATCAAGAGGGAAGGTTATGATGGTAGTCCATGCAAAAAATCATCTGAAAATTTGATTCTAGGAAACTTTTTGAAATGCAAGTTTCGGCCAAAATATCATAATATATTATACACTAATTTATACTAGTTTCGGTCAAAAATAAAATTAAATCGGGGACTGTTCGAAATGATACGAAACTTAATATATCATTTATATATTTTACGAGGGAAGGTTATCATGGAAGTCCATGAGAAAAATCATCGGAAAATTAGATTCTATGAAACTTTTTGAAATGTAAGTTTCGGTCAAAAATCATAGTATATTATACACTAGTTTCGGTCAATAAAATAAAATTTAATTGGGGACTATTTGAAATGATACAAGACTTTTCAGATCATTTATATATGTTAAGAAGCAAGGTTATGATGGTAGTCCATGCAAAAAAAAATCATCTGAAAACTAGATTCTATGAATCTTTTAGAAATGCAGGTTACGGCCAAAAAATCATAATATATTATACACATGTTTAACTAGTTTCGGAGAAAAATCAAATTATATCGGGGACTATTCGAAATGATTCAAAACTTCACATATCATTTATATATTTTATGAAGGAATGTTATCATGGAAGTCCATGCGAAAAATCATCGGAAAATTAGATTCTATGAAACTTTTTGAAATGTAAGTTTCGGTCAAAAATCATAGTATATTATTATACACTAATTTCGGTCAATAAAATAAAATTTAATTGGGGACTATTTGAAATGATACGAGACTTTTCAGATCATTTATATATGTAATTAAGAGGGAAGGTTATGATGGTAGTCCATGCAAAAAATAATCTGAAAATTTGATTCTGTGAAACTTTTCGAAACACAAGTTTCGGCCAAAAAATCATAATATATTATACACTAGTTTCGGTCATAAATCAAATTAAATCGGGGACTGTTCGAAATGATACGAAACTTCACATATCATTTATATATTTTACGAGGGAAGGTTATCATGGAAGTCCATGCAAAAAATCATCGGAAAATTAGATTCTGTGAAACTTTTCGAAATGCAAGTTTCGGTCAAAAATCATAGTATATTATACACCAGTTTCTGTCAAAAAAATAAAATTTAATTGGAGACTATTTGAAATGATACGAGACATTTCAGATCATTTATATATGTTATGAGGGAAGGTTATGATGGTAGTCCATGCAAAAAAATAATCTGAAAAATTTTATATTATGAAACTTTTCGAAATGCAAGTTTCGGCCAAAAAATAATATATTATACACTAGTTTATACTAGTTTCGGTCAAAAATTAAATTAAATTGAGGACTATTCAAAATGATACGAAACGTCACATATCATTTATATATTTTACGAGGGAAGGTTATCATTGAAGTCCATGCCAAAAATCATCAGAAAATTAGATTCTATGAATCTTTTTGAAATGTAAGTTTCGGTCAAAAATCATAGTATAATATTATACACTACTTTCGGTCAATAAAATAAAATTTAATTGGGGACTATTTGAAATGATACGAGACTTTTTAGATCATTTATATATGTAATCAAGAGGGAAGGTTATGATGGTAGTCCATGCAAAAAATAATCTGAAAATTTGATTCTAGGAAACTTTTTGAAATGCAAGTTTCGGCCAAAATATCATAATATATTATACACTAATTTATACTAGTTTCGGTCAAAAATAAAATTAAATCGGGGACTGTTCGAAATGATACGAAACTTAATATATCATTTATATATTTTACGAGGGAAGGTTATCATGGAAGTCCATGAGAAAAATCATCGGAAAATTAGATTCTATGAAACTTTTTGAAATGTAAGTTTCGGTCAAAAATCATAGTATATTATACACTAGTTTCAGTCAATAAAATAAAATTTAATTGGGGACTATTTGAAATGATACAAGACTTTTCAGATCATTTATATATGTTAAGAAGCAAGGTTATGATGGTAGTCCATGCAAAAAAAATCATCTGAAAACTAGATTCTATGAATCTTTTAGAAATGCAAGTTACGGCCAAAAAATCATAATATATTATACACATGTTTATACTAGTTTCGGAGAAAAATCAAATTATATCGGGGACTATTCGAAATGATTCAAAACTTCACATATCATTTATATATTTTATGAAGGAAGGTTATCATGGAAGTCCAAGCGAAAAATCATCGGAAAATTAGATTCTATGAAACTTTTTGAAATGTAAGTTTCGGTCAAAAATCATAGTATATTATTATACACTAATTTTGGTCAATAAAATAAAATTTAATTGGGGACTATTTGAAATGATACGAGACTTTTCAGATCATTTATATATGTAATTAAGAGGGAAGGTTATGATGGTAGTCCATGCAAAAAATAATCTGAAAATTTGATTCTGTGAAACTTTTCGAAACACAAGTTTCGGCCAAAAAATCATAATATATTATACACTAGTTTCGGTCATAAATCAAATTAAATCGGGGACTGTTCGAAATGATACGAAACTTCACATATCATTTATATATTTTACGAGGGAAGGTTATCATGGAAGTCCATGCAAAAAATCATCGGAAAATTAGATTCTGTGAAACTTTTCGAAATGCAAGTTTCGGTCAAAAATCATAGTATATTATACACCAGTTTCTGTCAAAAAAATAAAATTTAATTGGAGACTTGAAATGATACGAGACATTTCAGATCATTTATATATGTTATGAGGGAAGGTTATGATGGTAGTCCATGCAAAAAAATAATCTGAAAAATTTTATATTATGAAACTTTTCGAAATGCAAGTTTCGGCCAAAAAATAATATATTATACACTAGTTTATACTAGTTTCGGTCAAAAATTAAATTAAATTGAGGACTATTCAAAATGATACGAAACGTCACATATCATTTATATATTTTACGAGGGAAGGTTATCATTGAAGTCCATGCCAAAAATCATCAGAAAATTAGATTCTATGAATCTTTTTGAAATGTAAGTTTCGGTCAAAAATCATAGTATAATATTATACACTACTTTCGGTCAATAAAATAAAATTTAATTGGGGACTATTTGAAATGATACGAGACTTTTTAGATCATTTATATATGTAATCAAGAGGGAAGGTTATGATGGTAGTCCATGCAAAAAATAATCTGAAAATTTGATTCTAGGAAACTTTTTGAAATGCAAGTTTCGGCCAAAATATCATAATATATTATACACTAATTTATACTAGTTTCGGTCAAAAATAAAATTAAATCGGGGACTGTTCGAAATGATACGAAACTTAATATATCATTTATATATTTTACGAGGGAAGGTTATCATGGAAGTCCATGAGAAAAATCATCGGAAAATTAGATTCTATGAAACTTTTTGAAATGTAAGTTTCGGTCAAAAATCATAGTATATTATACACTAGTTTCGGTCAATAAAATAAAATTTAATTGGGGACTATTTGAAATGATACAAGACTTTTCAGATCATTTATATATGTTAAGAAGCAAGGTTATGATGGTAGTCCATGCAAAAAAAATCATCTGAAAACTTGATTCTATGAATCTTTTAGAAATGCAAGTTACGGCCAAAAAATCATAATATATTATACACATGTTTATACTAGTTTCGGAGAAAAATCAAATTATATCGGGGACTATTCGCAATGATTCAAAACATCACATATCATTTATATATTTTATGAAGGAAGGTTATCATGGAAGTCCATGCGAAAAATCATCGGAAAATTAGATTCTATGAAACTTTTTGAAATGTAAGTTTCGGTCAAAAATCATAGTATATTATTATACACTAATTTCGGTCAATAAAATAAAATTTAATTGGGGACAATTTGAAATGATACGAGACTTTTCAGATCATTTATATATGTAATTAAGAGGGAAGGTTATGATGGTAGTCCATGCAAAAAATAATCTGAAAATTTGATTCTGTGAAACTTTTCGAAACACAAGTTTCGGCCAAAAAATCATAATATATTATACACTAGTTTCGGTCATAAATCAAATTAAATCGGGGACTGTTCGAAATGATACGAAACTTCACATATCATTTATATATTTTACGAGGGAAGGTTTTGATGGATGTCCATGCAAAAATTCATCCGAAAATTAGAATCTGTGAAACTTTTCGAAATGCAAGTTTCGGTCAAAAATCATAGTATATTATACACCAGTTTCTGTCAAAAAAATAAAATTTAATTGGGGACTATTTGAAATGATACGAGACATTTCAGATCATTTATATATGTTATGAGGGAAGGTTATGATGGTAGTCCATGCAAAAAAATTATCTGAAAAATTTTATATTATGAAACATTTCGAAATGCAAGTTTCGGCGAAAAAATAATATATTATACACTAGTTTATACTAGTTTCGGTCAAAAATTAAATTGAGGACTATTCAAAATGATACGAAACGTCACATATCATTTATATATTTTACGAGGGAAGGTTATCATTGAAGTCCATGCCAAAAATCATCAGAAAATTAGATTCTATGAAACTTTTTGAAATGTAAGTTTCGGTCAAAAATCATAGTATAATATTATACACTACTTTCGGTCAATAAAATAAAATTTAATTGGGGACTATTTGAAATGATACGAGACTTTTTAGATCATTTATATATGTAATCAAGAGGGAAGGTTATGATGGTAGTCCATGCAAAAAATAATCTGAAAATTTGTTTCTATGAAACTTTTAGAAATGCAAGTTTTGGCCAAAAAATCATAATATATTATACACTAATTTATACAAGTTTCGGTCAAAAATCAAATTAAATCGGGGACTGTTCGAAATGATACGAAACTTAACATATCATTTATATATTTTACGAGGGAAGGTTATCATGGAAGTCCATGCGAAAAATCATCGCAAAATTATATTCTATGAAACCTTTTGAAATGTAAGTTTCGGTCAAAAATCATCGTATATTATACACTAGTTTCGGTCAATAAAATAAAATTTAATTGGGGACTATTTAAAATGATACTAAACATTTCAGATCATTTATATATGTTAAGAGGCAAGGTTATGATGGTAGTCCATGCAAAAAAAATCTTCTGAAAACTAGATTCTATGAAACTTTTCGAAATGCAAGTTACTTCCAAAAAATCATAATATATTATACACTAGTTTATACTAGTTTCGATTAAAAATCAAATTATATCGGGGACTGTTCGAAATGATTCAAACTTCACATATCATTTATATATCTTATGAGGGAAGGTTATCATGGATGTCCATGCGAAAAATAATCGGAAAATTAGATTCTATGAAACTTTTCGAAATGCAAGTTTCGGTCAAAAATCATAGTATATTATACACTAGTTTCAAGCAAAAAAATAAAATTTAATTGGGGACTATTTGAAATGATACGAGACTTTTCAGATCATTTATATATGTTAAAAGGGGAGGTTATGATGGTAGTCCATGCAAAACAAAATTATCTGAAAACAAGATTCTATGAAACTTTTTCGAAATTCAAGTTTCGGTCAAAAAATCATTATATATTATATACTAGTTTCGGTATAAAATCAAATTAAATTGGGGACTGTTCGAAATGATACCAAACTTAACATAACATTTATATATTTTACGAGTGAAGGTTATCATGAAAGTCCATGAGAAAAATAATCGCAAAAAATAGATTCTATGAAACTTTTCGAAATGCAAGTTTCGGTCAAAAATCATAGTATATTATACACTAGTTTCGGTCAATAAAATAAAATTTAATTGGGGACTATTTGAAATGATACGAGACTTTTCAGATCATTTATATATGTTAAGAGGCAAGGTTATGATGTTAGTCCATGCAAAAAAAATCATCTGAAAACTAGATTCTATGAATCTTTTAGAAATGCAAGTTACGGCCAAAAAATCATAATATATTATACACATGTTTATACTAGTTTCGGAGAAAAATCAAATTATATCGGGGACTATTCGAAATGATTCAAAACTTCACATATCATTTATATATTTTATGAAGGAAGGTTATCATGGAAGTCCATGCGAAAAATCATCGGAAAATTAGATTCTATGAAACTTTTTGAAATGTAAGTTTCGGTCAAAAATCATAGTATATTATTATACACTAATTTCGGTCAATAAAATAAAATTTAATTAGGGACAATTTGAAATGATACGAGACTTTTCAGATCATTTATATATGTAATTAAGAGGGAAGGTTATGATGGTAGTCCATGCAAAAAATAATCTGAAAATTTGATTCTGTGAAACTTTTCGAAACACAAGTTTCGGCACAAAAATCATAATATATTATACACTAGTTTCGGTCATAAATCAAATTAAATCGGGGACTGTTCGAAATTATACGAAACTTCACACATCATTTATATATTTTACGAGGTAAGTTTATCATGGAAGTCTATGCAAAAAATCATCGGAAAATTAGATTCTGTGAAACTTTTCGAAATGCAAGTTTCGGTCAAAAATCATAGTATATTATACACGAGTTTCTGTCAAAAAATAAAATTTAATTGGGGACTATTTGAAATGATACGAGACATTTCAGATCATTTATATATGTTAAGAGGGAAGGTTATGATGGTAGTCCATGCAAAAAAATAATCTGAAAATTTTATACTATGAAACTTTTCGAAATGCAAGTTTCGGCCAAAAAATAATATATTATACACTAGTTTATACTAGTTTCGGTCAAAAATTAAATTAAATTGGGGACTATTCGAAATGATACGAAACGTCACATATCATTTATATATTTTACGAGGGAAGGTCATCATGGAAGTCCATGCGAAAAATCATCAGAAAATTAGATTCTATGAAACTTTTTGAAATGTAAGTTACGGTCAAAAATCATAGTATAATATTATACACAAGTTTCGGTCAATAAAATAAAATTTAATTGGGGACTATTTGAAATGATACGTAACTTTTTAGATCATTTATATATGTAATCAAGAGGGAAGGTTATGATGGTAGTCCATGCAAAAAAATAATCTGAAAATTTGATTCTATGAAACTTTTTGAAATGCAAGTTTCGGCAAAAAAATCATAATATATTATACACTAATTTATACTAGTTTCGTTCAAAAATTAAATTAAATCGGGGACTGTTCAAAATGATACGAAACTTAACATATCATTTATATATTTTATGAGAGAAGGTTATCATTGAAGTCCAGGCCAAAAATCTTCGGAAAATTAGATTCTATGAAACGTTTTGAAATGTAAGTTTCGGTCAAAAATCATAGTATATTATACACTAGTTTCGGTCAATAAAATAAAATTTAATTGGGGACTATTTGAAATGATACGAGACTTTTCAGATCATTTATATATGTTAAGAGGCAAGGTTATGATGGTAGTCCATGCAAAAAAAATCATCTGAAAACTAGATTCTACGAATCTTTTAGAAATGCAAGTTACGGCCAAAAAATCATAATATATTATACACATGTTTATACTAGTTTCGGAGAAAAATCAAATTATATCGGTGACTATTCGAAATGATTCAAAACTTTACATATCATTTATATATTTTATGAAGGAAGGTTATCATGGAAGTCCATGCGAAAAATCATCGGAAAATTAGATTCTATGAAACTTTTTGAAATGTAAGTTTCGGTCAAATATCATAGTATATTATTATACACTAATTTCGGTCAATAAAATAAAATTTAATTGGGGACTATTTGAAATGATACGAGACTTTTCAGATCATTTATATACGTAATTAAGAGGGAAGGTTATGATGGTAGTCCATGCAAAAAATAATCTGAAAATTTGATTCTGTGAAACTTTTCGAAACACAAGTTTCGGCCAAAAATCATAATATATTATACACTAGTTTCGGTCATAAATCAAATTAAATCGGGGACTGTTCGAAATGATACGAAACTTCACATATCATTTATATATTTTACGAGGGATGGTTATCATGGAAGTCTATGCAAAAAATCATCGGAAAATTAGATTCTGTGAAACTTTTCGAAATGCAATTTTCGGTCAAAAATCATAGTATATTATACACCAGTTTCTGTCAAAAAAATAAAATTTAATTAGGGACTATTTGAAATGATACGAGACATTTCAGATCATATATATATGTTAAGAGGGAAGGTTATGATGGTAGTCCATGCAAAAAAATAATCTGAAAATTTTATACTATGAAACTTTTCGAAATGTAAGTTTCGGCCAAAAAATAATATATTATACACTAGTTTATACTAGTTTCGGTCAAAAATTAAATTAAATTGGGGACTATTCGAAATGATACGAAAAGTCACATATCATTTATATATTTTACGAGGGAAGGTTATCATGGAAGTCCATGTGAAAAATCATCAAAAAATTAGATTCTATGAAACTTTTTGAAATGTAAGTTTCGGTCAAAAATCATAGTATAATATTATACACTAGTTCCGGTCAATAAAATAAAATTTAATTGGGGACTATTTGAAATGATACGAGACTTTTTAGATCATTTATATATGTAATCAAGAGGGAAGGTTATGATGGTAGTCCATGCAAAAAATAATCTGAAAATTTGATTCTATGAAACTTTTTGAAATGCAAGTTTCGGCCAAAAAATCATAATATATTATACACTAATTTATTCTAGTTTCGGTCAAAATCAAATTAAATCGGGGACTATTCGAAATTATACGAAACTTCACATATCATTTATAAATTTTATGAGAGAAGGTTATCATGGAAGTCCATGCAAAAAATCATCGGAAAATTAGATTCTATGAAAATTTTCGAAATGCAAGTTTCGGTCAAAATTCATAGTATCTTATACACTAGTTTCGGTCAAAAAAATATAATTTAATTAGGGACTATTTGAAATGATACGAGACTTTTCAGATCATTTATATATGTTAAGAGGCAAGGTTATGATGGTAGTCCATGCAAAAAAAAAATCATCTGAAAACTAGACTCTATGAATCTTTTCGAAATGCAAGTTACGACCAAAAAATCATAATATATTATACACATGTTAATACTAGTTTCGGAGAAAAATCAAATTATATCGGGGACTGTTCGAAATGATTCGAAACTTCACATATCATATATATATTTTATGAAGGAAGTCTATCATGCAAGTCCATGCGAAAAATCATTGGAAAATTAGATTTTATGAAACTTTTTGAAATATAAGTTTTGGTCAAAAATCATTGTATATTATTATACACCAGTTTCGGTCAATAAAATAAAATTTAATTGGGGACTATTTGAAATGATACGAGACTTTTAAGATCATTTATATATGTAATTAAGAGGGAAGGTTATGATGGTAGTCCATGCAAAAAATAATCTGAAAATTTGATTCTATGAAACTTTTCGAAACACATGTTTCGGCCAAAAAATCATAATATATTATACACTAGTTTATACTAGTTTCGGTCAAAAATCAAATTAAATCGAGGACTATTCGAAATGATACGAAACGCCACGTATCATTTATATATTTTACGAGGGAAGGTTATCATGGAAGTCCATGCGAAAAATCATCGGAAAATTAAATTCTATGAAACTTTTTGAAATGTAAGTTTCGGTCAAAAATCATAGTATATTATTATACACTAGTTTCGTTCAATAAAATTTAATTTAATTGGGGACTATTTGAAATGATACGAGACTTTTTCAGATCATTTATATATGTAATTAAAAGGGAAGGTTATGATGGTAGTCCATGCAAAAAATAATCAGAAAATTTGATTCTATGAAACTTTTCGAAATGCAAGATTCGGAAAAAAAATCATAATATATTATACACTAACTTAAACTAGTTTCGGTCAAAAATCAAATTAAATCGGGGACTATTCGAAATGATACGAAACTTAACATATCATTTATATATTTTACGAGGGAAGGTTATCATGGAATTCCATGCGAAAAATCATCAGAAAATTAGATTCTATGAAACATTTTGAAATGTAAGTTTCGGTCAAAAATCATAGTATATTATACACTAGTTTCGGTCAATAAAATAAAATTTAATTGGGAACTATTTGAAATGATACGAGACTTTTCAGATCATTTATATATGTTAAGAGGCAAGATTATAATGGTAGACCATGCAAAAAAAATCATCTGAAAACTAGATTCTATGAAACTTTTCGAAATACAAGTTACGGCCAAAAAATCATAATATATTATACAATAGTTGATACTAGTTTCGGTCAAAAATCCAATTATATCGGGGACTGTTCGAAATGATTCTAAACTTCACATATCATTTATATATTTTATGAGGGAAGGTTATCATGGAAGTCCATGCGAAAAATCATCGGAATATTAGATTCTATGAAACTTTTTGAAATGTAAGTTTCAGTCAAAAATCATTGTATATTATTATACACCAGTTTCGGTCAATAAAATAAAATTTGATTGGGGACTATTTGAAATAATACGAGACTTTTCAGATCATTTATATATGTAATTAAGAGGGAAGGTTATGATGGTAGTCCATGCAAAAAATAATCTGAAAATTTGATTCTATGAAACTTTTCGAAACATAAGTTTCGGCCAAGAAATCATAATATATTATACACTAGTTTATACTAGTTTCGGTCAAAAATCAAATTAAACATGAGATTGTTCGAAATGATATGAAACATCACATATCATTTATATATTTTACGAGGGAAGGTTATCATGGAAGTCCATGCAAAAAATCATTGGAAAATTAGATTCTGTGAAAATTTTCGAAATGCAAGTTTCGGTCAAAAATCATAGTATATTATTATACACTAGTTTCGGCCAATAAAATAAAATTTAATTGGGGACTATTTGAAATGATACGAGACTTTTTAGATCATTTATATATGTAATTAAGAGGGAAGGTTATGATGGTAGTCCATGCAAAAAATAATCTGAAAATTTGATTCTATGAAACTTTTCGAAACACATGTTTCGGCCAAAAAATCATAATATATTATACACTAGTTTATACTAGTTTCGGTCAAAAATCAAATTAAATCGAGGACTATTCGAAATGATACGAAACGCCACGTATCATTTATATATTTTACGAGGGAAGGTTATCATGGAAGTCCATGCGAAAAATCATCGGAAAATTAAATTCTATGAAACTTTTTGAAATGTAAGTTTCGGTCAAAAATCATAGTATATTATTATACACTAGTTTCGTTCAATAAAATAAAATTTAATTGGGGACTATTTGAAATGATACGAGACTTTTTCAGATCATTTATATATGTAATTAAGAGGGAAGGTTATGATGGTAGTCCATGCAAAAAATAATCAGAAAATTTGATTCTATGAAACTTTTCGAAATGCAAGTTTCGGAAAAAAAATCATAATATATTATACACTAATTTATACTAGTTTCGGTCAAAAATAAAATTAAATCGGGGACTGTTTGAAATGATACGAAACTTAACATATCATTTATATATTTTACGAGGGAAGGTTATCATGGAAGTCCATGAGAAAAATCATCAGAAAATTAGATTCTATGAAACTTTTTGAAATGTAAGTTTCGGTCAAAAATCATAGTATATTATACACTAGTTTCGGTCAATAAAATAAAATTTAATTGGGGACTATTTGAAATGATACAAGACTTTTCAGATCATTTATATATGTTAAGAAGCAAGGTTATGATGGTAGTCCATGCAAAAAAAATCATCTGAAAACTAGATTCTATGAAACTTTTCGAAATGCAAGTTACGGCCAAAAAATCATAATATATTATACACTAGTTTATACTAGTTTCGGTTAAAAATCAAATTATATCGGGGACTGTTTGAAATGATTTGAAACTTCACATATCATTTATATATTTTATGAGGGAAGGTTATCATGGAAGTCCATGCGAAAAATCATCGGAAAATTAGATTCTATGAAACTTTTCGAAATGCTTGTTTCGGTCAAAAATCATAGTATATTATACACTAGTTTCGGTCAAAAAAATAAAATTTAATTGGGGACTATTTGAAATGATACTAGACTTTTCAGATCATTTATATATGTTAAGAGGGGAGGTTATGATGGTAGTCCATGCAAAAAAAAAAATCATCTGAAAACAAGATTCTATGAAACTTTTTCGCAACGCAAGTTTCGGTCAAAAAATCATAATATATTATATACTAGTTTCGGTCATAAATCAAATTAAATCAGGGACTGTTCGAAATGATACGAAACTTCACATATCATTTATAAATTTTATGAGAGAAGGTTATAATGGAAGTCCATGCGAAAAATCATCGGAAAATTAGATTCTTTGAAACTTTTCGAAATGCAAGTTTCGGTCAAAATTCATAGTATCTTATACACTAGTTTCGGTGAAAAAAATAAAATTTAATTGGGGACTATTTGAAATGATACGAGACTTTTCAGATCATTTATATATGTTAAGAGGAAAGGTTATGATGGTAGTCCATGCAAAAAAAATCATCTGAAAACTAGACTCTATGAATCTTTTCGAAATGCAAGTTAAGGCCAAAAAATCATAATATATTATACACATGTTTATACTAGTTTCGGAGAAAAATCAAATTATATCGGGGACTGTTCGAAATGATTCGAAACTTCACATATCATTTATATATTTTATGAAGGAAGGCTATCATGCAAGTCCATGCGAAAAATCATTGGAAAATTAGATTTTATGAAACTTTTTGTAATGTAAGTTTCGGTCAAAAATCATTGTATATTAATATACAGCAGTTTCAGTCAATAAAATAAAATTTAATTGGGGAATATTTGAAATGATACGAGACTTTTTAGATCATTTATATATGTAATTAAGAGGGAAGGTTATGATGGTACTCCATGCAAAAAATAATCTGAAAATTTGATTCTATGAAATTTTTCGAAACACATGTTTCGGCCAAAAAATCATAATATATTATACACTAGTTTATACTAGTTTCGGTCAAAAAGCAAATTAAATCGAGGACTATTCGAAATGATACGAAACGCCACATATCATTTATATATTTTACGAGGGAAGGTTATCATGGAAGTCCATGCGAAAAATCATCGGAAAATTAAATTCTATGAAACTTTTTTAAATGTAAGTTTCGGTCAAAAATCATAGTATATTATTATACACTAGTTTCGGTCAATAAAATAAAATTTAATTGGGGACTATTTGAAATGATACGAGACTTTTTAGATCATTTATATATGTAATCAAGAGGGAAGGTTATGATGGTAGTCCATGCAAAAAATAATCTGAAAATTTGATTCTAGGAAACTTTTTGAAATGCATGTTTCGGCCAAAATATCATAATATATTATACACTAATTTATACTAGTTTCGGTCAAAAATATAATTAAATCGGGGACTGTTCGAAATGATACGAAACTTAACATATCATTTATATATTTTACGAAGGAAGGTTATCATGGAAGTCCATGAGAAAAATCATCGGAAAATTAGATTCTATGAAACTTTTTGATATGTAATTTTCGGTCAAAAATCATAGTATATTATACACTAGTTTCGGTCAATAAAATAAAATTTAATTGGGGACTATTTGAAATGATACAAGACTTTTCAGATCATTTATATATGTTAAGAAGCAAGGTTATGATGGTAGTCCATGCAAAAAAAATCATCTGAAAACTAGATTCTATGAAACTTTTCGAAATGCAAGTTACGGCCAAAAAATCATAATATATTATACACTAGTTTATACTAGTTTCGGTTAAAAATCAAATTATATCGGGGACTGTTTGAAATGATTCGAAACTTCACATATCATTTATATATTTTATGAGGGAAGGTTATCATGGAAGTCCATGCGAAAAATCATCGGAAAATTAGATTCTTTGAAACTTTTCGAAATGCATGTTTCGGTCAAAAATCATAGTATATTATACACTAGTTTCGGTAAAAAAAATAAAATTTAATTGGGGACTATTTGAAATGATACGAGACTTTTCAGATCATTTATATATGTTAAGAGGGGAGGTTATGATGGTAGTCCATGCAAAAATAAATCATCTGAAAACAAGATTCTATGAAACTTTTTCGCAATGCAAGTTTCGGTCAAAAAATCATAATATATTATATACTAGTTTCGGTCATAAATCAAATTAAATCAGGGACTGTTCGAAATGATACGAAACTTCACATATCATTTATAAATTTTATGAGAGAAGGTTATAATGGAAGTCCATGCGAAAAATCATCGGAAAATTAGATTCTTTGAAACTTTTCGAAATGCAAGTTTCGGTCAAAATTCATAGTATCTTATACACTAGTTTCGGTGAAAAAAATAAAATTTAATTGGGGACTATTTGAAATGATACGAGACTTTTCAGATCATTTATATATGTTAAGAGGCAAGGTTATGATGGTAGTCCATGCAAAAAAAAATCATCTGAAAACTAGACTCTATGAATCTTTTCGAAATGCAAGTTAAGGCCAAAAAATCATAATATATTATACACATGTTTATACTAGTTTCGGAGAAAAATCAAATTATATCGGGGACTGTTCGAAATGATTCGAAACTTCACATATCATTTATATATTTTATGAAGGAAGGCTATCATGCAAGTCCATGCGAAAAATCATTGGAAAATTAGATTTTATGAAACTTTTTGAAATGTAAGTTTCGGTCAAAAATCATTGTATATTAATATACATCAGTTTCAGTCAATAAAATAAAATTTAATTGGGGAATATTTGAAATGATACGAGACTTTTTAGATCATTTATATATGTAATTAAAAGGGAAGGTTATGATGGTACTCCATGCAAAAAATAATCTGAAAATTTGATTCTATGAAATTTTTCGAAACACAAGTTTCGGCCAAAAAATCATAATATATTATACACTAGTTTATACTAGTTTCGGTCAAAAATCAAATTAAATCGAGGACTATTCGAAATGATACGAAACGCCACATATCATTTATATATTTTACGAGGGAAGGTTATCATGGAAGTCCATGCGAAAAATCATCGGAAAATTAAATTCTATGAAACTTTTTTAAATGTAAGTTTCGGTCAAAAATCATAGTATATTATTATACACTAGTTTCGGTCAATAAAATAAAATTTAATTGGGGACTATTTGAAATGATACGAGACTTTTTAGATCATTTATATATGTAATCAAGAGGGAAGGTTATGATGGTAGTCCATGCAAAAAATAATCTGAAAATTTGATTCTAGGAAATTTTTTAAATGCAAGTTTCGGCCAAAATATCATAATATATTATACACTAATTTATACTAGTTTCGGTCAAAAATATAATTAAATCGGGGACTGTTCGAAATGATACGAAACTTAACATATCATTTATATATTTTACGAAGGAAGGTTATCATGGAAGTCCATGAGAAAAATCATCGGAAAATTAGATTCTATGAAACTTTTTGAAATGTAAGTTTCGGTCAAAAATCATAGTATATTATACACTAGTTTCGGTCAATAAAATAAAATTTAATTGGGGACTATTTGAAATGATACAAGACTTTTCAGATCATTTATATATGTTAAGAAGCAAGGTTATGATGGTAGTCCATGCAAAAAAAATCATCTGAAAACTAGATTCTATGAAACTTTTCGAAATGCAAGTTACGGCCAAAAAATCATAATATATTATACACTAGTTTATACTAGTTTCGGTTAAAAATCAAATTATATCGGGGACTGTTTGAAATGATTCGAAACTTCACATATCATTTATATATTTTATGAGGGAAGGTTATCATGGAAGTCCATGCGAAAAATCATCGGAAAATTAGATTCTATGAAACTTTTCGAAATGCATGTTTCGGTCAAAAATCATAGTATATTATACACTAGTTTCGGTCAAAAAAATAAAATTTAATTGGGGACTATTTGAAATGATACGAGACTTTTCAGATCATTTATATATGTTAAGAGGGGAGGTTATGATGGTAGTCCATGCAAAAAAAAATCATCTGAAAACAAGATTCTATGAAACTTTTTCGCAATGCAAGTTTCGGTCAAAAAATCATAATATATTATATACTAGTTTCGGTCATAAATCAAATTAAATCAGGGACTGTTCGAAATGATACGAAACTTCACATATCATTTATAAATTTTATGAGAGAAGGTTATAATGGAAGTCCATGCGAAAAATCATCGGAAAATTAGATTCTTTGAAACTTTTCGAAATGCAAGTTTCGGTCAAAATTCATAGTATCTTATACACTAGTTTCAGTGAAAAAAATAAAATTTAATTGGGGACTATTTGAAATGATACGAGACTTTTCAGATCATTTATATATGTTAAGAGGCAAGGTTATGATGGTAGTCCATGCAAAAAAAAATCATCTGAAAACTAGACTCTATGAATCTTTTCGAAATGCAAGTTAAGGCCAAAAAATCATAATATATTATACACATGTTTATACTAGTTTCGGAGAAAAATCAAATTATATCGGGGACTGTTCGAAATGATTCGAAACTTCACATATCATTTATATATTTTATGAAGGAAGGCTATCATGCAAGTCCATGCGAAAAATCATTGGAAAATTAGATTTTATGAAACTTTTTGAAATGTAAGTTTCGGTCAAAAATCATTGTATATTAATATACATCAGTTTCAGTCAATAAAATAAAATTTAATTGGGGAATATTTGAAATGATACAATACTTTTTAGATCATTTATATATGTAATTAAGAGGGAAGGTTATGATGGTACTCCATGCAAAAAATAATCTGAAAATTTGATTCTATGAAATTTTTCGAAACACAAGTTTCGGCCAAAAAATCATAATATATTATACACTAGTTTATACTAGTTTCGGTCAAAAATCAAATTAAATCGAGGACTATTCGAAATGATACGAAACGCCACATATCATTTATATATTTTACGAGGGAAGGTTATCATGGAAGTCCATGCGAAAAATCATCGGAAAATTAAATTCTATGAAACTTTTTTAAATGTATGTTTCGGTCAAAAATCATAGTATATTATTATACACTAGTTTCGGTCAATAAAATAAAATTTAATTGGGGACTATTTGAAATGATACGAGACTTTTTAGATCATTTATATATGTAATCAAGAGGGAAGGTTATGATGGTAGTCCATGCAAAAAATAATCTGAAAATTTGATTCTAGGAAATTTTTTAAATGCAAGTTTCGGCCAAAATATCATAATATATTATACACTAATTTATACTAGTTTCGGTCAAAAATATAATTAAATCGGGGACTGTTCGAAATGATACGAAACATAACATATCATTTATATATTTTACGAAGGAAGGTTATCATGGAAGTCCATGAGAAAAATCATCGGAAAATTAGATTCTATGAAACTTTTTGAAATGTAAGTTTCGGTCAAAAATCATAGTATATTATACACTAGTTTCGGTCAATAAAATAAAATTTAATTGGGGACTATTTGAAATGATACAAGACTTTTCAGATCATTTATATATGTTAAGAAGCAAGGTTATGATGGTAGTCCATGCAAAAAAAATCATCTGAAAACTAGATTCTATGAAACTTTTCGAAATGCAAGTTACGGCCAAAAAATCATAATATATTATACACTAGTTTATACTAGTTTCGGTTAAAAATCAAATTATATCGGGGACTGTTTGAAATGATTCGAAACTTCACATATCATTTATATATTTTATGAGGGAAGGTTATCATGGAAGTCCATGCGAAAAATCATCGGAAAATTAGATTCTATGAAACTTTTCGAAATGCATGTTTCGGTCAAAAATCATAGTATATTATACACTAGTTTCGGTCAAAAAAATAAAATTTAATTGGGGACTATTTGAAATGATACGAGACTTTTCAGATCATTTATATATGTTAAGAGGGGAGGTTATGATGGTAGTCCATGCAAAAAAAAATCATCTGAAAACAAGATTCTATGAAACTTTTTCGCAATGCAAGTTTCGGTCAAAAAATCATAATATATTATATACTAGTTTCGGTCATAAATCAAATTAAATCAGGGACTGTTCGAAATGATACGAAACTTCACATATCATTTATAAATTTTATGAGAGAAGGTTATAATGGAAGTCCATGCGAAAAATCATCGGAAAATTAGATTCTTTGAAACTTTTCGAAATGCAAGTTTCGGTCAAAATTCATAGTATCTTATACACTAGTTTCGGTGAAAAAAATAAAATTTAATTGGGGACTATTTGAAATGATACGAGACTTTTCAGATCATTTATATATGTTAAGAGGCAAGGTTATGATGGTAGTCCATGCAAAAAAAAATCATCTGAAAACTAGACTCTATGAATCTTTTCGAAATGCAAGTTAAGGCCAAAAAATCATAATATATTATACACATGTTTATACTAGTTTCGGAGATAAATCAAATTATATCGGGGACTGTTCGAAATGATTCGAAACTTCACATATCATTTATATATTTTATGAAGGAAGGCTATCATGCAAGTCCATGCGAAAAATCATTGGAAAATTAGATTTTATGAAACTTTTTGAAATGTAAGTTTCGGTCAAAAATCATTGTATATTAATATACAGCAGTTTCAGTCAATAAAATAAAATTTAATTGGGGAATATTTGAAATGATACGAGACTTTTTAGATCATTTATATATGTAATTAAGAGGGAAGGTTATGATGGTACTCCATGCAAAAAATAATCTGAAAATTTGATTCTATGAAATTTTTCGAAACACAAGTTTCGGCCAAAAAATAATAATATATTATACACTAGTTTATACTAGTTTCGGTCAAAAATCAAATTAAATCGAGGACTATTCGAAATGATACGAAACGCCACATATCATTTATATATTTTACGAGGGAAGGTTATCATGGAAGTCCATGCGAAAAATCATCGGAAAATTAAATTCTATGAAACTTTTTTAAATGTAAGTTTCGGTACAAAATCATAGTATATTATTATACACTAGTTTCGGTCAATAAAATAAAATTTAATTGGGGACTATTTGAAATGATACGAGACTTTTTAGATCATTTATATATGTAATCAAGAGGGAAGGTTATGATGGTAGTCCATGCAAAAAATAATCTGAAAATTTGATTCTAGGAAACTTTTTGAAATGCAAGTTTCGGCCAAAATATCATAATATATTATACACTAATTTATACTAGTTTCGGTCAAAAATATAATTAAATCGGGGACTGTTCGAAATGATACGAAACTTAACATATCATTTATATATTTTACGAAGGAAGGTTATCATGGAAGTCCATGAGAAAAATCATCGGAAAATTAGATTCTATGAAACTTTTTGAAATGTATGTTTCGGTCAAAAATCATAGTATATTATACACTAGTTTCGGTCAATAAAATAAAATTTAATTGGGGACTATTTGAAATGATACAAGACTTTTCAGATCATTTATATATGTTAAGAAGCAAGGTTATGATGGTAGTCCATGCAAAAAAAATCATCTGAAAACTAGATTCTATGAAACTTTTCGAAATGCAAGTTACGGCCAAAAAATCATAATATATTATACACTAGTTTATACTAGTTTCGGTTAAAAATCAAATTATATCGGGGACTGTTTGAAATGATTCGAAACTTCACATATCATTTATATATTTTATGAGGGAAGGTTATCATGGAAGTCCATGCGAAAAATCATCGGAAAATTAGATTCTATGAAACTTTTCGAAATGCATGTTTCGGTCAAAAATCATAGTATATTATACACTAGTTTCGGTCAAAAAAATAAAATTTAATTGGGGACTATTTGAAATGATACGAGACTTTTCAGATCATTTATATATGTTAAGAGGGGAGGTTATGATGGTAGTCCATGCAAAAAAAAATCATCTGAAAACAAGATTCTATGAAACTTTTTCGCAATGCAAGTTTCGGTCAAAAAATCATAATATATAATATACTAGTTTCGGTCATAAATCAAATTAAATCAGAGACTGTTCGAAATGATACGAAACTTCACATATCATTTATAAATTTTATGAGAGAAGGTTATAATGGAAGTCCATGCGAAAAATCATCGGAAAATTAGATTCTTTGAAACTTTTCGAAATGCAAGTTTCGGTCAAAATTCATAGTATCTTATACACTATTTTCGGTGAAAAAAATAAAATTTAATTGGGGACTATTTGAAATGATACGAGACTTTTCAGATCATTTATATATGTTAAGAGGCAAGGTTATGATGGTAGTCCATGCAAAAAAAAATCATCTGAAAACTAGACTCTATGAATCTTTTCGAAATGCAAGTTAAGGCCAAAAAATCATAATATATTATACACATGTTTATACTAGTTTCGGAGAAAAATCAAATTATATCGGGGACTGTTCGAAATGATTCGAAACTTCACATATCATTTATATATTTTATGAAGGAAGGCTATCATGCAAGTCCATGCGAAAAATCATTGGAAAATTAGATTTTATGAAACTTTTTGAAATGTAAGTTTCGGTCAAAAATCATTGTATATTAATATACAGCAGTTTCAGTCAATAAAATAAAATTTAATTGGGGAATATTTGAAATGATACGAGACTTTTTAGATCATTTATATATGTAATTAAGAGGGAAGGTTATGATGGTACTCCATGCAAAAAATAATCTGAAAATTTGATTCTATGAAATTTTTCGAAACACAAGTTTCGGCCAAAAAATAATAATATATTATACACTAGTTTATACTAGTTTCGGTCAAAAATCAAATTAAATCGAGGACTATTCGAAATGATACGAAACGCCACATATCATTTATATATTTTACGAGGGAAGGTTATCATGGAAGTCCATGCGAAAAATCATCGGAAAATTAAATTCTATGAAACTTTTTTAAATGTAAGTTTCGGTCAAAAATCATAGTATATTATTATACACTAGTTTCGGTCAATAAAATAAAATTTAATTGGGGACTATTTGAAATGATACGAGACTTTTTAGATCATTTATATATGTAATCAAGAGGGAAGGTTATGATGGTAGTCCATGCAAAAAATAATCTGAAAATTTGATTCTAGGAAACTTTTTGAAATGCAAGTTTCGGCCAAAATATCATAATATATTATACACTAATTTATACTAGTTTCGGTCAAAAATATAATTAAATCGGGGACTGTTCGAAATGATACGAAACTTAACATATCATTTATATATTTTACGAAGGAAGGTTATCATGGAAGTCCATGAGAAAAATCATCGGAAAATTAGATTCTATGAAACTTTTTGAAATGTAAGTTTCGGTCAAAAATCATAGTATATTATACACTAGTTTCGGTCAATAAAATAAAATTTAATTGGGGACTATTTGAAATGATACAAGACTTTTCTGATCATTTATATATGTTAAGAAGCAAGGTTATGATGGTAGTCCATGCAAAAAAAATCATCTGAAAACTAGATTCTATGAAACTTTTCGAAATGCAAGTTACGGCCAAAAAATCATAATATATTATACACTAGTTTATACTAGTTTCGGTTAAAAATCAAATTATATCGGGGACTGTTTGAAATGATTCGAACTTCACATATCATTTATATATTTTATGAGGGAAGGTTATCATGGAAGTCCATGCGAAAAATCATCGGAAAATTAGATTCTATGAAACTTTTCGAAATGCATGTTTCGGTCAAAAATCATAGTACATTATACACTAGTTTCGGTCAAAAAAATAAAATTTAATTGGGGACTATTTGAAATGATACGAGACTTTTCAGATCATTTATATATGTTAAGTGGGGAGGTTATGATGGTAGTCCATGCAAAAAAAAATCATCTGAAAACAAGATTCTATGAAACTTTTTCGCAATGCAAGTTTCGGTCAAAAAATCATAATATATTATATACTAGTTTCGGTCATAAATCAAATTAAATCAGGGACTGTTCGAAATGATACGTAACTTCACATATCATTTATAAATTTTATGAGAGAAGGTTATAATGGAAGTCCATGCGAAAAATCATCGGAAAATTAGATTCTTTGAAACTTTTCGAAATGCAAGTTTCGGTCAAAATTCATAGTATCTTATACACTAGTTTCGATGAAAAAAATAAAATTTAATTGGGGACTATTTGAAATGATACGAGACTTTTCAGATCATTTATATATGTTAAGAGGCAAGGTTATGATGGTAGTCCATGCAAAAAAAAATCATCTGAAAACTAGACTCTATGAATCTTTTCGAAATGCAAGTTAAGGCCAAAAAATCATAATATATTATACACATGTTTATACTAGTTTCGGAGAAAAATCAAATTATATCGGGGACTGTTCGAAATGATTCGAAACTTCACATATCATTTATATATTTTATGAAGGAAGGCTATCATGCAAGTCCATGCGAAAAATCATTGGAAAATTAGATTTTATGAAACTTTTTGAAATGTAAGTTTCGGTCAAAAATCATTGTATATTAATATACAGCAGTTTCAGTCAATAAAATAAAATTTAATTGGGGAATATTTGAAATGATACGAGACTTTTTAGATCATTTATATATGTAATTAAGAGGGAAGGTTATGATGGTACTCCATGCAAAAAATAATCTGAAAATTTGATTCTATGAAATTTTTCGAAACACAAGTTTCGGCCAAAAAATAATAATATATTATACACTAGTTTATACTAGTTTCGGTCAAAAATCAAATTAAATCGAGGACTATTCGAAATGATACGAAACGCCACATATCATTTATATATTTTACGAGGGAAGGTTATCATGGAAGTCCATGCGAAAAATCATCGGAAAATTAAATTCTATGAAACTTTTTTAAATGTAAGTTTCGGTCAAAAATCATAGTATATTATTATACACTAGTTTCGGTCAATAAAATAAAATTTAATTGGGGACTATTTGAAATGATACGAGACTTTTTAGATCATTTATATATGTAATCAAGAGGGAAGGTTATGATGGTAGTCCATGCAAAAAATAATCTGAAAATTTGATTCTAGGAAACTTTTTGAAATGCAAGTTTCGGCCAAAATATCATAATATATTATACACTAATTTATACTAGTTTCGGTCAAAAATATAATTAAATCGGGGACTGTTCGAAATGATACGAAACTTAACATATCATTTATATATTTTACGAAGGAAGGTTATCATGGAAGTCCATGAGAAAAATCATCGGAAAATTAGATTCTATGAAACTTTTTGAAATGTAAGTTTCGGTCAAAAATCATAGTATATTATACACTAGTTTCGGTCAATAAAATAAAATTTAATTGGGGACTATTTGAAATGATACAAGACTTTTCTGATCATTTATATATGTTAAGAAGCAAGGTTATGATGGTAGTCCATGCAAAAAAAATCATCTGAAAACTAGATTCTATGAAACTTTTCGAAATGCAAGTTACGGCCAAAAAATCATAATATATTATACACTAGTTTATACTAGTTTCGGTTAAAAATCAAATTATATCGGGGACTGTTTGAAATGATTCGAACTTCACATATCATTTATATATTTTATGAGGGAAGGTTATCATGGAAGTCCATGCGAAAAATCATCGGAAAATTAGATTCTATGAAACTTTTCGAAATGCATGTTTCGGTCAAAAATCATAGTACATTATACACTAGTTTCGGTCAAAAAAATAAAATTTAATTGGGGACTATTTGAAATGATACGAGACTTTTCAGATCATTTATATATGTTAAGTGGGGAGGTTATGATGGTAGTCCATGCAAAAAAAGATCATCTGAAAACAAGATTCTATGAAACTTTTTCGCAATGCAAGTTTCGGTCAAAAAATCATAATATATTATATACTAGTTTCGGTCATAAATCAAATTAAATCAGGGACTGTTCGAAATGATACGTAACTTCACATATCATTTATAAATTTTATGAGAGAAGGTTATAATGGAAGTCCATGCGAAAAATCATCGGAAAATTAGATTCTTTGAAACTTTTCGAAATGCAAGTTTCGGTCAAAATTCATAGTATCTTATACACTAGTTTCGATGAAAAAAATAAAATTTAATTGGGGACTATTTGAAATGATACGAGACTTTTCAGATCATTTATATATGTTAAGAGGCAAGGTTATGATGGTAGTCCATGCAAAAAAAAATCATCTGAAAACTAGACTCTATGAATCTTTTCGAAATGCAAGTTAAGGCCAAAAAATCATAATATATTATACACATGTTTATACTAGTTTCGGAGAAAAATCAAATTATATCGGGGACTGTTCGAAATGATTCGAAACTTCACATATCATTTATATATTTTATGAAGGAAGGCTATCATGCAAGTCCATGCGAAAAATCATTGGAAAATTAGATTTCTTGAAACTTTTTGAAATGTAAGTTTCGGTCAAAAATCATTGTATATTAATATACAGCAGTTTCAGTCAATAAAATAAAATTTAATTGGGGAATATTTGAAATGATACGAGACTTTTTAGATCATTTATATATGTAATTAAGAGGGAAAGTTATGATGATACTCCATGCAAAAAATAATCTGAAAATTTGATTCTATGAAATTTTTCGAAACACAAGTTTCTGCCAAAAAATAATAATATATTATACACTAGTTTATACTAGTTTCGGTCAAAAATCAAATTAAATCGAGGACTATTCGAAATGATACGAAACACCACATATCATTTATATATTTTACGAGGGAAGGTTATCATGGAAGTCCATGCGAAAAATCATCGGAAAATTAAATTCTATGAAACTTTTTTAAATGTAAGTTTCGGTCAAAAATCATAGTATATTATTATACACTAGTTTCGGTCAATAATCAAATTAAACCTGAGATTGTTCGAAATGATATGAAACTTCACATATCATTTATATATTTTACGAGGGAAGGTTATCATGGAAGTGCATGCAAAAAATCATCGGAAAATTAAATTCTGTGAAAATTTTCGAAATGCAAGTTTCGGTCAAAAATCATAGTATATTATACACTAGTTTCGGTCAAAAAAATAAAATTTAATTGGGGACTATTTGTAATGATATGAGCCTTTTCAGATCATTTATATATGTTAAGAGGGAAGATTATGATGGTAGTCCAAGCAAAAAATAATCTGAAAATTTGATTCTATGAAACTTTTAGGAATGCAAGTTTCGGCCAAAAAATCCTAATATATTATGCACTAATTTATACTAGTTTCGGTCAAAAATCAAATTAAATCGGGGACTATTCGAAATGATACGAAACGTCACATATCATTTATATATTTTACGAGGGAAGGTTATCATGGAAGTCCATGCGAAAAATAATCGGAAAATTAGATTCTAAGAAACTTTTTGAAATGTAAGTTTCGGTCAAAAATAATAGTATATTATTATACACTAGTTTCTGTCAGTAAAATAAAATTTAATTGGGGACTAATTGAAATGATACGAGAATTTTTAGATCATTTATATATGTAATTAAGAGGGAAGGTTATGATGGTAGTCCATGCAAAAAATAATCTGAAAATTTGATTCTATAAAACTTATCGAAATGCAAGTTTCGCCCAAAAAATCATAATATATTATACACTAATTTATACTAGTTTCGGACAAAAATCAAATTAAATCGGGGACTGTTCGAAATGATACGAAACTTAACATATCATTTATATATTTTACGAGGGAAGGTTATCATGGAAGTCCATGCGAAAAATCATCGGAAAATTAGATTCTATGAAACTTTTTGAAATGTAAGTTTTGGTCAAAAATCACAGTATATTATACACTAGTTTAGGTCAATAAAATAAAATTTAATTGGGGACTATTTGAAATGATACGAGATTTTTCAGATCATTTATATATGTTAAGAGGCAAGATTATGATGGTAGTCCATGCAAAAAAAATCATCTGAAAACTAGATTCTATTAAACTTTTCGAAATGCAAGTTACGGCCAAAAAATCATAATATATTATACACTAGTTTATACTAGTTTCGTTCAAAAATCAAATTATAGCGGGCACTCTTCGAAATGATTCGAAACTTTACATATCATTTATATATTTTATGAGGGAAGGTTATCATGGAAGTCCATGCAAAAAATCATCGGAAAATTAGATTCTTTGAAACTTTTCGAAATGCAAGTTTCGGTCAAAAATCATAGTATATTATACACTAGTTTCGGTCAAAAAAATAAAATTTAATTGGGGACTATTTGAAATGATATGAGACTTTTCAGATCATTTATATATGTTAAGAGGCAAGGTTATGATGGTAGTCCATGCAAAAAAAAATCATCTGAAAACTAGACTCTATGAATCTTTTCGAAATGCAAGTGACGGCCAAAAATTCATAATCTGAAAATTTGATTCTATAAAACTTTTCGAAACACAAGTTTCAGCCAAAAAATCATAATATATTATACATTAGTTTATACTAGTTTCGGTCAAAAATCAAATTAAATCGAGGACTATTCGAAATGATACGAAACGCCACATATCATTTATATATTTTACGAGGGAAGGTTATCATGGAAGTCCATGCGAAAAATCATCGGAAAATTAGATTCTATGAAACTTTTCGAAATGCAAGTTTCGGTCAAAAATCATTGTATATTATACACTAGTTTCGGTCAAAAAAATAAAATTTAATTGGGGACTATTTGAAATGATACGAGACTTTTCAGATCATTTATATATGTTAAGAGGCAAGGTTATGATGGTAGTCCATGCAAAAAAAAATCATCTGAAAACTAGACTCTATGAATCTTTTCGAAATGCAAGTTACGGCCAAAAAATCATAATCTGAAAATTTGATTCTATAAAATTTTCGAAACACAAGTTTCAGCCAAAAAATCATAATATATTATACATTAGTTTATACTAGTTTCGATCAAAAATCAAATTAAATCGAGGACTATTCGAAATGATACGAAACGCCACATATCATTTATATATTTTACGAGGGAAGGTTATCATGGAAGTCCATGCGAAAAATCATCGGAAAATTAGATTCTATGAAACTTTTCGAAATGCAAGTTTCGGTCAAAAAAATAAAATTTAATTGGGGACTATTTGAAATGATACGAGACTTTTCAGATCATTTATATATGTTAAGAGGCAAGGTTATGATGGTAGTCCATGCAAAAAAAAATCATCTGGAAATTTGATTCTATAAAACTTTTCGAAACACAAGTTTCAGCCAAAAAATCATAATATATTATACATTAGTTTATACTAGTTTCGGTCAAAAATCAAATTAAATCGAGGACTATTCGAAATGATACGAAACGCCACAAATCATTTATATATTTTACGAGGGAAGGTTATCATGGAAGTCCATGCGAAAAATCATCGGAAAATTAAATTCTATGAAACTTTTTGAAATGTAAGTTTCGGTCAAAAATCATAGTATATTATTATACACTAGTTTCGGTCAATAAAATAAAATTTATTTGGGGAATATTTGAAATGATACGAGACTTTTCAGATCATTTATCTATGTAATTAAGAGGGAAGGTTATGAATGGTAGTCCGTGCAAAAAATAATCTGAAAATTTGATTCTCTGAAACTTATCGAAATGCAAGTTTCGGCCAAAAAATCATAATATATTATACACTAATTTAAACTAGTTTCGGTCAAAAATCAAATTAAATCGGGGACTGTTCGAAATGATACGAAACTTAACATATCATTTATATATTTTACGAGGGAAGGTTATCATGGAATTCCATGCGAAAAATCATCAGAAAATTAGATTCTATGAAACTTTTTGAAATGTAAGTTTCGGTCAAATATCATAGTATATTATACACTAGTTTCGGTCAATAAAATAAAATTTAATTGGGGACTATTTGAAATGATACGAGACTTTTCAGATCATTTATATATGTTAAGAGGCAAGATTATCATGGTAGTCCATGCAAAAAAAATCATCTGAAAACTAGATTCTATGAAACTTTTTGAAATACAAGTTACGGCCAAAAAATCATAATATATTATACACTAGTTGATACTAGTTTCGGTCAAAAATCAAATTATATCGGGGACTGTTCAAAATGATTCGAAACTTCACATATCATTTATATATTTTATGAGGGAAGGTTATCAAGGAAGTCCATGCGAAAAATCATCGGAAAATTGAATTCTATGAAACTTTTTGAAATGTAAGTTTCAGTCAAAAATCATTGTATATTATTATACACCAGTTTCGGTCAATAAAATAAAATTTAATTGGGGACTATTTGAAGTAATATGAGACTTTTCATATCATTTATATATGTAATTAAGAGGGAAGGTTATGATGGTAGTCCATGTAAAAAATAATCTGAAAATTTGATTCTATGAAACTTTTCGAAACATAAGTTTCGGCCAAAAAATCAAAATATATTATACAATAGTTTATACTAGTTTCGGTCAAAAATCAAATTAAACCTGAGATTGTTCGAAATGATATGAAACTTCACATATCATTTATATATTTTACGAGGGAAGGTTATCATGGAAGTCCATGCGAAAAATCATCGGAAAATTAGATTCTGTGAAAATTTTCGAAATGCAAGTTTCGGTCAAAAATCATAGTATATTATACACTAGTTTCGGTCAAAAAAATAAAATTTAATTGGGGACTATTTGAAATTATATGAGCCTTTTCAGATCATTTATATATGTTAAGAGGGAAGATTATAATGGTAGTCCATGAAAAAAATAATCTGAAAATTTGATTCTATGAAACTTTTCGTAATGGAAGTTTCGGCCAAAAAATCCTAATATATTATGCACTAATTTATACTAGTTTCGGTCAAAAATCAAATTAAATCGGGGACTATTCGAAATGATAAGAAACGTCACATATCATTTATATATTTTACGAGGGAAGGTTATCATGGAAGTCCATGCGAAAAATCATCGAAAAATTAGATTCTATGAAACTTTTTGAAATGTAAGTTTTGGTCAAAAATCATAGTATATTATACACTAGTTTAGGTCAATAAAATAAAATTTAATTGGGGACTATTTGAAATGATACGAGACTTTTCAGATCATTTATATATGTTAAGAGGCAAGATTATGATGGTAGTCCATGCAAAAAAAAATCATCTGAAAACTAGATTCTATGAAACTTTTCGAAATGCAAGTTACGGCCAAAAAATCATAATATATTATACACTAGTTTATACTAGTTTCGTTCAAAAATCAAATTATAGCGGGCACTCTTCGAAATGATTCAAAACTTTACATATCATTTATATATTTTATGAGGGAAGGTTATCATGGAAGTCCATGCGAAAAATCATCGGAAAATTAGATTCTATGAAACTTTTCGAAATGCAAGTTTCGGTCAAAAATAATAGTATATTATACACTAGTTTCGGTCAAAAAAATAAAATTTAATTGGGGACTATTTGAAATGATACGAGACTTTTCAGATCATTTATATATGTTAAGAGGCAAGGTTAGGATGGTAGTTCATGCAAAAAAATCATCTGAAAACTAGACTCTATGAATCTTTTCGAAATGCAAGTTACCCCCAAAAAACCATAATATATTATACACATGTTTATACTAGTTTCGGAGAAAAACAAATTATATCGGGGACTGTTCGAAATGATTCGAAACTTCACATATCATTTATATATTTTATGAAGGAAGGCTATCATGCAAGTCCATGCGAAAAATCATCGGAAAATTAGATTTTATGAAACTTTTTGAAATGTAAGTTTCGGTCAAAAATCATTGTATATTATTATACACCAGTTTCGGTCAATAAAATAAAATTTAATTGGGGACTATTTGAAATGATACGAGACTTTTCAGATCATTTATATATGTAATTAAGAGGGAAGGTTATGATGGTAGTCCATGCAAAAAATAATCTGAAAATTTGATTCTATAAAACTTTTCGAAACACAAGTTTCAGCCAAAAAATCATAATATATTATACATTAGTTTATACTAGTTTCGGTCAAAAATCAAATTAAATCGAGGACTATTCGAAATGATTCGAAACGCCACATATCATTTATATATTTTACGAGGGAAGGTTATCATGGAAGTCCATGCGAAAAATCATCGGAAAATTAAATTCTATGAAACTTTTTGAAATGTAAGTTTCGGTCAAAAATCATAGTATATTATTATACACTAGTTTCGGTCAATAAAATAAAATTTATTTGGGGACTATTTGAAATGATACGAGACTTTTCAGATCATTTATATATGTAATTAAGAGGGAAGGTTATGAATGGTAGTCCATGCAAAAAATAATCTGAAAATTTGATTCTCTGAAACTTATCGAAATGCAAGTTTCGGCCAAAAAATCATAATATATTATACACAAATTTAAACTAGTTTCGGTCAAAAATCAAATTAAATCGGGGACTGTTCGAAATGATACGAAACTTAACATATCATTTATATATTTTACGAGGGAAGGTTATCATGGAATTCCATGCGAAAAATCATCAGAAAATTAGATTCTATGAAACTTTTTGAAATGTAAGTTTCGGTCAAATATCATAGTATATTATACACTAGTTTCGGTCAATAAAATAAAATTTAATTGGGGACTATTTGAAATGATACGAGACTTTTCAGATCATTTATATATGTTAAGAGGCAAGATTATCATGGTAGTCCGTGCAAAAAAAATCATCTGAAAACTAGATTCTATGAAACTTTTCGAAATACAAGTTACGGCCAAAAAATCATAATATATTATACACATGTTTATTCTAGTTTCGGAGAAAAATCAAATTATATCGGGGACTGTTCGAAATGATTCGAAACTTCACATATCATTTATATATTTTATGAAGGAAGGCTATCATGCAAGTCCATGCGAAAAATCTTCGGAAAATTAGATTTTATGAAACTTTTTGAAATGTAAGTTTCGGTCAAAAATCATTGTATATTATTATACACCAGTTTCGGTCAATAAAATAAAATTTAATTGGGGACTATTTGAAATGATACGAGACTTTTCAGATCATTTATATATGTAATTAAGAGGGAAGGTTATGATGGTAGTCCATGCAAAAAATAATCAGAAAATTTGATTCTATGAAACTTTTCGAAATGCAAATTTCGGAAAAGAAATCATAATATATTATTCACTAATTTAAACTAGTTTCGGTCAAAAATCAAATTAAATCGGGGACTGTTCGAAATGATACGAAACTTAACATATCATTTATATATTTTACGAGGGAAGGTTATCATGGAATTCCATGCGAAAAATCATCAGAAAATTAGATTCTATGAAACTTTTTGAAATGTAAGTTTCGGTCAAATATCATAGTATATTATACACTAGTTTCGGTCAATAAAATAAAATTTAATTGGGGACTATTTAAAATGATACGAGACTTTTCAGATCATTTATATATGTTAAGAGGCAAGATTATGATGTTAGTCCATGCAAAAAAAATCATCTGAAAACTAGATTCTATGAAACTTTTCGAAATACAAGTTACGGCCAAAAAATCATAATATATTATACACTAGTTGATACTAGTTTCGGTCAAAAATCAAATTATATCGGGGACTGTTCGAAATGATTCGAAACTTCACATATCATTTATATATTTTATGAGGGAAGGTTATCATGGAAGTCCATGCGAAAAATCATCGGAAAATTAGATTCTATGAAACTTTTTGAAATGTATGTTTCAGTCAAAAATCATTGTATATTATTATACACTAGTTTCGGTCAATAAAATAAAATTTAATTGGGGACTATTTGAAGTGATACGAGTCTTTTTAGATCATTTATATTTGTAATTAAGATGGAAGGTTATGACGTTAGTCCATGCAAAAAATAATCTGAAAATTTGATTCTATGAAACTTTTCAAAACATAAGTTTCGGCCAAAAAATCATACTATATTATACAATAGTTTATACTAGTTTCGTTCAAAAATCAAATTTAACCTGAGATTGTTCGAAATGATATGAAACTTCACATATCATTTATATATTTTACGAGGGAAGGTTATCATGGAAGTCCATACGAAAAATAATCGGAAAATTAGATTCTATGAAACTTTTTGAAATGTAAGTTTCGGTAAAAAATCATAGTATATTATTATACACTAGTTTCGGTGAATAAAATAAAATTTAATTGGGGACTATTTGAAATGATACAAGACTTTTCAGATCATTTATATATGTAATTAAGAGGGAAGGTTATGATGGTAGTCCATGCAAAAAATAATCTGAAAATTTGATTCTATTAAACTTTTCGAAACACAAGTTTTGGCCAAAAAAGCATAATATATTATACACTAGTTTATACTAGTTTCGGTCAAAAATCAAATTAAACCTGAGATTGTACGAAATGATATGAAACTTCACATATCATTTATATATTTTACGAGGGAAGGTTATCATGGAAGTGCATGCAAAAAATCATCGGAAAATTAGATTCTGTGAAATCTTTCGAAATGCAAGTTTCGGTCAAAAATCATAGTATATTATACACTAGTTTCGGTCAAAAAAATAAAATTTAATTGGGGACTATTTGTAATTATATGAGCCTTTTCTGATCATTTATATATGTTAAGAGGGAAGATTATGATGGTAGTCAATGCAAAAAATAATCTAAAAAATTTGATTCTATGAAACTTTTCGTAATGCAAGTTTCGGCCAAAAAATCCTAATATATTATGCACTAATTTATACTAGTTTTGGTCAAAAATTAAATTAAACCGGGGACTATTCGAAATGATACGAAACGTCACATATCATTTATATATTTTACGAGGGAAGGTTATCATGGAAGTCGATGCGAAAAATATTCGGAAATTTAGATTCTATGAAACTTTTTGAAATGTAAGTTTCGGTCAAAAATCATAGTATATTATTATACACTAGTTTCGATCAGTAAAATAAAATTTAATCGGGGACTATTTGAAATGATACGAGACTTTTCAGATCATTTATATATGTAATTAAGAGGGAAGGTTATGATGGTAGTCCATGCAAAAAATAATCTGAAAATTTGATTCTATGAAACTTTTCGAAATGAAAGTTTCGCCCAAAAAATCATAATATATTATACACTAATTTATACTAGTTTCGGACAAAAATCAAATTAAATCGGGGACTGTTCGAAATGATACGAAACTTAACATATCATTTATATATTTTAAGAGGTAAGGTTATCATGGAAGTCCATGCGAAAAATCATCGGAAAATTGGATTCTATGAAACTTTTTAAAATGTTAGTTTTGGTCAAAAATCACAGTATATTATACACTAGTTTAGGTCAATAAAATAAAATTTAATTGGGGACTATTTGAAATGATACGAGACTTTTCAGATCATTTATATATGTTAAGAGGCAAGGTTATGATGGTAGTCCATGCAAAAAAAAATCATAATATAATTTACACATGTTTATACTAGTTTCGGAGAAAAATCAAATTATATCGTGGACTGTTCGAAATGATTCGAAACTTCACGTATCATTTATATATTTTATGAAGGAAGGCTATCATGCAAGTCCATGCGAAAAATCATCGGAAAATTAGATTTTTTGAAACTTTTTGAAGTGTAATTTTCGGTCAAAAATCATTGTATATTATTATACACCAGTTTCGGTCAATAAAATAAAATTTAATTGGGGACTATTTGAAATGATACGAGACTTTTTAGATCATTTATATATGTAATTAAGAGGGAAGGTTATGATGGTAGTCCATGCAAAAAATAATCTGAAAATTTGGTTCTATAAAACTTTTCGAAACACAAGTTTCGGCCAAAAAATCATAATATATTATACATTAGTTTATACTAGTTTCGGTCAAAAATCAAATTAAATCGAGGACTATTCGAAATGATACGAATCGCCACATATCATTTATATATTTTACGAGGGAAGGTTATCATGGAAGTCCATGCCAAAAATCATCGGAAAATTATATTCTATGAAACTTTTTGAAATGTAAGTTTCGGTCAAAAATCATAGTATATTATTATACACATGTTTCGGTCAATAAAATAAAATTTATTTGGGGACTATCTGAAATGATACGAGACTTTTCAGATCATTTATATATGTAATTAAGAGGGAAGGTTATGATGGTAGTCCATGCAAAAAATAATCTGAAAATTTGATTCTATGAAACTTATCGAAATGCATGTTTCGCCCAAAAAATCATAATATATTATACACTAATTTATACTAGTTTCGGACAAAAATCAAATTAAATCGGGGACTGTTCGAAATGATACGAAACGTCACATATCATTTATATATTTTACGAGGGAAGGTTATCATGGAAGTCCATGCGAAAAATAATTGGAAAATTAGATTCTATGATACTTTTTGAAATGTATGTTTCGGTCAAAAATCATAGTATATTATTATACACTAGTTTCGGTCAGTAAAATAAAATTTAATTGGGGACTATTTGAAATGATACGATACTTTTTCAGATCATTTATATATGTAATTAAGAGGGAAGGTTATGATGGTAGTCCATGCAAAAAATAATCTGAAAATTTGATTCTATGAAACTTATCGAAATGCAAGTTTCGCCCAAAAAATCATAATATATTATACACTAATTTATACTAGTTTCAGACAAAAATCAAATTAAATCGGGGACTGTTCGAAATGATACGAAACTTAACATATCATTTATATATTTTAAGAGGGAAGGTTATCATGGAAGTCAATGCGAAAAATCATTGGAAAATTAGATTCTATGAAACGTTTTGAAATGTAAGTTTTGGTCAAAAATCATAGTATATTATACACTAGTTTCGGTCAAAAAAATAAAATTTAATTGGGGACTATTTGAAATGATACGAGACTTTTCGGATCATTTATATATGTTAAGAGGCAAGGTTATGATGGTAGTCCATGCAAAAAAAAAATCATAATATATTATACACATGTTTATACTAGTTTCGGAGAAAAATCAAATTGTATCGGGGACTGTTCGAAATGATTCGAAACTTTACATATCATTTATATATTTTATGAAGGAAGGCTATCATGCAAGTCCATGCGAATAATCATCGGAAAATTAGATTTTATGAAACTTTTTGAAATGTAATTTTCGGTCAAAAATCATTGTATATTATTATACACCAGTTTCGGTCAATAAAATAAAATTTAATTGGGGACTATTTGAAATGATACGAGACTTTTTAGATCATATATATATGTAATTAAGAAGGAAGGTTATGATGGTAGTCCATGCAAAAAATAATCTGAAAATTTGATTCTATAAAACTTTTCGAAACACAAGTTTCGGCCAAAAAATCATAATATATTATACATTAGTTTATACTAGTTTCGGTCAAAAATCAAATTAAATCGAGGACTATTCGAAATGATACGAAACGCCACATATCATTTATATATTTTACGAGGGAAGGTTATCATGGAAGTCCATGCGAAAAATCATCGGAAAATTAAATTCTATGAAACTTTTTGAAATGTAAGTTTCGGTCAAAAATCATAGTATATTATTATACACTAGTTTCGGTCAATAAAATAAAATTTATTTGGGGACTATTTGAAATGATACGAGACTTTTCAGATCATTTATATATGTAATTAAGAGGGAAGGTTATGATGGTAGTCCATGCAAAAAATAATCTGAAAATTTGATTCTATGAAACTTATCGAAATGCATGTTTCGCCCAAAAAATCATAATATATTATACACTAATTTATACTAGTTTCGGACAAAAATCAAATTAAATCGGGGACTGTTCGAAATGATACGAAACGTCACATATCATTTATATATTTTACGAGGGAAGGTTATCATGGAAGTCCATGCGAAAAATAATTGGAAAATTAGATTCTATGATACTTTTTGAAATGTATGTTTCGGTCAAAAATCATAGTATATTATTATACACTAGTTTCGATCAGTAAAATAAAATTTAATCGGGGACTATTTGAAATGATACGAGACTTTTCAGATCATTTATATATGTAATTAAGAGGGAAGGTTATGATGGTAGTCCATGCAAAAAATAATCTGAAAATTTGATTCTATGAAACTTTTCGAAATGAAAGTTTCGCCCAAAAAATCATAATATATTATACACTAATTTATACTAGTTTCGGACAAAAATCAAATTAAATCGGGGACTGTTCGAAATGATACGAAACTTAACATATCATTTATATATTTTAAGAGGTAAGGTTATCATGGAAGTCCATGCGAAAAATCATCGGAAAATTGGATTCTATGAAACTTTTTAAAATGTTAGTTTTGGTCAAAAATCACAGTATATTATACACTAGTTTAGGTCAATAAAATAAAATTTAATTGGGGACTATTTGAAATGATACGAGACTTTTCAGATCATTTATATATGTTAAGAGGCAAGGTTATGATGGTAGTCCATGCAAAAAAAAATCATAATATAATTTACACATGTTTATACTAGTTTCGGAGAAAAATCAAATTATATCGTGGACTGTTCGAAATGATTCGAAACTTCACGTATCATTTATATATTTTATGAAGGAAGGCTATCATGCAAGTCCATGCGAAAAATCATCGGAAAATTAGATTTTATGAAACTTTTTGAAGTGTAATTTTCGGTCAAAAATCATTGTATATTATTATACACCAGTTTCGGTCAATAAAATAAAATTTAATTGGGGACTATTTGAAATGATACGAGACTTTTTAGATCATTTATATATGTAATTAAGAGGGAAGGTTATGATGGTTGTCCATGCAAAAAATAATCTGAAAATTTGGTTCTATAAAACTTTTCGAAACACAAGTTTCGGCCAAAAAATCATAATATATTATACATTAGTTTATACTAGTTTCGGTCAAAAATCAAATTAAATCGAGGACTATTCGAAATGATACGAATCGCCACATATCATTTATATATTTTACGAGGGAAGGTTATCATGGAAGTCCATGCCAAAAATCATCGGAAAATTATATTCTATGAAACTTTTTGAAATGTAAGTTTCGGTCAAAAATCATAGTATATTATTATACACATGTTTCGGTCAATAAAATAAAATTTATTTGGGGACTATCTGAAATGATACGAGACTTTTCAGATCATTTATATATGTAATTAAGAGGGAAGGTTATGATGGTAGTCCATGCAAAAAATAATCTGAAAATTTGATTCTATGAAACTTATCGAAATGCATGTTTCGCCCAAAAAATCATAATATATTATACACTAATTTATACTAGTTTCGGACAAAAATCAAATTAAATCGGGGACTGTTCGAAATGATACGAAACGTCACATATCATTTATATATTTTACGAGGGAAGGTTATCATGGAAGTCCATGCGAAAAATAATTGGAAAATTAGATTCTATGATACTTTTTGAAATGTATGTTTCGGTCAAAAATCATAGTATATTATTATACACTAGTTTCGGTCAGTAAAATAAAATTTAATTGGGGACTATTTGAAATGATACGATACTTTTTCAGATCATTTATATATGTAATTAAGAGGGAAGGTTATGATGGTAGTCCATGCAAAAAATAATCTGAAAATTTGATTCTATGAAACTTATCGAAATGCAAGTTTCGCCCAAAAAATCATAATATATTATACACTAATTTATACTAGTTTCAGACAAAAATCAAATTAAATCGGGGACTGTTCGAAATGATACGAAACTTAACATATCATTTATATATTTTAAGAGGGAAGGTTATCATGGAAGTCAATGCGAAAAATCATTGGAAAATTAGATTCTATGAAACGTTTTGAAATGTAAGATTTGGTCAAAAATCATAGTATATTATACACTAGTTTCGGTCAAAAAAATAAAATTTAATTGGGGACTATTTGAAATGATACGAGACTTTTCGGATCATTTATATATGTTAAGAGGCAAGGTTATGATGGTAGTCCATGCAAAAAAAAAATCATAATATATTATACACATGTTTATACTAGTTTCGGAGAAAAATCAAATTGTATCGGGGACTGTTCGAAATGATTCGAAACTTTACATATCATTTATATATTTTATGAAGGAAGGCTATCATGCAAGTCCATGCGAATAATCATCGGAAAATTAGATTTTATGAAACTTTTTGAAATGTAATTTTCGGTCAAAAATCATTGTATATTATTATACACCAGTTTCGGTCAATAAAATAAAATTTAATTGGGGACTATTTGAAATGATACGAGACTTTTTAGATCATTTATATATGTAATTAAGAAGGAAGGTTATGATGGTAGTCCATGCAAAAAATAATCTGAAAATTTGATTCTATAAAACTTTTCGAAACACAAGTTTCGGCCAAAAAATCATAATATATTATACATTAGTTTATACTAGTTTCGGTCAAAAATCAAATTAAATCGAGGACTATTCGAAATGATACGAAACGCCACATATCATTTATATATTTTACGAGGGAAGGTTATCATGGAAGTCCATGCGAAAAATCATCGGAAAATTAAATTCTATGAAACTTTTTGAAATGTAAGTTTCGGTCAAAAATCATAGTATATTATTATACACTAGTTTCGGTCAATAAAATAAAATTTATTTGGGGACTATTTGAAATGATACGAGACTTTTCAGATCATTTATATATGTAATTAAGAGGGAAGGTTATGATGGTAGTCCATGCAAAAAATAATCTGAAAATTTGATTCTATGAAACTTATCGAAATGCATGTTTCGCCCAAAAAATCATAATATATTATACACTAATTTATACTAGTTTCGGACAAAAATCAAATTAAATCGGGGACTGTTCGAAATGATACGAAACGTCACATATCATTTATATATTTTACGAGGGAAGGTTATCATGGAAGTCCATGCGAAAAATAATTGGAAAATTAGATTCTATGATACTTTTTGAAATGTATGTTTCGGTCAAAAATCATAGTATATTATTATACACTAGTTTCGGTCAGTAAAATAAAACTTAATTGGGGACTATTTGAAATGATACGATACTTTTTCAGATCATTTATATATGTAATTAAGAGGGAAGGTTATGATGGTAGTCCATGCAAAAAATAATCTGAAAATTTGATTCTATGAAACTTATCGAAATGCAAGTTTCGCCCAAAAAATCATAATATATTATACACTAATTTATACTAGTTTTAGACAAAAATCAAATTAAATCGGGGACTGTTCGAAATGATACGAAACTTAACATATCATTTATATATTTTAAGAGGGAAGGTTATCATGGAAGTCAATGCGAAAAATCATTGGAAAATTAGATTCTATGAAACGTTTTGAAATGTAAGTTTTGGTCAAAAATCATAGTATATTATACACTAGTTTAGGTCAATAAAATAAAATTTAATTGGGGACTATTTGAAATGATACGAGACTTTTCAGATCATTTATATATGTTAAGAGGCAAGATTATGATGGTAGTCCATGCAAAAAAAAAATCATCTGAAAACTAGATTCTATGAAACTTTTCGAAATGCAAGTTACGACAAAAAATCATAATATATTATACACTAGTTTATACTAGTTTCGTTCAAAAATCAAATTATAGCGGGCACTCTTCGAAATGATTCAAAACATTACATATCATTTATATATTTTATGAGGGAAGGTTATCATGGAAGTCCATGCGAAAAATCATCGGAAAATTAGATTCTATGAAACTTTTCAAAAATCATAGTATATTACACACTAGTTTCGGTCAAAAAAATAAAATTTAATTGGGGACTATTTGTAATTATATGAGCCTTTTCTGATCATTTATATATGTTAAGAGGGAAGATTATGATGGTAGTCAATGCAAAAAATAATCTGAAAATTTGATTCTATGAAACTTTTCGTAATGCAAGTTTCGGCCAAAAAATCCTAATATATTATGCACTAATTTATACTAGTTTTGGTCAAAAATCAAATTAAATCGGGGACTATTCGAAATGATACGAAACGTCACATATCATTTATATATTTTACGAGGGAAGGTTATCATGGAAGTCCATGCGAAAAATAATCGGAAAATTAGATTCTATGAAACTTTTTGAAATGTAAGTTTCGGTCAAAAATCATAGTATATTATTATACACTAGTTTTGGTCAGTAAAATAAAATTTAATTGGGGACTATTTGAAATGATACAAGACTTTTCAGATCATTTATATATGTAATTAGGAGGGAAGGTTATGATGGTAGTCCATGCAAAAAATAATCTGAAAATTTGATTCTATGAAACTTATCGAAATGCAAGTTTCGCCCAAAAAATCATAATATATTATACACTAATTTATACTAGTTTCAGAAAAAAATCAAATTAAACCGAGGACTATTCGAAATGATACGAAACTTAACATATCATTTATATATTTTACGAGGGAAGGTTATCATGGAAGTCCATGCGAAAAATCATCGGAAAATTGGATTCTATGAAACTTTTTGAAATGTATGTTTTGGTAAAAAATCACAGTATATTATACACTAGTTTAGGTCAATAAAATAAAATTTAATTGGGGACTATTTGAAATGATACGAGATTTTTCAGATCATTTATATATGTTAAGAGGCAAGGTTATGATGGTAGTCCATGCAAAAAAAATCATCTGAAAACTAGACTCTATGAATCTTTTCGAAATGCAAGTTACGGCCAAAAAATCATAATATATTATACACATGTTTATACTAGTTTCGGTCAAAAATCAAATTAAATCGAGGACTATTCGAAATGATTCGAAACTTCACATATCATTTATATATTTTATGAAGGAAGGCTATCATGCATGTCCATGCAAAAAATCATCGGAAAATTAGATTCTATGAAACTTTTTGAAATGTAAGTTTCGGTCAAAAATCATAGTATATTATTATACACTAGTTTCGGTCAATAAAATAAAATTTAATTGGGGACTATTTGAAATGATACGAGACTTTTCAGATCATTTATATATGTAATTAAGAGGGAAGGTTATGATGGTAGTCCAAGCAAAAAATAATCTGAAAATTTGATTCTATGAAACTTATCGAAATGCAAGTTTCGGCCAAAAAATCATAATATATTATACATTAGTTTATACTAGTTTCAGTGGGAGGGTTATCATGGAAGTCCATGCGAAAAATCATCGGAAAATTAAATTCTATGAAACTTTTTTAAATGTAAGTTTTGGTCAAAAATCATAGTATATTATTATACACTAGTTTCGGTCAGTAAAATAAAATTTAATTGGGGACAATTTGAAATGATACGAGACTTTTTAGATCATTTATATATGTAATTAAGAGGGAAGGTTATGATGGTAGTCCATGCAAAAAATAATCTGAAAATTTGATTCTATGAAACTTATCGAAATGCAAGTTTCGCCCAAAAAATCATAATATATTATACACTAATTTATACTAGTTTCGGACAAAAATCAAATTAAATCAGGGACTGTTCGAAATGATACGAAACTTAACATATCATTTATGTATTTTACGAGGGAAGGTTATCATGGAAGTCCATGCGAAAAATCACCGGAAAATTAGATTCTATGAAACTTTTTGAAATGTAAGTTTTGGTCAAAAATCACAGTACATTATACACTAGTTTAGGTCAATAAAATAAAATTTAATTGGGGACTATTTGAAATGATACGAGACTTTTCAGATCATTTATATATGTTAAGAGGCAAGATTATGATGGTAGTCCATGCAAAAAAAAAAATCATCTGAAAACTAGATTCTATGAATCTTTTCGAAATGCAAGTTACGGCCAAAAAATCATAATATATTATACACTAGTTTATACTAGTTTCGTTCAAAAATCAAATTGTATCGGGGACTGTTCGAAATGATTCGAAACTTCACATATCATTTATATATTTTATGAAGGAAGGATATCATGCATGTCCATGCGAAAAATCATCGGAAAATTAGATTCTATGAAACTTTTTGAAATGTATGTTTCGGTCAAAAATCATAGTATATTATTATACACTAGTTTCGGTCAATAAAATAAAATTTATTTGGGGACTATTTGAAATGATTCGAGACTTTTCAGATCATTTATATATGTAATTAAGAGGGAAGGTTATGATGGTAGTCCAAGCAAAAAATAATCTGAAAATTTGATTCTATGAAACTTATCGAAATGCAAGTTTCGGCCAAAAAATCATAATATATTATACATTAGTTTATACTAGTTTCGGTCAAAAATCAAATTAAATCGAGGAGTATTCGAAATGATACGAAACGCCACATATCATTTATATATTTTACGAGGGAGGGTTATCATGGAAGTCCATGCGAAAAATCATCGGAAAATTAAATTCTATGAAACTTTTTGAAATGTAAGTTTTGGTCAAAAATCATAGTATATTATTATACACTAGTTTTGGTCAGTAAAATAAAATTTAATTGGGAACAATTTGAAATGATACGAGACTTTTTAGATCATTTATATATGTAATTAAGAGGGAAGGTTATGATGGTAGTCCATGCAAAAAATAATCTGAAAATTTGATTCTATGAAACTTATCGAAATGCAAGTTTCGCCCAAAAAATCATAATATATTATACACTAATTTATACTAGTTTCGGACAAAAATCAAATTAAACCGAGGACTATTCGAAATGATACGAAACTTAACATATCATTTATATATTTTACGAGGGAAGGTTATCATGGAAGTCCATGCGAAAAATCATCGGAAAATTAAATTCTATGAAACTTTTTGAAATGTAAGTTTCGGTCAAAAATCATAGTATATTATTATACACTAGTTTCGGTCAGTAATATAAAATTTAATTGGGGACTATTTGAAATGATACGAGACTTTTCAGATCATTTATATATGTAATTAAGAGGGAAGGTTATGATGGTAGTCCATGCAAAAAATAATCTGAAAATTCGATTCTATGAAACTTATCGAAATGCAAGTTTCGCCCAAAAAATCATAATATATTATACACTAATTTATACTAGTTTCGGACAAAAATCAAATTAAATCAGGGACTGTTCGAAATGATACGAAACTTAACATATCATTTATGTATTTTAAGAGGGAAGGTTATCATGGAAGTCCATGCGAAAAATCACCGGAAAATAGGATTCTATGAAACTTTTTGAAATGTAAGTTTTGGTCAAAAATCACAGTACATTATACACTAGTTTAGGTCAATAAAATAAAATTTAATTGGGGACTATTTGAAATGATACGAGACTTTTCAGATCATTTATATATGTTAAGAGGCAAGATTATGATCGTAGTCCATGCAAAAAAAAATCATCTGAAAACTAGATTCTATGAAACTTTTCGAAATGCAAGTTACGGCCAAAAAATCATAATATATTATACACTAGTTTATACTAGTTTCGTTCAAAAATCAAATTATAGCGGGCACTCTTCGAAATGATTCGAAACTTTACATATCACTTATATATTTTATGAGGGAAGGTTATCATGGAAGTCCATGCGAAAAATCATCCGAAAATTAGATTCTATGAAACTTTTCGAAATGCAAGTTTCGGTCAAAAATCATAGTATATTATACTCTAGTTTCGGTCAAAAAAATAAAATTTAATTGGGGACTATTTGAAATAATACGAGACTTTTCAGATCATTTATATATGTTAAGAGGCAAGGTTATGATGGTAGTCCATGCAAAAAAAAATCATCTGAAAACTAGACTCTATGAATCTTTTCGAAATGCAAGTTACCACCAAAAAATCATAATATATTATACACATGTTTATACTAGTTTCGGAGAAAAATCAAATTATATCGGGGACTGTTCGAAATGATTCGAAACTTCACATATCATTTATATATTTTATGAAGGAAGGCTATCATGCAAGTCCATGCGAAAAATCATCAGAAAATTAGATTTTATGAAACTTTTTGAAATGTAAGTTTCGGTCAAAAATCATTGTATATTATTATACACCAGTTTCGGTCAATAAAATAAAATTTAATTGGGGACTATTTGAAATGATACGAGACTTTTCAGATCATTTATATATGTAATTAAGAGGGAAGGTTATGATGATAGTCCATGCAAAAAATAATCTGAAAATTTGATTCTATGAAACTTATCGAAATACAAGTTTCGGCCAAAAAATCATAATATATTATACATTAGTTTATACTAGTTTCGGTCAAAAATCAAATTAAATTGAGGACTATTCGAAATGATACGAAACGCCACATATCATTTATATATTTTACGAGGGAAGGTTATCATGGAAGTCCATGCGAAAAATCATCGGAAAATTAAATTCTATGAAACTTTTTGAAATGTAAGTTTCGGTCAAAAATCATAGTATATTATTATACACTAGTTTCGGTCAATAAAATAAAATTTATTTGGGGACTATTTGAAATGATACGAGACTTTTCAGATCATTTATATATGTAATTAAGAGGGAAGGTTATGATGGTAGTCCATGCAAAAAATAATCTGAAAATTTGATTCTATGAAACTTATCGAAATGCATGTTTCGCCCAAAAAATCATAATATATTATACACTAATTTATACTAGTTTCGGACAAAAATCAAATTAAATCGGGGACTGTTCGAAATGATACGAAACGTCACATATCATTTATATATTTTACGAGGGAAGGTTATCATGGAAGTCCATGCGAAAAATAATTGGAAAATTAGATTCTATGATACTTTTTGAAATGTATGTTTCGGTCAAAAATCATAGTATATTATTATACACTAGTTTCGGTCAGTAAAATAAAATTTAATTGGGGACTATTTGAAATGATACGATACTTTTTCAGATCATTTATATATGTAATTAAGAGGGAAGGTTATGATGGTAGTCCATGCAAAAAATAATCTGAAAATTTGATTCTATGAAACTTATCGAAATGCAAGTTTCGCCCAAAAAATCATAATATATTATACACTAATTTATACTAGTTTTAGACAAAAATCAAATTAAATCGGGGACTGTTCGAAATGATACGAAACTTAACATATCATTTATATATTTTAAGAGGGAAGGTTATCATGGAAGTCAATGCGAAAAATCATTGGAAAATTAGATTCTATGAAACGTTTTGAAATGTAAGTTTTGGTCAAAAATCATAGTATATTATACACTAGTTTAGGTCAATAAAATAAAATTTAATTGGGGACTATTTGAAATGATACGAGACTTTTCAGATCATTTATATATGTTAAGAGGCAAGATTATGATGGTAGTCCATGCAAAAAAAAAATCATCTGAAAACTAGATTCTATGAAACTTTTCGAAATGCAAGTTACGACAAAAAATCATAATATATTATACACTAGTTTATACTAGTTTCGTTCAAAAATCAAATTATAGCGGGCACTCTTCGAAATGATTCAAAACATTACATATCATTTATATATTTTATGAGGGAAGGTTATCATGGAAGTCCATGCGAAAAATCATCGGAAAATTAGATTCTATGAAACTTTTCAAAAATCATAGTATATTACACACTAGTTTCGGTCAAAAAAATAAAATTTAATTGGGGACTATTTGTAATTATATGAGCCTTTTCTGATCATTTATATATGTTAAGAGGGAAGATTATGATGGTAGTCAATGCAAAAAATAATCTGAAAATTTGATTCTATGAAACTTTTCGTAATGCAAGTTTCGGCCAAAAAATCCTAATATATTATGCACTAATTTATACTAGTTTTGGTCAAAAATCAAATTAAATCGGGGACTATTCGAAATGATACGAAACGTCACATATCATTTATATATTTTACGAGGGAAGGTTATCATGGAAGTCCATGCGAAAAATAATCGGAAAATTAGATTCTATGAAACTTTTTGAAATGTAAGTTTCGGTCAAAAATCATAGTATATTATTATACACTAGTTTTGGTCAGTAAAATAAAATTTAATTGGGGACTATTTGAAATGATACAAGACTTTTCAGATCATTTATATATGTAATTAGGAGGGAAGGTTATGATGGTAGTCCATGCAAAAAATAATCTGAAAATTTGATTCTATGAAACTTATCGAAATGCAAGTTTCGCCCAAAAAATCATAATATATTATACACTAATTTATACTAGTTTCAGACAAAAATCAAATTAAACCGAGGACTATTCGAAATGATACGAAACTTAACATATCATTTATATATTTTACGAGGGAAGGTTATCATGGAAGTCCATGCGAAAAATCATCGGAAAATTGGATTCTATGAAACTTTTTGAAATGTATGTTTTGGTAAAAAATCACAGTATATTATACACTAGTTTAGGTCAATAAAATAAAATTTAATTGGGGACTATTTGAAATGATACGAGATTTTTCAGATCATTTATATATGTTAAGAGGCAAGGTTATGATGGTAGTCCATGCAAAAAAAATCATCTGAAAACTAGACTCTATGAATCTTTTCGAAATGCAAGTTACGGCCAAAAAATCATAATATATTATACACATGTTTATACTAGTTTCGGTCAAAAATCAAATTAAATCGAGGACTATTCGAAATGATTCGAAACTTCACATATCATTTATATATTTTATGAAGGAAGGCTATCATGCATGTCCATGCAAAAAATCATCGGAAAATTAGATTCTATGAAACTTTTTGAAATGTAAGTTTCGGTCAAAAATCATAGTATATTATTATACACTAGTTTCGGTCAATAAAATAAAATTTAATTGGGGACTATTTGAAATGATACGAGACTTTTCAGATCATTTATATATGTAATTAAGAGGGAAGGTTATGATGGTAGTCCAAGCAAAAAATAATCTGAAAATTTGATTCTATGAAACTTATCGAAATGCAAGTTTCGGCCAAAAAATCATAATATATTATACATTAGTTTATACTAGTTTCAGTGGGAGGGTTATCATGGAAGTCCATGCGAAAAATCATCGGAAAATTAAATTCTATGAAACTTTTTTAAATGTAAGTTTTGGTCAAAAATCATAGTATATTATTATACACTAGTTTCGGTCAGTAAAATAAAATTTAATTGGGGACAATTTGAAATGATACGAGACTTTTTAGATCATTTATATATGTAATTAAGAGGGAAGGTTATGATGGTAGTCCATGCAAAAAATAAGCTGAAAATTTGATTCTATGAAACTTATCGAAATGCAAGTTTCGCCCAAAAAATCATAATATATTATACACTAATTTATACTAGTTTCGGACAAAAATCAAATTAAATCAGGGACTGTTCGAAATGATACGAAACTTAACATATCATTTATGTATTTTACGAGGGAAGGTTATCATGGAAGTCCATGCGAAAAATCACCGGAAAATTAGATTCTATGAAACTTTTTGAAATGTAAGTTTTGGTCAAAAATCACAGTACATTATACACTAGTTTAGGTCAATAAAATAAAATTTAATTGGGGACTATTTGAAATGATACGAGACTTTTCAGATCATTTATATATGTTAAGAGGCAAGATTATGATGGTAGTCCATGCAAAAAAAAAATCATCTGAAAACTAGATTCTATGAATCTTTTCGAAATGCAAGTTACGGCCAAAAAATCATAATATATTATACACTAGTTTATACTAGTTTCGTTCAAAAATCAAATTGTATCGGGGACTGTTCGAAATGATTCGAAACTTCACATATCATTTATATATTTTATGAAGGAAGGATATCATGCATGTCCATGCGAAAAATCATCGGAAAATTAGATTCTATGAAACTTTTTGAAATGTATGTTTCGGTCAAAAATCATAGTATATTATTATACACTAGTTTCGGTCAATAAAATAAAATTTATTTGGGGACTATTTGAAATGATTCGAGACTTTTCAGATCATTTATATATGTAATTAAGAGGGAAGGTTATGATGGTAGTCCAAGCAAAAAATAATCTGAAAATTTGATTCTATGAAACTTATCGAAATGCAAGTTTCGGCCAAAAAATCATAATATATTATACATTAGTTTATACTAGTTTCGGTCAAAAATCAAATTAAATCGAGGAGTATTCGAAATGATACGAAACGCCACATATCATTTATATATTTTACGAGGGAGGGTTATCATGGAAGTCCATGCGAAAAATCATCGGAAAATTAAATTCTATGAAACTTTTTGAAATGTAAGTTTTGGTCAAAAATCATAGTATATTATTATACACTAGTTTTGGTCAGTAAAATAAAATTTAATTGGGAACAATTTGAAATGATACGAGACTTTTTAGATCATTTATATATGTAATTAAGAGGGAAGGTTATGATGGTAGTCCATGCAAAAAATAATCTGAAAATTTGATTCTATGAAACTTATCGAAATGCAAGTTTCGCCCAAAAAATCATAATATATTATACACTAATTTATACTAGTTTCGGACAAAAATCAAATTAAACCGAGGACTATTCGAAATGATACGAAACTTAACATATCATTTATATATTTTACGAGGGAAGGTTATCATGGAAGTCCATGCGAAAAATCATCGGAAAATTAAATTCTATGAAACTTTTTGAAATGTAAGTTTCGGTCAAAAATCATAGTATATTATTATACACTAGTTTCGGTCAGTAATATAAAATTTAATTGGGGACTATTTGAAATGATACGAGACTTTTCAGATCATTTATATATGTAATTAAGAGGGAAGGTTATGATGGTAGTCCATGCAAAAAATAATCTGAAAATTCGATTCTATGAAACTTATCGAAATGCAAGTTTCGCCCAAAAAATCATAATATATTATACACTAATTTATACTAGTTTCGGACAAAAATCAAATTAAATCAGGGACTGTTCGAAATGATACGAAACTTAACATATCATTTATGTATTTTAAGAGGGAAGGTTATCATGGAAGTCCATGCGAAAAATCACCGGAAAATAGGATTCTATGAAACTTTTTGAAATGTAAGTTTTGGTCAAAAATCACAGTACATTATACACTAGTTTAGGTCAATAAAATAAAATTTAATTGGGGACTATTTGAAATGATACGAGACTTTTCAGATCATTTATATATGTTAAGAGGCAAGATTATGATCGTAGTCCATGCAAAAAAAAATCATCTGAAAACTAGATTCTATGAAACTTTTCGAAATGCAAGTTACGGCCAAAAAATCATAATATATTATACACTAGTTTATACTAGTTTCGTTCAAAAATCAAATTATAGCGGGCACTCTTCGAAATGATTCGAAACTTTACATATCACTTATATATTTTATGAGGGAAGGTTATCATGGAAGTCCATGCGAAAAATCATCGGAAAATTAGATTCTATGAAACTTTTCGAAATGCAAGTTTCGGTCAAAAATCATAGTATATTATACTCTAGTTTCGGTCAAAAAAATAAAATTTAATTGGGGACTATTTGAAATAATACGAGACTTTTCAGATCATTTATATATGTTAAGAGGCAAGGTTATGATGGTAGTCCATGCAAAAAAAAATCATCTGAAAACTAGACTCTATGAATCTTTTCGAAATGCAAGTTACCACCAAAAAATCATAATATATTATACACATGTTTATACTAGTTTCGGAGAAAAATCAAATTATATCGGGGACTGTTCGAAATGATTCGAAACTTCACATATCATTTATATATTTTATGAAGGAAGGCTATCATGCAAGTCCATGCGAAAAATCATCAGAAAATTAGATTTTATGAAACTTTTTGAAATGTAAGTTTCGGTCAAAAATCATTGTATATTATTATACACCAGTTTCGGTCAATAAAATAAAATTTAATTGGGGACTATTTGAAATGATACGAGACTTTTCAGATCATTTATATATGTAATTAAGAGGGAAGGTTATGATGATAGTCCATGCAAAAAATAATCTGAAAATTTGATTCTATGAAACTTATCGAAATGCAAGTTTCGGCCAAAAAATCATAATATATTATACATTAGTTTATACTAGTTTCGGTCAAAAATCAAATTAAATCGAGGACTATTCGAAATGATACGAAACGCCACATATCATTTATATATTTTACGAGGGAAGGTTATCATGGAAGTCCATGCGAAAAATCATCGGAAAATTAAATTCTATGAAACTTTTTGAAATGTAAGTTTCGGTCAAAAATCATAGTATATTATTATACACTAGTTTCGGTCAGTAAAATAAAATTTAATTGGGGACTATTTGAAATGATACGAGACTTTTCAGATCATTTATATATGTAATTAAGAGGGAAGGTTATGATGGTAGTCCATGCAAAAAATAATCTGAAAATTTGATTCTATGAAACTTATCGAAATGCAAGTTTCGGCCAAAAAATCATAATATATTATACACTAATTTATACTAGTTTCGGACAAAAATCAAATTAAACCGAGGACTATTCGAAATGATACGAAACTTAACATATCATTTATATATTTTACGAGGGAAGGTTATCATGGAAGTCCATGCGAAAAATCATCGGAAAATTAAATTCTATGAAACTTTTTGAAATGTAAGTTTCGGTCAAAAATCATAGTATATTATTATACACTAGTTTCGGTCAGTAATATAAAATTTAATTGGGGACTATTTGAAATGATACGAGACTTTTCAGATCATTTATATATGTAATTAAGAGGGAAGGTTATGATGGTAGTCCATGCAAAAAATAATCTGAAAATTCGATTCTATGAAACTTATCGAAATGCAAGTTTCGGCCAAAAAATCATAATATATTATACACTAATTTATACTAGTTTCGGACAAAAATCAAATTAAATCAGGGACTGTTCGAAATGATACGAAACTTAACATATCATTTATTTATTTTAAGAGGGAAGGTTATCATGGAAGTCCATGCGAAAAATCACCGGAAAATTAGATTCTATGAAACTTTTTGAAATGTAAGTTTTGGTCAAAAATCACAGTACATTATACACTAGTTTAGGTCAATAAAATAAAATTTAATTGGGGACTATTTGAAATGATACGAGACTTTTCAGATCATTTATATATGTTAAGAGGCAAGATTATGATGGTAGTCCATGCAAAAAAAAATCATCTGAAAACTAGATTCTATGAAACTTTTCGAAATGCAAGTTACGGCCAAAAAATCATAATATATTATACACTAGTTTATACTAGTTTCGTTCAAAAATCAAATTATAGCGGGCACTCTTCGAAATGATTCGAAACTTTACATATCACTTATATATTTTATGAGGGAAGGTTATCATGGAAGTCCATGCGAAAAATCATCGGAAAATTAGATTCTATGAAACTTTTCGAAATGCAAGTTTCGGTCAAAAATCATAGTATATTATACACTAGTTTCGGTCAAAAAAATAACATTTAATTGGGGACTATTTGAAATGATACGTGACTTTTCAGATCATTTATATATGTTAAGTGGCAAGGTTATGATGGTAGTCCATGCAAAAAAAAATCATCTGAAAACTAGACTCTATGAATCTTTTCGAAATGCAAGTTACCACCAAAAAATCATAATATATTATACACATGTTTATACTAGTTTCGGAGAAAAATCAAATTATATCGGGGACTGTTCGAAATGATTTTTAACTTCACATATCATTTATATATTTTATGAAGGAAGGCTATCATGCAAGTCCATGCGAAAAATCATCGGAAAATTAGATTTTATGAAACTTTTTGAAATGTAAGTTTCGGTCAAAAATCATTGTATATTTTATACACCAGTTTCGGTCAATAAAATAAAATTTAATTGGGGAATATTTGAAATGATACGAGACTTTTCAGATCATTTATATATGTAATTAAGAGGGAAGGTTATGATGGTAGTCCATGCAAAAAATAATCTGAAAATTTGATTCTATGAAACTTATCGAAATGCAAGTTTAGCCCAAAAAATCATAATATATTATACACTAATTTATACTAGTTTCAGACAAAAATTAAATTAAATCGGGGACTATTCGAAATGATACGAAACGTCACATATCATTTATATATTTTACGAGGGAAGGTTATCATGGAAGTCCATGCGAAAAATAATCGGAAAATTAGATTCTATGAAACTTTTTGAAATGTATGTTTCGGTCAAAAATCATAGTATATTATTATACACTAGTTTTGGTCAGTAAAATAAAATTTAATTGGGGACTATTTGAAATGATACGAGACTTTTCAGATCATTTATATATGTAATTAAGAGGGAAGGTTATGATGGTAGTCCATGCAAAAAATAATCTGAAAATTTGATTCTATGAAACTTATCGAAATGCAAGTTTCGCCCAAAAAATCATAATATATTATACACTAATTTATACTAGTTTCAGACAAAAATCAAATTAAACCGAGGACTATTCGAAATGATACGAAACTTAACATATCATTTATATATTTTACGAGGGAAGGTTATCATGGAAGTCCATGCGAAAAATCATCGGAAAATTAAATTCTATGAAACTTTTTGAAATGTAAGTTTCGGTCAAAAATCATAGTATATTATTATACACTAGTTTCGGTCAGTAATATAAAATTTAATTGGGGACTATTTGAAATGATACGAGACTTTTCAGATCATTTATATATGTAATTAAGAGGGAAGGTTATGATGGTAGTCCATGCAAAAAATAATCTGAAAATTCGATTCTATGAAACTTATCGAAATGCAAGTTTCGCCCAAAAAATCATAATATATTATACACTAATTTATACTAGTTTCGGACAAAAATCAAATTAAATCAGGGACTGTTCGAAATGATACGAAACTTAACATATCATTTATGTATTTTAAGAGGGAAGGTTATCATGGAAGTCCATGCGAAAAATCACCGGAAAATTAGATTCTATGAAACTTTTTGAAATGTAAGTTTTGGGTAAAAATCACAGTACATTATACACTAGTTTAGGTCAATAAAATAAAATTTAATTGGGGACTATTTGAAATGATACGAGACTTTTCAGATCATTTATATATGTTAAGAGGCAAGATTATGATCGTAGTCCATGCAAAAAAAAATCATCTAAAAACTAGATTCTATGAAACTTTTCGAAATGCAAGTTACGGCCAAAAAATCATAATATATTATACACTAGTTTATACTAGTTTCGTTCAAAAATCAAATTATAGCGGGCACTCTTCGAAATGATTCGAAACTTTACATATCACTTATATATTTTATGAGGGAAGGTTATCATGGAAGTCCATGCGAAAAATCATCGGAAAATTAGATTCTATGAAACTTTTCGAAATGCAAGTTTCGGTCAAAAATCATAGTATATTATACTCTAGTTTCGGTCAAAAAAATAAAATTTAATTGGGGACTATTTGAAATAATACGAGACTTTTCAGATCATTTATATATGTTAAGAGGCAAGGTTATGATGGTAGTCCATGCAAAAAAAAATCATCTGAAAACTAGACTCTATGAATCTTTTCGAAATGCAAGTTACCACCAAAAAATCATAATATATTATACACATGTTTATACTAGTTTCGGAGAAAAATCAAATTATATCGGGGACTGTTCGAAATGATTCGAAACTTCACATATCATTTATATATTTTATGAAGGAAGACTATCATGCAAGTCCATGCGAAAAATCATCGGAAAATTAGATTTTATGAAACTTTTTGAAATGTAAGTTTCGGTCAAAAATCATTGTATATTATTATACACCAGTTTCGGTCAATAAAATAAAATTTAATTTTGGACTATTTGAAATGATACGAGACTTTTCAGATCATTTATATATGTTATTAAGAGGGAATGTTATGATGATAGTCCATGCAAAAAATAATCTGAAAATTTGATTCTATGAAACTTATCGAAATGCAAGTTTCGGCCAAAAAATCATAATATATTATACATTAGTATATACTAGTTTCGGTCAAAAATCAAATTAAATCGAGGACTATTCGAAATGATACGAAACGCCACATATCATTTATATATTTTACGAGGGAAGGTTATCATGGAAGTCCATGCAAAAAATCATCGGAAAATTAAATTCTATGAAACTTTTTGAAATGTAAGTTTCGGTCAAAAATCATAGTATATTATTATACACCAGTTTCGGTCAATAAAATAAAATTTAATTGGGGACTATTTGAAATGATACGAGACTTTTCAGATCATTTATATATGTAATTAAGAGGGAAGGTTATGATGGTAGTCCATGCAAAAAATAATCTAAAAATTTGATTCTATGAAACTTATCGAAATGCAAGTTTCGCCCAAAAAGTCATAATATATTATACACTAATTTATACTAGTTTCGGACAAAAATCAAATTAAATCAGGGACTGTTCGAAATGATACGAAACTTAACATATCATTTATGTATTTTACGAGGGAAGGTTATCATGGAAGTCCATGCGAAAAATCACCGGAAAATTAGATTCTATGAAACTTTTTGAAATGTAAGTTTTGGTCAAAAATCACAGTACATTATACACTAGTTTAGGTCAATAAAATAAAATTTAATTGGGGACTATTTGAAATGATATGAGACTTTTCAGATCATTTATATATGTTAAGAGGCAAGATTATGATGGTAGTCCATGCAAAAAAAAATCATCTGAAAACTAGATTCTATGAAACTTTTCGAAATGCAAGTTACGGCCAAAAAAACATAATATATTATACACTAGTTTATACTAGTTTCGTTCAAAAATCAAATTATAGCGGGCAATCTTCGAAATGATTCGAAACTTTACATATCACTTATATATTTTATGAGGGAAGGTTATCATGGAAGTCCATGCGAAAAATCATCGGAAAATTAGATTCTATGAAACTTTTCGAAATGCAAGTTTCGGTCAAAAATCATAGTATATTATACACTAGTTTCGGTCAACAAAATAACATTTAATTGGGGACTATTTGAAATGATACGAGACTTTTCAGATCATTTATATATGTTAAGAGGCAAGGTTATGATGGTAGTCCATACAAAAAAAATCATCTGAAAACTAGACTCTATGAATCTTTTCGAAATGCAAGTTACCACCAAAAAATCATAATATATTATACAGATGTTTATACTAGTTTCAGAGAAAAATCAAATTATATCGGGGACTGTTCGAAATGATTTATAACTTTACATATCATTTATATATTTTATGAAGGAAGGCTATCATGCAAGTCCATGCGAAAAATCATCGGAAAATTAGATTTTATGAAACTTTTTGAAATGTAAGTTTCGGTCAAAAATCATTGTATATTATTATACACCAGTTTCGGTCAATAAAATAAAATTTAATTGGGGACTATTTGAAATGATACGAGACTTTTCAGATCATTTATATATGTAATTAAGAGGGAAGGTTATGATGATAATCCATGCAAAAAATAATCTGAAAATTTGATTCTATGAAACTTATCGAAATGCAAGTTTCGCCCAAAAAGTCATAATATATTATACACTAATTTATACTGGTTTCGGACAAAAATCAAATTAAATCAGGGACTGTTCGAAATGATACGAAACTTAACATATCAATTATGTATTTTACGAGGGAAGGTTATCATGGAAGTCCATGCGAAAAATCACCGGAAAATTAGATTCTATGAAACTTTTTGAAATGTAAGTTTTGGTCAAAAATCACAGTACATTATACACTAGTTTAGGTCAATAAAATAAAATTTAATTGGGGACTATTTGAAATGATACGAGACTTTTCAGATCATTTATATATGTTAAGAGGAAAGATTATGATGGTAGTCCATGCAAAAAAAAATCATCTGAAAACTAGATTCTATGAAACTTTTCGAAATGCAAGTTACGGCCAAAAAAACATAATATATTATACACTAGTTTATACTAGTTTCGTTCAAAAATCAAATTATAGCGGGCAATCTTCGAAATGATTCGAAACTTTACATATCACTTATATATTTTATGAGGGAAGGTTATCATGGAAGTCCATGCGAAAAATCATCGGAAAATTAGATTCTATGAAACTTTTCGAAATGCAAGTTTCGGTCAAAAATCATAGTATATTATACACTAGTTTCGGTCAAAAAAATAACATTTAATTGGGGACTATTTGAAATGATACGAGACTTTTCAGATCATTTATATATGTTAAGAGGCAAGGTTATGATGGTAGTCCATACAAAAAAAAATCATCTGAAAACTAGACTCTATGAATCTTTTCGAAATGCAAGTTACCACCAAAAAATCATAATATATTATACACATGTTTATACTAGTTTCGGAGAAAAAACAAATTATATCGGGGACTGTTCGAAATGATTTTTAACTTCACATATCATTTATATATTTTATGAAGGAAGGCTATCATGCAAGCCCATGCGAAAAATCATCGGAAAATTAGATTTTATGAAACTTTTTGAAATGTAAGTTTCGGTCAAAAATCATTGTATATTATTATACACCAGTTTCGGTCAATAAAATAAAATTTAATTAGGGACTATTTGAAATGATACGAGACTTTTCAGATCATTTATATATGTAATTAAGAGGGAAGGTTATGATGGTAGTCCATGCAAAAAATAATCTAAAAATTTGATTCTATGAAACTTATCGAAATGCAAGTTTCGCCCAAAAAGTCATAATATATTATACACTAATTTATACTAGTTTCGGACAAAAATCAAATTAAATCAGGGACTGTTCGAAATGATACGAAACTTAACATATCATTTATGTATTTTACGAGGGAAGGTTATCATGGAAGTCCATGCGAAAAATCACCGGAAAATTAGATTCTATGAAACTTTTTGAAATGTAAGTTTTGGTCAAAAATCACAGTACATTATACACTAGTTTAGGTCAATAAAATAAAATTTAATTGGGGACTATTTGAAATGATACGAGACTTTTCAGATCATTTATATATGTTAAGAGGCAAGATTATGATGGTAGTCCATGCAAAAAAAAATCATCTGAAAACTAGATTCTATGAAACTTTTCGAAATGCAAGTTACGGCCAAAAAAACATAATATATTATACACTAGTTTATACTAGTTTCGTTCAAAAATCAAATTATAGCGGGCAATCTTCGAAATGATTCGAAACTTTACATATCACTTATATATTTTATGAGGGAAGGTTATCATGGAAGTCCATGCGAAAAATCATCGGAAAATTAGATTCTATGAAACTTTTCGAAATGCAAGTTTCGGTCAAAAATCATAGTATATTATACACTAGTTTCGGTCAAAAAAATAACATTTAATTGGGGACTATTTGAAATGATACGAGACTTTTCAGATCATTTATATATGTTAAGAGGCAAGGTTATGATGGTAGTCCATACAAAAAAAAATCATCTGAAAACTAGACTCTATGAATCTTTTCGAAATGCAAGTTACCACCAAAAAATCATAATATATTATACACATGTTTATACTAGTTTCGGAGAAAAATCAAATTATATCGGGGACTGTTCGAAATGATTTTTAACTTCACATATCATTTATATATTTTATGAAGGAAGGCTATCATGCAAGTCCATGCGAAAAATCATCGGAAAATTAGATTTTATGAAACTTTTTGAAATGTAAGTTTCGGTCAAAAATCATTGTATATTATTATACACCAGTTTCGGTCAATAAAATAAAATTTAATTGGGGACTATTTGAAATGATACGAGACTTTTCAGATCATTTATATATGTAATTAAGAGGGAAGGTTATGATGGTAGTCCATACAAAAAATAATCTAAAAATTTGATTCTATGAAACTTATCGAAATGCAAGTTTCGCCCAAAAAGTCATAATATATTATACACTAATTTATACTAGTTTCGGACAAAAATCAAATTAAATCAGGGACTGTTCGAAATGATACGAAACTTAACATATCATTTATGTATTTTACGAGGGAAGGTTATCATGGAAGTCCATGCGAAAAATCACCGGAAAATTAGATTCTATGAAACTTTTTGAAATGTAAGTTTTGGTCAAAAATCACAGTACATTATACACTAGTTTAGGTCAATAAAATAAAATTTAATTGGGGACTATTTGAAATGATACGAGACTTTTCAGATCATTTATATATGTTAAGAGGCAAGATTATGATGGAAGTCCATGCAAAAAAAAATCATCTGAAAACTAGATTCTATGAAACTTTTCGAAATGCAAGTTACGGCCAAAAAAACATAATATATTATACACTAGTTTATACTAGTTTCGTTCAAAAATCAAATTATAGCGGGAAATCTTCGAAATGATTCGAAACTTTACATATCACTTATATATTTTATGAGGGAAGGTTATCATGGAAGTCCATGCGAAAAATCATCGGAAAATTAGATTCTATGAAACTTTTCGAAATGCAAGTTTCGGTCAAAAATCATAGTATATTATACACTAGTTTCGGTCAACAAAATAACATTTAATTGGGGACTATTTGAAATGATACGAGACTTTTCAGATCATTTATATATGTTAAGAGGCAAGGTTATGATGGTAGTCCATACAAAAAAAATCATCTGAAAACTAGACTCTATGAATCTTTTCGAAATGCAAGTTACCACCAAAAAATCATAATATATTATACACATGTTTATACTAGTTTCGGAGAAAAAACAAATTATATCGGGGACTGTTCGAAATGATTTTTAACTTCACATATCATTTATATATTTTATGAAGGAAGGCTATCATGCAAGCCCATGCGAAAAATCATCGGAAAATTAGATTTTATGAAACTTTTTGAAATGTAAGTTTCGGTCAAAAATCATTGTATATTATTATACACCAGTTTCGGTCAATAAAATAAAATTTAAATGGGGACTATTTGAAATGATACGAGACTTTTCAGATCATTTATATATGTAATTAAGAGGGAAGGTTATGATGGTAGTCCATGCAAAAAATAATCTAAAAATTTGATTCTATGAAACTTATCGAAATGCAAGTTTCGCCCAAAAAGTCATAATATATTATACACTAATTTATACTAGTTTCGGACAAAAATCAAATTAAATCAGGGACTGTTCGAAATGATACGAAACTTAACATATCATTTATGTATTTTACGAGGGAAGGTTATCATGGAAGTCCATGCGAAAAATCACCGGAAAATTAGATTCTATGAAACTTTTTGAAATGTAAGTTTTGGTCAAAAATCACAGTACATTATACACTAGTTTAGGTCAATAAAATAAAATTTAATTGGGGACTATTTGAAATGATACGAGACTTTTCAGATCATTTATATATGTTAAGAGGCAAGATTATGATGGTAGTCCATGCAAAAAAAAATCATCTGAAAACTAGATTCTATGAAACTTTTCGAAATGCAAGTTACGGCCAAAAAAACATAATATATTATACACTAGTTTATACTAGTTTCGTTCAAAAATCAAATTATAGCGGGCAATCTTCGAAATGATTCGAAACTTTACATATCACTTATATATTTTATGAGGGAAGGTTATCATGGAAGTCCATGCGAAAAATCATCGGAAAATTAGATTCTATGAAACTTTTCGAAATGCAAGTTTCGGTCAAAAATCATAGTATATTATACACTAGTTTCGGTCAAAAAAATAACATTTAATTGGGGACTATTTGAAATGATACGAGACTTTTCAGATCATTTATATATGTTAAGAGGCAAGGTTATGATGGTAGTCCATACAAAAAAAAAATCATCTGAAAACTAGACTCTATGAATCTTTTCGAAATGCAAGTTACCACCAAAAAATCATAATATATTATACACATGTTTATACTAGTTTCGGAGAAAAATCAAATTATATCGGGGACTGTTCGAAATGATTTTTAACTTCACATATCATTTATATATTTTATGAAGGAAGGCTATCATGCAAGTCCATGCGAAAAATCATCGGAAAATTAGATTTTATGAAACTTTTTGAAATGTAAGTTTCGGTCAAAAATCATTGTATATTATTATACACCAGTTTCGGTCAATAAAATAAAATTTAATTGGGGACTATTTGAAATGATACGAGACTTTTCAGATCATTTATATATGTAATTAAGAGGGAAGGTTATGATGGTAGTCCATACAAAAAATAATCTAAAAATTTGATTCTATGAAACTTATCGAAATGCAAGTTTCGCCCAAAAAGTCATAATATATTATACACTAATTTATACTAGTTTCGGACAAAAATCAAATTAAATCAGGGACTGTTCGAAATGATACGAAACTTAACATATCATTTATGTATTTTACGAGGGAAGGTTATCATGGAAGTCCATGCGAAAAATCACCGGAAAATTAGATTCTATGAAACTTTTTGAAATGTAAGTTTTGGTCAAAAATCACAGTACATTATACACTAGTTTAGGTCAATAAAATAAAATTTAATTGGGGACTATTTGAAATGATACGAGACTTTTCAGATCATTTATATATGTTAAGAGGCAAGATTATGATGGTAGTCCATGCAAAAAAAAATCATCTGAAAACTAGATTCTATGAAACTTTTCGAAATGCAAGTTACGGCCAAAAAAACATAATATATTATACACTAGTTTATACTAGTTTCGTTCAAAAATCAAATTATAGCGGGCAATCTTCGAAATGATTCGAAACTTTACATATCACTTATATATTTTATGAGGGAAGGTTATCATGGAAGTCCATGCGAAAAATCATCGGAAAATTAGATTCTATGAAACTTTTCGAAATGCAAGTTTCGGTCAAAAATCATAGTATATTATACACTAGTTTCGGTCAAAAAAATAACATTTAATTGGGGACTATTTGAAATGATACGAGACTTTTCAGATCATTTATATATGTTAAGAGGCAAGGTTATGATGGTAGTCCATACAAAAAAAAATCATCTGAAAACTAGACTCTATGAATCTTTTCGAAATGCAAGTTACCACCAAAAAATCATAATATATTATACACATGTTTATACTAGTTTCGGAGAAAAATCAAATTATATCGGGGACTGTTCGAAATGATTTTTAACTTCACATATCATTTATATATTTTATGAAGGAAGGCTATCATGCAAGTCCATGCGAAAAATCATCGGAAAATTAGATTTTATGAAACTTTTTGAAATGTAAGTTTCGGTCAAAAATCATTGTATATTATTATGCACCAGTTTCGGTCAATAAAATAAAATTTAATTGGGGACTATTTGAAATGATACGAGACTTTACAGATCATTTATATATGTAATTAAGAGGGAAGGTTATGATGGTAGTCCATACAAAAAATAATCTAAAAATTTGATTCTATGAAACTTATCGAAATGCAAGTTTCGCCCAAAAAGTCATAATATATTATACACTAATTTATACTAGTTTCGGACAAAAATCAAATTAAATCAGGGACTGTTCGAAATGATACGAAACTTAACATATCATTTATGTATTTTACGAGGGAAGGTTATCATGGAAGTCCATGCGAAAAATCACCGGAAAATTAGATTCTATGAAACTTTTTGAAATGTAAGTTTTGGTCAAAAATCACAGTACATTATACACTAGTTTAGGTCAATAAAATAAAATTTAATTGGGGACTATTTGAAATGATACGAGACTTTTCAGATCATTTATATATGTTAAGAGGCAAGATTATGATGGTAGTCCATGCAAAAAAAAATCATCTGAAAACTAGATTCTATGAAACTTTTCGAAATGCAAGTTACGGCCAAAAAAACATAATATATTATACACTAGTTTATACTAGTTTCGTTCAAAAATCAAATTATAGCGGGCAATCTTCGAAATGATTCGAAACTTTACATATCACTTATATATTTTATGAGGGAAGGTTATCATGGAAGTCCATGCGAAAAATCATCGGAAAATTAGATTCTATGAAACTTTTCGAAATGCAAGTTTCGGTCAAAAATCATAGTATATTATACACTAGTTTCGGTCAAAAAAATAACATTTAATTGGGGACTATTTGAAATGATACGAGACTTTTCAGATCATTTATATATGTTAAGAGGCAAGGTTATGATGGTAGTCCATACAAAAAAAAATCATCTGAAAACTAGACTCTATGAATCTTTTCGAAATGCAAGTTACCACCAAAAAATCATAATATATTATACACATGTTTATACTAGTTTCGGAGAAAAATCAAATTATATCGGGGACTGTTCGAAATGATTTTTAACTTCACATATCATTTATATATTTTATGAAGGAAGGCTATCATGCAAGTCCATGCGAAAAATCATCGGAAAATTAGATTTTATGAAACTTTTTGAAATGTAAGTTTCGGTCAAAAATCATTGTATATTATTATACACCAGTTTCGGTCAATAAAATAAAATTTAATTGGGGACTATTTGAAATGATACGAGACTTTTCAGATCATTTATATATGTAATTAAGAGGGAAGGTTATGATGGTAGTCCATACAAAAAATAATCTAAAAATTTGATTCTATGAAACTTATCGAAATGCAAGTTTCGCCCAAAAAGTCATAATATATTATACACTAATTTATACTAGTTTCGGACAAAAATCAAATTAAATCAGGGACTGTTCGAAATGATACGAAACTTAACATATCATTTATGTATTTTACGAGGGAAGGTTATCATGGAAGTCCATGCGAAAAATCACCGGAAAATTAGATTCTATGAAACTTTTTGAAATGTAAGTTTTGGTCAAAAATCACAGTACATTATACACTAGTTTAGGTCAATAAAATAAAATTTAATTGGGGACTATTTGAAATGATACGAGACTTTTCAGATCATTTATATATGTTAAGAGGCAAGATTTTGATGGTAGTCCATGCAAAAAAAAATCATCTGAAAACTAGATTATATGAAACTTTTCGAAATGCAAGTTACGGCCAAAAAAACATAATATATTATACACTAGTTTATACTAGTTTCGTTCAAAAATCAAATTATAGCGGGCAATCTTCGAAATGATTCGAAACTTTACATATCACTTATATATTTTATGAGGGAAGGTTATCATGGAAGTCCATGCGAAAAATCATCGGAAAATTAGATTCTATGAAACGTTTCGAAATGCAAGTTTCGGTCAAAAATCATAGTATATTATACACTAGTTTCGGTCAACAAAATAACATTTAATTGGGGACTATTTGAAATGATACGAGACTTTTCAGATCATTTATATATGTTAAGAGGCAAGGTTATGATGGTAGTCCATACAAAAAAAATCATCTGAAAACTAGACTCTATGAATCTTTTCGAAATGCAAGTTACCACCAAAAAATCATAATATATTATACAGATGTTTATACTAGTTTCAGAGAAAAATCAAATTATATTGGGGACTGTTCGAAATGATTTTTAACTTTACATATCATTTATATATTTTATGAAGGAAGGCTATCATGCAAGTCCATGCGAAAAATCATCGGAAAATTAGATTTTATGAAACTTTTTGAAATGTAAGTTTCGGTCAAAAATCATTGTATATTATTATACACCAGTTTCGGTCAATAAAATAAAATTTAATTGGGGACTATTTGAAATGATACGAGACTTTTCAGATCATTTATATATGTAATTAAGAGGGAAGGTTATGATGATAATCCATGCAAAAAATAATCTGAAAATTTGATTCTATGAAACTTATCGAAATGCAAGTTTCGCCCAAAAAGTCATAATATATTATACACTAATTTATACTGGTTTCGGACAAAAATCAAATTAAATCAGGGACTGTTCGAAATGATACGAAACTTAACATATCATTTATGTATTTTACGAGGGAAGGTTATCATGGAAGTCCATGCGAAAAATCACCGGAAAATTAGATTCTATGAAACTTTTTGAAATGTAAGTTTTGGTCAAAAATCACAGTACATTATACACTAGTTTAGGTCAATAAAATAAAATTTAATTGGGGACTATTTGAAATGATACGAGACTTTTCAGATCATTTATATATGTTAAGAGGAAAGATTATGATGGTAGTCCATGCAAAAAAAAATCATCTGAAAACTAGATTCTATGAAACTTTTCGAAATGCAAGTTACGGCCAAAAAAACATAATATATTATACACTAGTTTATACTAGTTTCGTTCAAAAATCAAATTATAGCGGGCAATCTTCGAAATGATTCGAAACTTTACATATCACTTATATATTTTATGAGGGAAGGTTATCATGGAAGTCCATGCGAAAAATCATCGGAAAATTAGATTCTATGAAACTTTTCGAAATGCAAGTTTCGGTCAAAAATCATAGTATATTATACACTAGTTTCGGTCAAAAAAATAACATTTAATTGGGGACTATTTGAAATGATACGAGACTTTTCAGATCATTTATATATGTTAAGAGGCAAGGTTATGATGGTAGTCCATACAAAAAAAAATCATCTGAAAACTAGACTCTATGAATCTTTTCGAAATGCAAGTTACCACCAAAAAATCATAATATATTATACACATGTTTATACTAGTTTCGGAGAAAAAACAAATTATATCGGGGACTGTTCGAAATGATTTTTAACTTCACATATCATTTATATATTTTATGAAGGAAGGCTATCATGCAAGTCCATGCGAAAAATCATCGGAAAATTAGATTTTATGAAACTTTTTGAAATGTAAGTTTCGGTCAAAAATCATTGTATATTATTATACACCAGTTTCGGTCAATAAAATAAAATTTAATTGGGGACTATTTGAAATGATACGAGACTTTTCAGATCATTTATATATGTAATTAAGAGGGAAGGTTATGATGGTAGTCCATGCAAAAAATAATCTAAAAATTTGATTCTATGAAACTTATCGAAATGCAAGTTTCGCCCAAAAAGTCATAATATATTATACACTAATTTATACTAGTTTCGGACAAAAATCAAATTAAATCAGGGACTGTTCGAAATGATACGAAACTTAACATATCATTTATGTATTTTACGAGGGAAGGTTATCATGGAAGTCCATGCGAAAAATCACCGGAAAATTAGATTCTATGAAACTTTTTGAAATGTAAGTTTTGGTCAAAAATCACAGTACATTATACACTAGTTTAGGTCAATAAAATAAAATTTAATTGGGGACTATTTGAAATGATACGAGACTTTTCAGATCATTTATATATGTTAAGAGGCAAGATTATGATGGTAGTCCATGCAAAAAAAAATCATCTGAAAACTAGATTCTATGAAACTTTTCGAAATGCAAGTTACGGCCAAAAAAACATAATATATTATACACTAGTTTATACTAGTTTCGTTCAAAAATCAAATTATAGCGGGCAATCTTCGAAATGATTCGAAACTTTACATATCACTTATATATTTTATGAGGGAAGGTTATCATGGAAGTCCATGCGAAAAATCATCGGAAAATTAGATTCTATGAAACTTTTCGAAATGCAAGTTTCGGTCAAAAATCATAGTATATTATACACTAGTTTCGGTCAACAAAATAACATTTAATTGGGGACTATTTGAAATGATACGAGACTTTTCAGATCATTTATATTTGTTAAGAGGCAAGGTTATGATGGTAGTCCATACAAAAAAAATCATCTGAAAACTAGACTCTATGAATCTTTTCGAAATGCAAGTTACCACCAAAAAATCATAATATATTATACAGATGTTTATACTAGTTTCAGAGAAAAATCAAATTATATCGGGGACTGTTCGAAATGAATTTTAACTTTACATATCATTTATATATTTTATGAAGGAAGGCTATCATGCAAGTCCATGCGAAAAATCATCGGAAAATTAGATTTTATGAAACTTTTTGAAATGTAAGTTTCGGTCAAAAATCATTGTATATTATTATACACCAGTTTCGGTCAATAAAATAAAATTTAATTGGGGACTATTTGAAATGATACGAGACTTTTCAGATCATTTATATATGTAATTAAGAGGGAAGGTTATGATGATAATCCATGCAAAAAATAATCTGAAAATTTGATTCTATGAAACTTATCGAAATGCAAGTTTCGCCCAAAAAGTCATAATATATTATACACTAATTTATACTGGTTTCGGACAAAAATCAAATTAAATCAGGGACTGTTCGAAATGATACGAAACTTAACATATCATTTATGTATTTTACGAGGGAAGGTTATCATGGAAGTCCATGCGAAAAATCACCGGAAAATTAGATTCTATGAAACTTTTTGAAATGTAAGTTTTGGTCAAAAATCACAGTACATTATACACTAGTTTAGGTCAATAAAATAAAATTTAATTGGGGACTATTTGAAATGATACGAGACTTTTCAGATCATTTATATATGTTAAGAGGAAAGATTATGATGGTAGTCCATGCAAAAAAAAATCATCTGAAAACTAGATTCTATGAAACTTTTCGAAATGCAAGTTACGGCCAAAAAAACATAATATATTATACACTAGTTTATACTAGTTTCGTTCAAAAATCAAATTATAGCGGGCAATCTTCGAAATGATTCGAAACTTTACATATCACTTATATATTTTATGAGGGAAGGTTGTCATGGAAGTCCATGCGAAAAATCATCGGAAAATTAGATTCTATGAAACTTTTCGAAATGCAAGTTTCGGTCAAAAATCATAGTATATTATACACTAGTTTCGGTCAAAAAAATAACATTTAATTGGGGACTATTTGAAATGATACGAGACTTTTCAGATCATTTATATATGTTAAGAGGCAAGGTTATGATGGTAGTCCATACAAAAAAAAATCATCTGAAAACTAGACTCTATGAATCTTTTCGAAATGCAAGTTACCACCAAAAAATCATAATATATTATACACATGTTTATACTAGTTTCGGAGAAAAAACAAATTATATCGGGGACTGTTCGAAATGATTTTTAACTTCACATATCATTTATATATTTTATGAAGGAAGGCTATCATGCAAGTCCATGCGAAAAATCATCGGAAAATTAGATTTTATGAAACTTTTTGAAATGTAAGTTTCGGTCAAAAATCATTGTATATTATTATACACCAGTTTCGGTCAATAAAATAAAATTTAATTGGGGACTATTTGAAATGATACGAGACTTTTCAGATCATTTATATATGTAATTAAGAGGGAAGGTTATGATGGTAGTCCATGCAAAAAATAATCTAAAAATTTGATTCTATGAAACTTATCGAAATGCAAGTTTCGCCCAAAAAGTCATAATATATTATACACTAATTTATACTAGTTTCGGACAAAAATCAAATTAAATCAGGGACTGTTCGAAATGATACGAAACTTAACATATCATTTATGTATTTTACGAGGGAAGGTTATCATGGAAGTCCATGCGAAAAATCACCGGAAAATTAGATTCTATGAAACTTTTTGAAATGTAAGTTTTGGTCAAAAATCACAGTACATTATACACTAGTTTAGGTCAATAAAATAAAATTTAATTGGGGACTATTTGAAATGATACGAGACTTTTCAGATCATTTATATATGTTAAGAGGAAAGATTATGATGGTAGTCCATGCAAAAAAAAATCATCTGAAAACTAGATTCTATGAAACTTTTCGAAATGCAAGTTACGGCCAAAAAAACATAATATATTATACACTAGTTTATACTAGTTTCGTTCAAAAATCAAATTATAGCGGGCAATCTTCGAAATGATTCGAAACTTTACATATCACTTATATATTTTATGAGGGAAGGTTGTCATGGAAGTCCATGCGAAAAATCATCGGAAAATTAGATTCTATGAAACTTTTCGAAATGCAAGTTTCGGTCAAAAATCATAGTATATTATACACTAGTTTCGGTCAAAAAAATAACATTTAATTGGGGACTATTTGAAATGATACGAGACTTTTCAGATCATTTATATATGTTAAGAGGCAAGGTTATGATGGTAGTCCATACAAAAAAAAATCATCTGAAAACTAGACTCTATGAATCTTTTCGAAATGCAAGTTACCACCAAAAAATCATAATATATTATACACATGTTTATACTAGTTTCGGAGAAAAAACAAATTATATCGGGGACTGTTCGAAATGATTTTTAACTTCACATATCATTTATATATTTTATGAAGGAAGGCTATCATGCAAGTCCATGCGAAAAATCATCGGAAAATTAGATTTTATGAAACTTTTTGAAATGTAAGTTTCGGTCAAAAATCATTGTATATTATTATACACCAGTTTCGGTCAATAAAATAAAATTTAATTGGGGACTATTTGAAATGATACGAGACTTTTCAGATCATTTATATATGTAATTAAGAGGGAAGGTTATGATGGTAGTCCATGCAAAAAATAATCTAAAAATTTGATTCTATGAAACTTATCGAAATGCAAGTTTCGCCCAAAAAGTCATAATATATTATACACTAATTTATACTAGTTTCGGACAAAAATCAAATTAAATCAGGGACTGTTCGAAATGATACGAAACTTAACATATCATTTATGTATTTTACGAGGGAAGGTTATCATGGAAGTCCATGCGAAAAATCACCGGAAAATTAGATTCTATGAAACTTTTTGAAATGTAAGTTTTGGTCAAAAATCACAGTACATTATACACTAGTTTAGGTCAATAAAATAAAATTTAATTGGGGACTATTTGAAATGATACGAGACTTTTCAGATCATTTATATATGTTAAGAGGCAAGATTATGATGGTAGTCCATGCAAAAAAAAATCATCTGAAAACTAGATTCTATGAAACTTTTCGAAATGCAAGTTACGGCCAAAAAAACATAATATATTATACACTAGTTTATACTAGTTTCGTTCAAAAATCAAATTATAGCGGGCAATCTTCGAAATGATTCGAAACTTTACATATCACTTATATATTTTATGAGGGAAGGTTATCATGGAAGTCCATGCGAAAAATCATCGGAAAATTAGATTCTATGAAACTTTTCGAAATGCAAGTTTCGGTCAAAAATCATAGTATATTATACACTAGTTTCGGTCAAAAAAATAACATTTAATTGGGGACTATTTGAAATGATACGAGACTTTTCAGATCATTTATATATGTTAAGAGGCAAGGTTATGATGGTAGTCCATACAAAAAAAAATCATCTGAAAACTAGACTCTATGAATCTTTTCGAAATGCAAGTTACCACCAAAAAATCATAATATATTATACACATGTTTATACTAGTTTCGAAGAAAAATCAAATTATATCGGGGACTGTTCGAAATGATTTTTAACTTCACATATCATTTATATATTTTATGAAGGAAGGCTATCATGCAAGTCCATGCGAAAAATCATCGGAAAATTAGATTTTATGAAACTTTTTGAAATGTAAGTTTCGGTCAAAAATCATTGTATATTATTAAACACCAGTTTCGGTCAATAAAATAAAATTTAATTGGGGACTATTTGAAATGATACGAGACTTTTCAGATCATTTATATATGTAATTAAGAGGGAAGGTTATGATGGTAGTCCATACAAAAAATAATCTAAAAATTTGATTCTATGAAACTTATCGAAATGCAAGTTTCGCCCAAAAAGTCATAATATATTATACACTAATTTATACTAGTTTCGGACAAAAATCAAATTAAATCAGGGACTGTTCGAAATGATACGAAACATAACATATCATTTATGTATTTTACGAGGGAAGGTTATCATGGAAGTCCATGCGAAAAATCACCGGAAAATTAGATTCTATGAAACTTTTTGAAATGTAAGTTTTGGTCAAAAATCACAGTACATTATACACTAGTTTAGGTCAATAAAATAAAATTTATTTGGGGACTATTTGAAATGATACGAGACTTTTCAGATCATTTATATATGTTAAGAGGAAAGATTATGATGGTAGTCCATGCAAAAAAAAATCATCTGAAAACTAGATTCTATGAAACTTTTCGAAATGCAAGTTACGGCCAAAAAAACATAATATATTATACACTAGTTTATACTAGTTTCGTTCAAAAATCAAATTATAGCGGGCAATCTTCGAAATGATTCGAAACTTTACATATCACTTATATATTTTATGAGGGAAGGTTATCATGGAAGTCCATGCGAAAAATCATCGGAAAATTAGATTCTATGAAACTTTTCGAAATGTAAGTTTCGGTCAAAAATCATAGTATATTATACACTAGTTTCGGTCAAAAAAATAACATTTAATTGGGGACTATTTGAAATGATACGAGACTTTTCAGATCATTTATATATGTTAAGAGGCAAGGTTATGATGCTAGTCCATGTAAAAAAAAATCATCTGAAAACTAGACTCTATGAATCTTTTCGAAATGCAAGTTACCACCAAAAAATCATAATATATTATACAGATGTTTATACTAGTTTCGGAGAAAAATCAAATTATATCGGGGACTGTTCGAAATGATTTTTAACTTCACATATCATTTATATATTTTATGAAGGAAGGCTATCATACAAGTCCATGCGAAAAATCATCGGAAAATTAGATTTTATGAAACTTTTTGAAATGTAAGTTTCGGTCAAAAATCATTGTATATTATTATACACCAGTTTCGGTCAATAAAATAAAATTTAATTGGGGACTATTTGAAATGATACGAGACTTTTCAGATCATTTATATATGTAATTAAGAGGGAAGGTTATGATGATAGTCCATGGAAAAAATAATCTGAAAATTTGATTCTATGAAACTTATCGAAATGCAAGTTTCGGCCAAAAAATCATAATATATTATACATTAGTATATACTAGTTTCGGTCAAAAATCAAATTAAATCGAGGACTATTCGAAATGATATGAAACGCCACATATCATTTATATATTTTACGAGGGAAGGTTATCATGGAAGTCCATGCGAAAAATCATCGGAAAATTAAATTCTATGAAACTTTTTGAAATGTAAGTTTCGGTCAAAAATCATAGTATATTATTATACACTAGTTTCGGTCAGTAAAATAAAATTTAATTGGGGACTATTTGAAATGATACGAGACTTTTCAGATCATTTATATATGTAATTAAGAGGGAAGGTTATGATGGTAGTCCATGCAAAAAATAATCTAAAAATTTGATTCTATGAAACTTATCGAAATGCAAGTTTCGCCCAAAAAGTCATAATATATTATACACTAATTTATACTAGTTTCGGACAAAAATCAAATTAAATCAGGGACTGTTCGAAATGATACGAAACTTAACATATCATTTATGTATTTTACGAGGAAAGGTTATCATGGAAGTCCATGCGAAAAATCACCGGAAAATTAGATTCTATGAAACTTTTTGAAATGTATGTTTTGGTCAAAAATCACAGTACATTATACACTAGTTTAGGTCAATGAAATAAAATTTAATTGGGGACTATTTGAAATGATACGAGACTTTTCAGATCATTTATATATGTTAAGAGGCAAGATTATGATGGAAGTCCATGCAAAAAAAAATCATCTGAAAACTAGATTCTATGAAACTTTTCGAAATGCAAGTTACGGCCAAAAAAACATAATATATTATACACTAGTTTATACTAGTTTCGTTCAAAAATCAAATTATAGCGGGCAATCTTCGAAATGATTCGAAACTTTACATATCACTTAAATATTTTATGAGGGAAGGTTATCATGGAAGTCCATTCGAAAAATCATCGGAAAATTAGATTCTATGAAACTTTTCGAAATGCAAGTTTCGGTCAAAAATCATAGTATATTATACACTAGTTTCAGTCAAAAAAATAACATTTAATTGGGGACTATTTGAAATGATACGAGACTTTTCAGATCATTTATATATGTTAAGAGGCAAGGTTATGATGGTAGTCCATGCAAAAAAAAATCATCTGAAAACTAGACTCTATGAAAATTTTCGAAATGCAAGTTACCACCAAAAAACATAATATATTATACACATGTTTATACTAGTTTCGGAGAAAAATCAAATTATATCGGGGACTGTTCGAAATGATTTTTAACTTCACATATCATTTATATATTTTATGAAGGAAGGCTATCATGCAAGTCCATGCGAAAAATCATCGGAAAATTAGATTTTATGAAACTTTTTGAAATGTAAGTTTCGGTCAAAAATCATTGTATATTTTATACACCAGTTTCGGTCAATAAAATAAAATTTAATTGGGGAATATTTGAAATGATACGAGACTTTTCAGATCATTTATATATGTAATTAAGAGGGAAGGTTATGATGGTAGTCCATGCAAAAAATAATCTGAAAATTTGATTCTATGAAACTTATCGAAATGCAAGTTTCGCCCAAAAAATCATAATATATTATACACTAATTTATACTAGTTTCGGACAAAAATCAAATTAAATCAGGGACTGTTCGAAATGATACGAAACTTAACATATCATTTATGTATTTTACGAGGGAAGGTTATCATGGAAGTCCATGCGAAAAATCACCGGAAAATTAGATTCTTTGAAACTTTTTGAAATGTAAGTTTCGGTCAAAAATCACAGTACATTATACACTAGTTTAGGTCAATAAAATAAAATTTAATTGGGGACTATTTGAAATGATACGAGACTTTTCAGATCATTTATATATGTAATTAAGAGGGAAGGTTATGATGGTAGTCCATGCAAAAAATAATCTAAAAATTTGATTCTATGAAACTTATCGAAATGCAAGTTTCGCCCAAAAAGTTATAATATATTATACACTAATTTATACTAGTTTCGGACAAAAATCAAATTAAATCAGGGACTGTTCGAAATGATACGAAACTTAACATATCATTTATGTATTTTACGAGGAAAGGTTATCATGGAAGTCCATGCGAAAAATCACAGGAAAATTAGATTCTATGAAACTTTTTGAAATGTATGTTTTGGTCAAAAATCACAGTACATTATACACTAGTTTAGGTCAATAAAATAAAATTTAATTGGGGACTATTTGAAATGATACGAGACTTTTCAGATCATTTATATATGTTAAGAGGCAAGATTATGATGGTAGTCCATGCAAAAAAAAATCATCTGAAAACTAGATTCTATGAAACTTTTCGAAATGCAAGTTACGGCCAAAAAAACATAATATATTATACACTAGTTTATACTAGTTTCGTTCAAAAATCAAATTATAGCGGGCAATCTTCGAAATGATTCGAAGCTTTACATATCACTTATATATTTTATGAGGGAAGGTTATCATGGAAGTCCATTCGAAAAATCATCGGAAAATTAGATTCTATGAAACTTTTCGAAATGCAAGTTTCGGTCAAAAATCATAGTATATTATACACTAGTTTCGGTCAAAAAAATAACATTTAATTGGGGACTATTTGAAATGATACGTGACTTTTTAGATCATTTATATATGTTAAGAGGCAAGGTTATGATGGTAGTCCATGCAAAAAAAAATCATCTGAAAACTAGACTCTATGAATCTTTTCGAAATGCAAGTTACCACCAAAAAATCATAATATATTATACACATGTTTCTACTAGTTTCGGAGAAAAATCAAATTATATCGGGGACTGTTCGAAATGATTTTTAACTTCACATATCATTTATATATTTTATGAAGGAAGGCTATCATGCAAGTCCATGCGAAAAATCATCGGAAAATTAGATTTTATGAAACTTTTTGAAATGTAAGTTTCGGTCAAAAATCATTGTATATTTTATACACCAGTTTCGGTCAATAAAATAAAATTTAATTGGGGAATATTTGAAATGATACGAGACTTTTCAGATCATTTATATATGTAATTAAGAGGGAAGGTTATGATGGTAGTCCATGCAAAAAATAATCTAAAAATTTGATTCTATGAAACTTATCGAAATGCAAGTTTCGCCCAAAAAGTCATAATATATTATACACTAATTTATACTAGTTTCGGACAAAAATCAAATTAAATCAGGGACTGTTCGAAATGATACGAAACTTAACATATCATTTATGTATTTTACGAGGGAAGGTTATCATGGAAGTCCATGCGAAAAATCACCGGAAAATTAGATTCTATGAAACTTTTTGAAATGTATGTTTTGGTCAAAAATCACAGTACATTATACACTAGTTTAGGTCAATAAAATAAAATTTAATTGGGGACTATTTGAAATGATACGAGACTTTTCAGATCATTTATATATGTTAAGAGGCAAGATTATGATGGTAGTCCATGCAAAAAAAATTATCTGAAAACTAGATTCTATGAAACTTTTCGAAATGCAAGTTACGGCCAAAAAAACATAATATATTATACACTAGTTTATACTAGTTTCGTTCAAAAATCAAATTATAGCGGGCAATCTTCAAAATGATTCGAAACATTACATATCACTTATATATTTTATGAGGGAAGGTTATCATGGAAGTCCATGCGAAAAATAATCGGAAAATTAGATTCTATGAAACTTTTCGAAATGCATGTTTCGGTAAAAAATCATAGTATATTATACACTAGTTTCGGTCAAAAAAATAACATTTAATTGGGGACTATTTGAAATGATACGAGACTTTTCAGATCATTTATATATGTTAAGAGGCAAGGTTATGATGGTAGTCCATGCAAAAAAAAAAATCATCTGAAAACTAGACTCTATGAATCTTTTCGAAATGCAAGTTACCACCAAAAAATCATAATATATTATACACATGTTTATACTAGTTTCGGAGAAAAATCAAATTATATCGGGGACTGTTCGAAATGATTCGAAACATCACATATCATTTATATATTTTATGAAGGAAGGCTATCATGCAAGTCCATGCGAAAAATCATCGGAAAATTAGATTTTATGAAACTTTTTGAAATGTAAGTTTCGGTCAAAAATCATTGTATATTATTATACACCAGTTTCGGTCAATAAAATAAAATTTAATTGGGGACTATTTGAAATGATACGAGACTTTTCAGATCATTTATATATGTAATTAAGAGGGAAGGTTATGATGATAGTCCATGCAAAAAATAATCTGAAAATTTGATTCTATGAAACTTATCGAAATGCAAGTTTCGGCCAAAAAATCATAATATATTATACATTAGTTTATACTAGTTTCGGTCAAAAATCAAATTAAATCGAGGACTATTCGAAATGATACGAAACGCCACATATCATTTATATATTTTACGAGGGAAGGTTATCATGGAAGTCCATGCGAAAAATCATCGGAAAATTAAATTCTAAGAAACTTTTTGAAATGTAAGTTTCGGTCAAAAATCATAGTATATTATTATACACTAGTTTTGGTCAGTAAAATAAAATTTAATTGGGGACTATTTGAAATGATACGATACTTTTCAGATCATTTATATATGTAATTAAGAGGGAAGGTTATGATGGTAGTCCATGCAAAAAATAATCTGAAAATTTGATTCTATGAAACTTATCGAAATGCAAGTTTCGCCCAAAAAATCATAATATATTATACACTAATTTATACTAGTTTCGGACAAAAATCAAATTAAATCAGGGACTGTTCGAAATGATACGAAACTTAACATATCATTTATGTATTTTACGAGGGAAGGTTATCATGGAAGTCCATCCGAAAAATCATCGGAAAATTAGATTCTATGAAACTTTTTGAAATGTAAGTTTTGGTCAAAAATCACAGTATATTATACACTAGTTTAGGTCAATAAAATAAAATTTAATTGGGGACTATTTGAAATGATACGAGACTTTTCAGATCATTTATATATGTTAAGAGGCAAGATTATGATGGTAATCCATGCAAAAAAAAATCATCTGAAAACTAGACTCTATGAATCTTTTCGAAATGCAAGTTACGGCCAAAAAATCATAATATATTATACACTAGTTTATACTAGTTTCGTTCAAAAATCAAATTATAGCGGGCACTCTTCGAAATGATTCGAAACTTTACATATCACTTATATATTTTATGAGGGAAGGTTATCATGGAAGTCCATGCGAAAAATCATCGGAAAATTAGATTCTATGAAACTTTTTGAAATGCAAGTTTCGGTCAAAAATCATTGTATATTATACACTAGTTTCGGTCAAAAAAATAACATTTAATTGGGGACTATTTGAAATGATACGAGACTTTTCAGATCATTTATATATGTTAAGAGGCAAGGTTTTTATGGTAGTCCATGAAAAAAAAATCATCTGAAAACTAGACTCTATGAATCTTTTCGAAATGCAAGTTACCACCAAAAAATCATAATATATTATACACATGTTTATACTAGTTTCGGAGAAAAATCAAATTATATCGGGGACTGTTCGAAATGATTTTTAACTTCACATATCATTTATATATTTTATGAAGGAAGGCTATCATGCAAGTCCATGCGAAAAATCATCGGAAAATTAGATTTTATGAAACTTTTTGAAATGTAAGTTTCGGTCAAAACTCATTGTATATTATTATACACCAGTTTCGGTCAATAAAATAAAATTTAATTGGGGACTATTTGAAATGATACGAGACTTTTCAGATCATTTATATATGTAATTAAGAGGGAAGGTTATGATGGTAGTCCATGCAAAAAATAATCTGAAAATTTGATTCTATGAAACTTATCGAAATGCAAGTTTCGCCCAAAAAATCATAATATATTATACACTAATTTATACTAGTTTCGGACAAAAATCAAATTAAACCGAGGACTATTCGAAATGATTCGAAACGCCACATATCATTTATATATTTTACGAGGGAAGGTTATCATGGAAGTCCATGCGAAAAATCATCGGAAAATTAAATTCTATGAAACTTTTTGAAATGTAAGTTTCGGTCAAAAATCATAGTAAATTATTATACACTAGTTTCGGTCAATAATATAAAATTTATTTGGGGACTATTTGAAATGATACGAGACTTTTCAGATCATATATATGTAATTAAGAGGGAAAGTTATGATGGTAGTCCATGCAAAAAATAATCTGAAAATTTGATTCTATAAAACTTTTCGAAACACAAGTTTCGGCCAAAAAATCATAATATATTATACATTAGTTTATACTAGTTTCGGACAAAAATCTAATTAAATCGGGGAATGTTCGAAATGATACGAAACGTCACATATCATTTATATATTTTACGAGGGAAGGTTATCATGGAATTCCATGCGAATAATAATCGGAAAATTAGATTCTATGAAACTTTTTGAAATGTAAGTTCGGTCAAAAATCATAGTATATTATTATACACTAGTTTCGGTCAGTAAAATAAAATTTAATTGGGGAGTATTTGAAATGATACGTTACTTTTCCGATCATTTATATATGCAATTAAGAGGGAAGGTTATGATGGTAGTCCATGCAAAAAATAATCTGAAAATTTGCTTCTATGAAACTTATCGAAATGCAAGTTTCGCCCAAAAAATCATAATATATTATACACTAATTTATACTAGTTTCAGACAAAAATCAAATTAAATCGGGGGCTGTTCGAAATGATACGAAACTTAACATATCATTTATATATGTTAAGAGGCAAGATTATGATGGTAGTCCATGCAAAAAAAATCATCTGAAAACTAGATTCTATGAAACTTTTCGAAATGCAAGTTACGGCCAAAAAATCATAATATATTATACACTAGTTTATACTAGTTTCGTTCAAAAATCAAATTATAGCGGGCACTCTTCGAAATGATTTGAAACTTTACATATCATTTATATATTTTATGAGGGAAGGTTATCATGGAAGTCCATGCGAAAAATCATCGGAAAATTAGATTCTATGAAACTTTTCGAAATGCAAGTTTCGGTCAAAAATCATAGTATATTATACACTAGTTTCGGTCAAAAAAATAAAATTTAATTGGGGACTATTTGAAATGATACGAGACTTTTCAGATCATTTATATATGTTAAGAGGCAAGGTTATGATGCTAGTCCATGCAAAAAAAATCATCTGAAAACTAGACTCTATGAATCTTTTCGAAATGCAAGTTACCACCAAAAAATCATAATATTTTATACACATGTTTATACTAGTTTCGGAGAAAAATCAAATTATATCGGGGACTGTTCGAAATGATTTTTAACTTCACATATCATTTATATATTTTATGAAGGAAGGCTATCATGCAAGTCCATGCGAAAAATCATCGGAAAATTAGATTTTATGAAACTTTTTGAAATGTAAGTTTCGGTCAAAAATCATTGTATATTATTATACACCAGTTTCGGTCAATAAAATAAAATTTAATTGGGGACTATTTGAAATGATACGAGACTTTTCAGATCATTTATATATGTAATTAAGCGGGAAGGTTATGATGGTAGTCCATGCAAAAAATAATCTGAAAATTTGATTCTATGAAACTTATCGAAATGCAAGTTTCGCCCAAAAAATCATAATATATTATACACTAATTTATACTAGTTTCGGACAAAAATCAAATTAAACCGAGGACTATTCGAAATGATTCGAAACGCCACATATCATTTATATATTTTACGAGGGAAGGTTATCATGGAAGTCCATGCGAAAAATCATCGGAAAATTAAATTCTATGAAACTTTTTGAAATGTAAGTTTCGGTCAAAAATCATAGTAAATTATTATACACTAGTTTCGGTCAATAATATAAAATTTATTTGGGGACTATTTGAAATGATACGAGACTTTTCAGATCATATATATGTAATTAAGAGGGAAAGTTATGATGGTAGTCCATGCAAAAAATAATCTGAAAATTTGATTCTATAAAACTTTTCGAAACACAAGTTTCGGCCAAAAAATCATAATATATTATACATTAGTTTATACTAGTTTCGGACAAAAATCTAATTAAATCGGGGAATGTTCGAAATGATACGAAACGTCACATATCATTTATATATTTTACGAGGGAAGGTTATCATTGAATTCCATGCGAATAATAATCGGAAAATTAGATTCTATGAAACTTTTTGAAATGTAAGTTCGGTCAATAATCATAGTATATTATTATACACTAGTTTCGGTCAGTAAAATAAAATTTAATTGGGGACTATTTGAAATGATACGTTACTTTTCCGATCATTTATATATGCAATTAAGAGGGAAGGTTATGATGGTAGTCCATGCAAAAAATAATCTGAAAATTTGATTCTATGAAACTTATCGAAATGCAAGTTTCGCCCAAAAAATCATAATATATTATACACTAATTTATACTAGTTTCAGACAAAAATCAAATTAAATCGGGGGCTGTTCGAAATGATACGAAACTTAACATATCATTTATATATGTTAAGAGGCAAGATTATGATGGTAGTCCATGCAAAAAAAATCATCTGAAAACTAGATTCTATGAAACTTTTCGAAATGCAAGTTACGGCCAAAAAATCATAATATATTATACACTAGTTTATACTAGTTTCGTTCAAAAATCAAATTATAGCGGGCACTCTTCGAAATGATTTGAAACTTTACATATCATTTATATATTTTATGAGGGAAGGTTATCATGGAAGTCCATGCGAAAAATCATCGGAAAATTAGATTCTATGAAACTTTTCGAAATGCAAGTTTCGGTCAAAAATCATAGTATATTATACACTAGTTTCGGTCAAAAAAATAAAATTTAATTGGGGACTATTTGAAATGATACGAGACTTTTCAGATCATTTATATATGTTAAGAGGCAAGGTTATGATGCTAGTCCATGTAAAAAAAATCATCTGAAAACTAGACTCTATGAATCTTTTCGAAATGCAAGTTACCACCAAAAAATCATAATATTTTATACACATGTTTATACTAGTTTCGGAGAAAAATCAAATTATATCGGGGACTGTACGAAATGATTTTTAACTTCACATATCATTTATATATTTTATGAAGGAAGGCTATCATGCAAGTCCATGCGAAAAATCATCGGAAAATTAGATTTTATGAAACTTTTTGAAATGTAAGTTTCGGTCAAAAATCATTGTATATTATTATACACCAGTTTCGGTCAATAAAATAAAATTTAATTGGGGACTATTTGAAATGATACGAGACTTTTCAGATCATTTATATATGTAATTAAGAGGGAAGGTTATGATGGTAGTCCATGCAAAAAATAATCTGAAAATTTGATTCTATGAAACTTATCGAAATGCAAGTTTCGCCCAAAAAATCATAATATATTATACACTAATTTATACTAGTTTCGGACAAAAATCAAATTAAACCGAGGACTATTCGAAATGATACGAAACGCCACATATCATTTATATATTTTACGAGGGAAGGTTATCATGGAATTCCATGCGAGAAATAATCGGAAAATTAGATTCTATGAAACTTTTTGAAATGTAAGTTCGGTCAAAAATCATAGTATATTATTATACACTAGTTTCGGTCAGTAAAATAAAATTTAATTGGGGACTATTTGAAATGATACGAGACTTTTCAGATCATTTATATATGCAATTAAGAGGGAAGGTTATGATGGTAGTCCATGCAAAAAATAATCTGAAAATTTGATTCTATGAAACTTATCGAAATGCAAGTTTCGCCCAAAAAATCATAATATATTATACACTAATTTATACTAGTTTCGGACAAAAATCAAATTAAATCGGGGGCTGTTCGAAATGATACGAAACTTAACATATCATTTATGTATTTTACGAGGGAAGGTTATCATGGAAGTCCATGCGAAAAATCATCGGAAAATTAGATTCTATGAAACCTTTTGAAATGTAAGTTTTGGTCAAAAATCACAGTATATTATACAATAGTTTAGGTCAATAAAATAAAATTTAATTGGGGACTATTTGAAATGATACGAGACTTTTCAGATCATTTATATATGTTAAGAGGCAAGATTATGATGGTAGTCCATGCAAAAAAAATCATCTGAAAACTAGATTCTATGAAACTTTTCGAAATGCAAGTTACGGCCAAAAAATCATAATATATTATACACTAGTTTATACTAGTTTCGTTCAAAACTCAAATTATAGCGGGCACTCTTCGAAATGATTTGAAACTTTACATATCATTTATTTATTTTATGAGGGAAGGTTATCATGGAAGTCCATGCGAAAAATCATCGGAAAATTAGATTCTATGAAACTTTTCGAAATGCAAGTTTCGGTCAAAAATCATAGTTTATTATACACTAGTTTCGGTCAAAAAAATAAAATTTAATTGGGGACTATTTGAAATGATACGAGACTTTTTAGATCATTTATATCTGTAATTAAGAGGGAAGGTTATGATGGTAGTCCATGCAAAAAAACTCATCTGAAAACTAGACTCTATGAATCTTTTCGAAATGCAAGTTACCACCAAAAAATCATAATATATTATACACATGTTTATAATAGTTTCAGAGAAAAATCAAATTATAACGGGGACTGTTCGAAATGATTCGAAACTTCACATATCATTTATATATTTTATGAAAAATCATTGTATATTATTATACACCAGTTTCGGTCAATAAAATAAAATTTAATTGGGGACTATTTGAAATGATACGAGACTTTTTAGATCATTTATATCTGTAATTAAGAGGGAAGGTTATGATGGTAGTCCATGCAAAAAATAATTTGAAAATTTGATTCTATAAATCTTTTCGAAACACAAGTTTCGGCCAAAAAATCATAATATATTATACATTATTTTATACTAGTTTCGGTCAAAATCAAATTAAAACTAGGACTATTCTAAATTATACAAAACGCCACATATCATTTTTATATTTTACGAGGGAAGGTTATCATGGAAGTCCATGCGAAAAATCATCGGAAAATTAAATTCTATGAAACTTTTTGAAATGTAAGTTTTGGTCAAAAATCATAGTATATTATTATACACTAGCATCATAGTATATTATTAAGAGGGAAGGTTATGATGGTAGTCCATGCAAAAAATAATCAGAAAATTTGATTCTATGAAACTTTTCGAAATGCAAGTTTCGGAAAAAAAATCATAATATATTATACACTAATTTAAACTAGTTTCGGTCAAAAATCAAATTAAATCGGGGACTGTTCGAAATGATACGAAACTTAACATATCATTTATATTTTTTACGAGGGAAGGTTATCATGGAATTCCATGCGAAAAATCATTAGAAAATTAGATTCTATGAAACTTTTTGAAATTTAAGTTTCGGTCAAATATCATTGTATATTATACACTAGTTTCGGTTAATAAAATAAAATTAATTGGGGACTATTGGAAATGATACGAGACTTTTCAGATCATTTATATATGTTAAGAGGCAAGATTATAATGGTAGTCCATGCAAAAAAAATCATCTGAAAACTAGATTCTATGAAACTTTTCGAAATGCAAGTTACGGCCAAAAAATCATAATATATTATACACTAGTTTATACTAGTTTCAGTCAAAAATCAAATTATATCGGGCACTGTTCGAAATGATTTGAAACTTCACATATCATTTATATATTTTATGAAGGGAGGTTATCATGGAAGTCCATGCGAAAAATCATCGGAAAATTAGATTCTATGAAACTTTTCGAAATGTAAGTTTTAGTCAAAAATCATTGTATTTTATTATACACCAGTTTCGGTCAATAAATTAAAATTTAATTGGGGACTATCTGAAATGATACGAGACTTTTCAGATCATTTATATATGTAATTAAGAGGGAAGGTTATGATGGTAGTCCACGCAAAAAATAATCTGAAAATTTGATTCTATGAAACTTTTCGAAACACAAGTTTTGGCCAAAAAAGCATAATATATTATACACTTGTTTATACTAGTTTCGGTAAAAAATCAAATTAAACCTGAGATTGTTCGAAATGGTATGAAACATCACATATCATTTATATATTTTATGAGGGAAGGTTCTCATGGAAGTCCATGCGAAAAATCATCGGAAAATTAGATTCTGTGAAAATTTTCGAAATGCAAGTTTCGGTCAAAAATCATAGTATATTATACACTAGTTTCGGTCAAAAAAATAAAATTTAATTGGGGACTATTTATAATGATACGAGCCTTTTCAGATCATTTATATATGTTAAGAGGCAAGATTATGATGGTAGTCCATAAAAAAAAATCTGAAAATTTGATTCTATGAAACTTTTCGAAATGCAAGTTTCGGCCAAAAAATCATAATATGTTATACACTAATTTATCCTAGTTTCGATCAAAAATCAAATTAAATCGGGGACTATTCGAAATGATACGAAACGTCACATATCATTTATATATTTTACGAGGGAAGGTTATCATGGAAGTCCATGCGAAAAATCATCGGAAAATTAGATTTTATGAATCTTTTTGAAATGTAAGTTTCGGTCAAAAATCATTGTATATTATTATACACCAGTTTCGGTCAATAAAATAAAATTTAATTGGGGACTATTTGAAATGATACGAGACTTTTCAGATCATTTATATATCTAATTAAAAGGGAAGGTTATGATGGTAGTCCATGCAAAAAATAATCTGAAAATTTGATTCTATGAAACTTTTTGAAACACAAGTTTCGGCAAAAAAATCATAATATTATATACACTAGTTTATACTAGTTTCGGTCAAAAATCAAATTAAACCTGAGATTGTTCGAAATGATACGAAACTTCACATATCATTTATATATTTTACGAGGGAAGGTTATCATGGAAGTGCATGCAAAAAATCATCGGAAAATTAGATTCTGTGAAAATTTTCGAAATGCAAGTTTCGGTCAAAAATCATAGTATATTATACACTAGTTTCGGTCAAAAAAATAAAATTTATTTGGGGACTATTTGTAATTATATGAGCCTTTTCATATCATTTATATATGTTAAGAGGGAAGATTATGATGGTAGTCCATGCAAAAAATAATCTGAAAATTTGATTCTATGAAACTTATCGAAATGCAAGTTTTGCCCAAAAAATCATAATATATTATACACTAATTTATACTAGTATAAATCATAGTATATTATTATACACTAGTTTCGGTCAAAAAAATAAAATTTAATTGGGGACTATTTGAAATGATACGAGACTTTTCAGATCATTTATATATGTTAAGAGGCAAGGTTATGATGGTAGTCCATGCAAAAAAAAATCATCTGAAAACTAGACTCTATGAATCTTTTCGAAATGCAAGTTACGGCCAAAAAATCATAATATATTATACACTTGTTTATACTAGTTTCGGAGAAAAATCAAATTATATCGGGGACTGTTCGAAATGATTCGAAACTTCACATATCATTTATATATTTTATGAAGGAAGGCTATCATGCAAGCCCATGCGAAAAATCATTGGAAAATTAGATTTTATGAAACTTTTTGAAATGTAAGATTCGGTCAAAAATCATTGTATATTAGTATACACCAGTTTCGGTCAATAAAATAAAATTTAATTGGGGACTATTTGAAATGATACGAGACTTTTTAGATCATTTATATATGTAATTAAGAGGGAAGGTTATGATGGTAGTCCATGCAAAAAATAATCTGCAAATTTGATTCTATAAAACTTTTTGAAACACAAGTTTCGGCCAAAAAATCATAATATATTATACACTAATTTATACTAGTTTCGGACAAAAATCAAATTAAATCGGGGACTGTTCGAAATGATACGAAACGTCACATATCATTAATATATTTTACGAGGGAAGGTTATCATGGAAGTCCATGCGAAAAATAATCGGAAAATTAGATTCTATGAAACTTTTTGAAATGTAAGTTTCGGTCAAAAATCATAGTATATTATTATACACTAGTTTCGGTCAGTAAAATAAAATTTAATTGGGGACTATTTGAAATGATACGAGACTTTTCAGATCATTTATATATGCAATTAAGAGGGAAGGTTATGATGGTAGTCCATGCAAAAAATAATCTGAAAATTTGATTCTATGAAACTTATCGAAATGCAAGTTTCGCCCAAAAAATCATAATATATTATACACTAATTTATACTAGTTTCGGACAAAAATCAAATTAAACCGAGGACTATTCGAAATGATACGAAACGCCACATATCATTTATATATTTTAAGAGGGAAGGTTATCATGGAAGTCCATGCGAAAAATCATCGGAAAATTAGATTCTATGAAACTTTTTGAAATGTAAGTTTTGGTCAAAAATCACAGTATATTATACACTAGTTTAGGTCAATAAAATAAAATTTAATTGGGGACTATTTGAAATGATAGGAGACTTTTCATATCATTTATATATATTAAGAGGCAAGATTATGATGGTAGTCCATGCAAAAAAAAAATCATCGGAAAACTAGATTCTATGAAACTTTTCGAAATGCAAGTTACGGCCAAAAAATCATAATATATTATACACTAGTTTATACTAGTTTCGTTCAAAAATCAAATTATAGCGGGCACTTTTCGAAATGATTCAAAACTTTACATATCATTTATATATTTTATGAGGGAAGGTTATCATGGAAGTCCATACGAAAAATCATCGGAAAATTAGATTCTATGAAACTTTTCGAAATGCAAGTTTCGGTCAAAAATCATAGTATATTATACACTAGTTTCGGTCAAAAAAATAAAATTTAATTGGGGACTATTTGAAATGATACGAGACTTTTCAGATCATTTATATATGTTAAGAGGCAAGGTTATGATGGTAGTCCATGCAAAAAAAAATCATCTGAAAAATAGACTCTATGAATCTTTTCGAAATGCAAGTTACCACCAAAAAATCATAATATATTATACACATGTTTATTTTAGTTTCGGAGAAAAATCAAATTATATCGGGGACTGTTCGAAATGATTCGAAACTTCACATATCATTTATATATTTTATGAAGGAAGGCTATCATGCAAGGCCATGCGAAAAATCATCGGAAAATTAGATTTTATGAAACTTTTTGAAATGTAAGTTTCGGTCAAAAATCATTGTATATTATTATACATCAGTTTCGGTCAATAAAATAAAATTTAATTGGGGACAATTTGAAATGATACGAGACTTTTTAGATCATTTATATATGTAATTAAGAGGCAAGATTATGATGGTAGTCCATGCAAAAAATAATCTGAAAATTTGATTCTATAAAACTTTTTGAAACACAAGTTTCGGCCAAAAAATCATAATATATTATACATTAGTTTATATTAGTTTCGGTCAAAAATCAAATTAAATCGAGGACTATTCGAAATGATACGAAACGCCACATATCATTTATATATTTTACGAGGGAAGGTTATCATGGAAGTCCATGCGAAAAATCATTGGAAAATTAAATTCTATGAAACTTTTCGAAATGTAAGTTTCGTTCAAAAATCATAGTATATTATTATACACCAGTTTGGGTCAATAAAATAAAATTTATTTGGGGACTATTTGAAATGATACGAGACTTTTCAGATCATTTATATATGCAATTAAGAGGGAAGGTTATGATGGTAGTCCATGCAAAAAATAATCTGAAAATTTGATTCTATGAAACTTATCGAAATGCAAGTTTCGCCCAAAAAATCATAATATATTATACACTAGTTTATACTAGTTTCGGTCAAAAATGAAATTAAACCTGAGATTGTTCGAAATGATACGAAACATCACATATCATTTATATATTTTACGAGGGAAGGTTATCATGGAAGTGCATGTAAAAAATCATCGGAAAATTAGATTCTGTGAAAATTTTCGAAATGCAAGTTTCGGTCAAAAATCATATTATATTATACACTAGTTTCGGTCAAAAAAATAAAATTTAATTGGGGACTATTTGTAATTATATCAGCCTTTTCAGATCATTTATATATATTAAGAGGGAAGATTATGATGGTAGTCCATGCAAAAAATAATCTGAAAATTTGATTTTATGAAACTTTTCGTAATGCAAGTTTCGGCCAAAAAATCCTAATATATTATGCACTAATTTATACTAGTTTCGGTCAAAAATCAAATTAAATCGGGGACTATTCGAAATGATACGAAACGCCACATATCATTTATATATTTTACAAGGGAAGGTTATCATGGAAGTCCATGCGAAAAATCATCGGAAAATTACATTCTATGAAACTTTTTGAAATGTAAGTTTCGGTCAAAAATCATAGTATATTATTATACACTAGTTTCAGTCAATAAAATAAAATTTATTTGGGGACTCTTTGAAATGATACGAGACTTTTCAGATCATTTATATATGTAATTAAGAGGGAAGGTTATGATGGTAGTCCATGCAAAAAATAATCTGAAAATTTGATTCTATGAAACTTATCGAAATGCAAGTTTCGCCCAAAAAATCATAATATATTATACACTAATTTATACTAGTTTCGGTCAAAAATCAAATTAAATCGATGACTATTCGAAATGATACGAAATGCCACATATCATTTATATATTTTACGAGGGAAGGTTATCATGGAAGTCCATGCGAAAAATCATCGGAAAATTAAATTCTATGAAACTTTTTGAAATGTAAGTTTCGGTCAAAAATCATAGTATATTATTATACACTAGTTTCGGTCAATAAAATAAAATTTATTTGTGGACTATTTGAAATGATACGAGACTTTTCAGATCATTTATATATGCAATTAAGAGGGAAAGTTATGATGGTAGTACAAGCAAAAAATAATCTGAAAAGTTGATTCTATGAAACTTATCGAAATGCAAGTTTCGCCCAAAAATCATTATATATTATACACTAATTTATACTAGTTTCGGACAAAAATCAAATTAAATCGGGGACTGTTCGAAATGATACGAAACTTAACATATCATTTATGTATTTTACGAGGGAAGGTTATCATGGAAGTCCATGCGAAAAATCATCGGAAAAATTAGATTCTATGAAACTTTTTGAAATGTAAGTTTTGGTCAAAAATCACAGTATATTATACACTAGTTTAGGTCAATAAAATAAAATTAATTGGGGACTATTTGAAATGATATGAGACTTTTCAGATCATTGATATATCTTAAGAGGCAAGATTATGATGGTAGTCCATGCAAAAAAAAATCATCTGAAAACTAGATTCTATGAAACTTTTCGAAATGCAAGTTACGGCCAAAAAATCATAATATATTATACACTAGTTTATACTAGTTTCGGTCAAAAATCAAATTAAACCGAGGACTGTTCGAAATGATACGAAACTTTACATATCATTTATATATTTTATGAGGGAAGGTTATCATGGAAGTCCATGCGAAAAATCATCGGAAAATTAGATTCTATGAAACTTTTCGAAATGCAAGTTTCGGTCAAAAATCATAGTATATTATACACTAGTTTCGGTCAAAAATCATAGTATATTATACACTAGTTTCGGTCAAAAAAATAAAATTTAATTGGGGACTATTTGAAATGATACGAGACTTTTCAGATCATTTATATATGTTAAGAGGCAAGGTTATGATGGTAGTCCATGCAAAAAAAATCATCTAAAAACTAGACTCTATGAATCTTTTCGAAATGCAAGTTACCACCAAAAAATCATAATATATTATACACATGTTTATACTAGTTTCGGAGAAAAATCAAATTATATCGTGGACTGTTCGAAATGATTCGAAACTTCACATATCATTTATATATTTTATGAAGGAAGGCTATCATGCAAGTCCATGCGAAAAATCATCGGAAAATTAGAATTTATGAAACTTTTTGAAATGTAAGTTTCGGTCAAAAATCATTCTATATTATTATACACCAGTTTTGGTCAATAAAATAAAATTTAATTGGGGACTATTTGAAATGATACGAGACTTTTTAGATCATTTATATATGTAATTAAGAGGGAAGGTTATGATGGTATTCCATGCAAAAAATAATCTGAAAATTTGATTCTATAAAACTTTTCGAAACACAAGTTTCGGCCAAAATATCATAATATATTATACATTAGTTTATACTAGTTTCGGTCAAAAATCAAATTAAATCGAGGACTATTCGAAATGATGCGAAACGCCACATATCATTTATATATTTTACGAGGGAAGGTTATCATGGAAGTCCATGCGAAAAATCATCGGAAAATTAAATTCTATGAAACTTTTTGAAATGTAAGTTTCGTTCAAAAATCATAGTATATTATTATACACTAGTTTCGGTCAATAAAATAAAATTTATTTGGGGACTATTTGAAATGATACGAGACTTTTCAGATCATTTATATATGCAATTAAGAGGGAAGGTTATGATGGTAGCCCAAGCAAAAAATAATCTGAAAATTTGATCTATGAAACTTATCGAAATGCAAGTTTCGCCCAAAAAATCATAATATATTATACACTAATTTGTATTAGTTTCGGACAAAAATCAAATTAAATCGGGGACTGTTCGAAATGATACGAAACTTAACATATCATTTATGTATTTTACGAGGGAAGGTTATCATGGAAGTCCATGCGAAAAATCATCGGAAAATTAGATTCTATGAAACTTTTTGAAATGTAAGTTATGGTCAAAAATCACAGTATATTATACACTAGTTTAGGTCAAAAAAATAAAATTTAATTGGGGACTATTTGAAATGATACGAGACTTTTCAGATCATTTATATATGTTAAGAGGCAAGATTATGATGGTAGTCCATGCAAAAAAAAATCATCTGAAAACTAGATTCTATGAAACTTTTCGAAATGCAAGTTACGGCCAAAAAATCATAATATATTATACACTAGTTTATACTAGTTTCGTTCAAAAATCAAATTATAGCGGGCACTCTTCGAAATGATTCGAAACTTTACATATTATTTATATTTTTTATGAGGGAAGGTTATCATGGAAGTCCATGCGAAAAATCATCGGAAAATTAGATTCTATGAAACTTTTCGAAATGCAAGTTTCGGTCAAAAATCATAGTATATTATACACTAGATTCGGTCAAAAATATAAAATTTAATTGGGGACTATTTGAAATGATACGAGACTTTTCAGATCACTTATATATGTTAAGAGGCAAGGTTATGATGGTAGTCCATGCAAAAAAAATCATCTGAAAACTAGACTCTATGAATCTTTTCGAAATGCAAGTTACCACCAAAAAATCATAATATATTATACACATGTTTATACTAGTTTCGGAGAAAAATCAAATTATATCGGGGACTGTTCGAAATGATTCGAAACTTCACATATCATTTATATATTTTATGAAGGAAGGCTATCATGCAAGTCCATGCGAAAAATCATCGGAAAATTAGAATTTATGAAACTTTTTGAAATGTAAGTTTCGGTCAAAAATCATTGTATATTATTATACACCAGTTTTGGTCAATAAAATAAAATTTAATTGGGGACTATTTGAAATGATACGAGACTTTTTAGATCATTTATATATGTAATTAAGAGGGAAGGTTATGATGGTAGTCCATGCAATAAATAATCTGAAAATTTGATTCTATAAAACTTTTCGAAACCAAGTTTCGGCCAAAAAATCATAATATATTATACATTAGTTTATACTAGTTTCGGTCAAAAATCAAATTAAATCTAGGACTATTCTAAATTATACGAAACGCCACATATCATTTATATATTTTACGAGGGAAGGTTATCATGGAAGTCCATGCGAAAAATCATCGGAAAATTAAATTCTATGAATCTTTTTGAAATGTAAGTTTCGGTCAAAAATCATAGTATATTATTATACACTAGTTTCGGTCAATAAAATAAAATTTATTTGGGGACTATTTGAAATGATAAGTGACTTTTCAGATCATTTATATATGTAATTAAGAGGGAAGGTTATGATGGTAGTCCATGCAAAAAATAATCTGAAAATTTGATTCTATGAAACTTTTCGAAATGCAAGTTTAGGAAAAAAAATCATAATATATTATACACTAATTTAAACTAGTTTCGGTCAAAAATCAAATTAAGTTGGGGACTGTTCAAAATGATACGAAACTTATCATTTGTATTTTTTACGAGGGAAGGTTATCATGGAATTCCATGCGAAAAATCAACAGAAAATTAGATTTTATGAAACTTTTTGAAATGTAAGTTTTGGTCAAATATCATAGTATATTATACACTAGTTTCGGTCAATAAAATAAAATTTAATTGGGGACTATTTGAAATGATACGAGACTTTTCAGATCATTTATATATGTTAAGAGGCAAGATTATGATGGTAGTCCATGCAAAAAAAATCATCTGAAAACTAGATTCTATGAAACTTTTTGAAATGCAAGTTACGGCAAAAAAATCATAATATATTATATACTAGTTTATACTAGTTTCAGTCAAAAATCAAATTATATCGGGCACTGTTCGAAAGGATTCGAAACTTCACATATCATTTATAAATTTTATGAGGGGAGGTTATCATGGAAGTCCATGCGAAAAATCATCGGAAAATTAGATTCTATGAAACTTTTCGAAATGTAAGTTTCAGTCAAAAATCATTGAATATTATTATACACCAGTTTCGGTCAATAAATTAAAATTTAATTGGGGACTATTTGAAATGATACGAGACTTTTCAGATCATTTATATATGTAATTAAGAGGGAAGGTTATGATGGTAGTCCATGCAAAAAATAATCTGAAAATTTGATTCTATGAAACTTTTCGAAACACAAGTTTTGGCCAAAAAAGCATAATATATTATACACTAGTTTATACTAGTTTCGGTCAAAAATCAAATTAAACCTGAGATTGTTCGAAATGGTATGAAACATCACATATCATTTATATATTTTACGAGGGAAGGTTATCATGGAAGTTCATGCAAAAAATCCTCGGAAAATTAGATTCTGTGAAAATTTTCGAAATGCATGTTTCGGTCAAAAATCATAGTATATTATACACTAGTTTCGGTCAAAAAAATAAAATTTAATTGGGGACTATTTGTAATGATACGAGCCTTTTCAGATCATTTATATATATTAAGAGGCAAGATTATGATGGTAGTCCATGCAAAAAAAAAATCTGAAAATTTGATTCTATGAAACTTTTCGAAATGCAAGTTTCGGCCAAAAAATCATTATATATTATACACTAATTTATACTAGTTTCGGTCAAAAATCAAATTAAATCGGGGACTATTCGAAATGATACGAAACGTCACATATCATTTATATATTTTACGAGGGAAGGTTATCATGGAAGTCCATGTGAAAAATCATCGGAAAATTAGATTCTATGAAACTTTGCGAAATGTATGTTTCGGTCAAAAATCATTGTATATTATTATACACAAGTTTCGGTCAATAAAATAAAATTTAATTGGGGACCATTTGAAATGATACGAGACTTTTCAGATCATTTATATATGTAATTAAGAGGGAAGGTTATGATGGTAGTCCATGCAAAAAATAATCTGAAAATTTGATTCTATGAAACTTTTCGAAATGCAAGTTTCGCCCAAAAAATCATAATATATTATACACTACTTTATACTAGTTTCGGTCAAAAATCAAATTAAACCTGAGATTGTTCGAAATGATACGAAACTTCACATATCATTGATATATTTTACGAGGGAAGGTTATCATGGAAGTGCATGCAAAAAATCATCAGAAAATTAGATTCTGTGAAAATTTTCGAAATGCAAGTTTCGGTCAAAAATCATAGTATATTATACACTAGTTTAGGTCAAAAAAATAAAATTTAATTGGGGACTATTTGTAATGATACGAGACTTTTCAGATCATTTATATATGTAATTAAGAGGGAAGGTTATGATGGTAGTCCATGCAAAAAATAATCAGAAAATTTGATTCTGTGAAACTTTTCGAAATGCAAGTTTCGGAAAAAAAATCATAATATATTATACACTAATTTAAACTAGTTTCGGTCAAAAATCAAATTAAATCGGGGACTGTTCGAAATGATTCGAAACTTTACATATCATTTATATATTTTATGAGGGAAGGTTATCATGGAAGTCCATGCGAAAAATAATCGGAAAATTAGATTCTATGAAATTTTTCGAAATGTAAGTTTCAGTCAAAAATCATTGTATATTATTATACACCAGTTTCGGTCAATAAAATAAAATTTAATTGGTGACTATTTGAAATGATATGAGACTTTCCAGATCATTTATATATGTAATTAAGAGGGAAGGTTATGATGGTAGTCCATGCAAAAAATAATCTGAAAATTTGATTCTATGAAACTTTTCGAAACACAAATTTCGGCCAAAAAATCATAATATATTATACACTAGTTTATACTAGTTTCGGTCAAAAATCAAATTAAACCTGAGATTGTTCGAAATGATATGAAACTTCACATATCATTTATATATTTTACGAGGGAAGGTTATCATGGAAGTCCATGCAAAAAATCATCGGAAAATTAGATTCTGTGAAAATTTTCGAAATGCAAGTTTCGGTCAAAAATCATAGTATATTATACACTAGTTTCGGTCAAAAAAATAAAATTTAATTGGGGACTATTTGTAATGATACGAGCCTTTTCAGATCATTTATATATGTTAAGAGGCAAGATTATGATGGTAGTCCATGCAAAAAAAAAATCTGAAAATTTTATTCTATGAAACTTTTCAAAATGCAAGTTTCGGCCAAAAAATCATAATATATTATACACTAATTTATACTAGTTTCGGTCAAAAATCAAATTAAATCGGCGACTATTCGAAATGATACGAAACGTCACATATCATTTATATATTTTACGAGGGAAGGTTATCATGGAAGTCCATGCGAAAAATCATCGGAAAATTAGATTCTATGAAACTTTTCGAAATGTAAGTTTCGGTCAAAAATCATTGTATATTATTATACACCAGTTTCGGTCAATAAAATAAAATTTAATTGGGGACTATTTGAAATGATACGAGACTTTTCAGATCATTTATATATGTAATTAAGAAGGAAGGTTATGATGGTAGTCCATGCAAAAAATAATCTGAAAATTTGATTCTATGAAACTTTTCGAAATGCAAGTTTCGCAAAAAAAAATCATAATATATTATACACTAGTTTATTCTAGTTTCGGTCAAAAATCAAATTAAACCTGAGATTGTTCGAAATGATACGAAACTTCACATATCATTTATATATTTTACGAGGGAAGGTTATCCTGGAAGTGCATGCAAAAAATAATCGGAAAATTAGATTCTGTGAAAATTTTCGAAATGTAAGTTTCGGTCAAAAATCATAGTATATTATACACTAGTTTAGGTCAAAAAAATAAAATTTATTTGGGGACTATTTGAAATGATAAGAGACTTTTCAGATCATTTATATATGTAATTAAGAGGGAAGGTTATGATGGTAGTCCATGCAAAAAATATTCAGAAAATTTGATTCTATGAAACTTTTCGAAATGCAAGTTTCGGAAAAAAAATCATAATATATTATACACTAATTTAAACTAGTTTCGGTCAAAAATCAAATTAAATCGGGGACTGTTCGAAATGATTCGAAACTTTACATATCATTTATATATTTTATGAGGGAAGGTTATCATGGAAGTCCATGCGAAAAATAATCGGAAAATTAGATTCTATGAAACTTTTCGAAATGTAAGTTTCAGTCAAAAATCATTGTATATTATTATACACCAGTTTCGGTCAATAAAATAAAATTTAATTGGTGACTATTTGAAATGATATGAGACTTTCCAGATCATTTATATATGTAATTAAGAGGGAAGGTTATGATGGTAGTCCATGCAAAAAATAATCTGAAAATTTGATTCTATGAAACTTTTCGAAACACAAATTTCGGCCAAAAAATCATAATATATTATACACTAGTTTATACTAGTTTCGGTCAAAAATCAAATTAAACCTGAGATTGTTCGAAATGATATGAAACTTCACATATCATTTATATATTTTACGAGGGAAGGTTATCATGGAAGTCCATGCAAAAAATCATCGGAAAATTAGATTCTATGAAAATTTTCGAAATGCAAGTTTCGGTCAAAAATCATAGTATATTATACACTAGTTTCGGTCAAAAAAATAAAATTTAATTGGGGACTATTTGTAATGATACGAGCCTTTTCAGATCATTTATATATGTTAAGAGGCAAGATTATGATGGTAGTCCATGCAAAAAAAAAATCTGAAAATTTTATTCTATGAAACTTTTTGAAATGCAAGTTTCGGCCAAAAAATCATAATATATTATACACTAATTTATACTAGTTTCGGTCAAAAATCAAATTAAATCGGCGACTATTCGAAATGATACGAAACGTCACATATCATTTATATATTTTACGAGGGAAGGTTATCATGGAAGTCCATGCGAAAAATCATCGGAAAATTAGATTCTATGAAACTTTTCGAAATGTAAGTTTCGGTCAAAAATCATTGTATATTATTATACACCAGTTTCGGTCAATAAAATAAAATTTAATTGGGGACTATTTGAAATGATACGAGACTTTTCAGATCATTTATATATGTAATTAAGAAGGAAGGTTATGATGGTAGTCCATGCAAAAAATAATCTGAAAATTTGATTCTATGAAACTTTTCGAAATGCAAGTTTCGCAAAAAAAATCATAATATATTATACACAAGTTTATACTAGTTTCGGTCAAAAATCAAATTAAACCTGAGATTGTTCGAAATGATACGAAACTTCACATATCATTTATATATTTTACGAGGGACGGTTATCATGGAAGTGCATGCAAAAAATCATCGGAAAATTAGATTCTGTGAAAATTTTCGAAATGTAAGTTTCGGACAAAAATCATAGTATATTATACACTAGTTTAGGTCAAAAAAATAAAATTTATTTGGGGACTATTTGAAATGATAAGAGACTTTTCAGATCATTTATATATGTAATTAAGAGGGAAGGTTATGATGGTAGTCCATGCAAAAAATATTCAGAAAATTTGATTCTATGAAACTTTTCGAAATGCAAGTTTCGGAAAAAAAATCATAATATATTATACACTAATTTAAACTAGTTTCGGTCAAAAATCAAATTAAATCGGCGACTGTTCGAAATGATTCGAAACTTTACATATCATTTATATATTTTATGAGGGAAGGTTATCATGGAAGTCCATGCGAAAAATAATCGGAAAATTAGATTCTATGAAACTTTTCGAAATGTAAGTTTCAGTCAAAAATCATTGTATATTATTATACACCAGTTTCGGTCAATAAAATAAAATTTAATTGGTGACTATTTGAAATGATATGAGACTTTCCAGATCATTTATATATGTAATTAAGAGGGAAGGTTATGATGGTAGTCCATGCAAAAAATAATCTGAAAATTTGATTCTATGAAACTTTTCGAAACACAAATTTCGGCCAAAAAATCATAATATATTATACACTAGTTTATACTAGTTTCGGTCAAAAATCAAATTAAACCTGAGATTGTTCGAAATGATATGAAACTTCACATATCATTTATATATTTTACGAGGGAAGGTTATCATGGAAGTCCATGCAAAAAATCATCGGAAAATTAGATTCTGTGAAAATTTTCGAAATGCAAGTTTCGGTCAAAAATCATAGTATATTATACACTAGTTTCGGTCAAAAAAATAAAATTTAATTGGGGACTATTTGAAATGATACGAGCCTTTTCAGATCATTTATATATGTTAAGAGGCAAGATTATGATGGTAGTCCATGCAAAAAATAACATCTGAAAACTAGACTCTATGAATCTTTTCGAAATGCAAGTTACGGCGAAAAAATCATAATATATTATACACATGTTTATACTAGTTTCGGAGAAAAATCAAATTATATCGGGGACTGTTCGAAATGATTCGAAACTTCACATATCATTTATATATTTTATGAAGGAAGGTTATCATGGAAGTCCATGCGAAAAATCATCGGAAAATTAAATTCTATGAAACTTTTTGAAATGTATGTTTCGGTCAAAAATCATAGTATATTATTATACACTAGTTTCGGTCAATAAAATAAAATTTATTTGGGGACTATTTGAAATGATAAGAGACTTTTCAGATCATTTATATATGTAATTAAGAGGGAAGGTTATGATGGTAGTCCATGCAAAAAATAATCAGAAAATTTGATTCTATGAAACTTTTCGAAATGCAAGTTTCGGAAAAAAAAATCATAATATATTATACACTAATTTAAACTAGTTTATGTCAAAAATCAAATTAAATCGGGGACTGTTCGAAATGATACGAAACTTAACATATCATTTATATTTTTTACGAGGGAAGGTTATCATGGAATTCCTTGCGAAAAATCATCAGAAAATTAGATTCTATGAAACTTTTTGAAATGTAAGTTTCGGTCAAATATCATAGTATATTATACACTAGTTTCGGTCAATAAAATTTAATTTAATTGGGGACTATTTGAAATGATACGAGACTTTTCAGATCATTTATATATGTTAAGAGGCAAGATTATGATGGTAGTCCATGCAAAACAAAAATCAAATTATATCGGGCACTGTTCGAAATGATTCGAAACTTCACATATCATTTATATATATTATGAGGGGAGGTTATCATGGAAGTCCATGCGAAAAATATTCGGAAAATTAGATTCTATGAAACTTTTCGAAATGTAAGTTTCAGTCAAAAATCATTGTATATTATTATACCCCAGTTTCGGTCAATAAATTAAAATTTAATTGGGGACTATTTGAAATGATACGAGACTTTTCAGATCATTTATATATGTAATTAAGAGAGAAGGTTATGATGGTAGTCCATGCAAAAAATAATCTGAAAATTTGATTCTATGAAACTTTTCGAAACACATGTTTTGGCCAAAAAAGCATAATATATTATACACTAGTTTATACACTAATTTATACTAGTTTTGGTCAAAATATATTATACACTAATTTATACTAGTTTCGGTCGAAAATCAAATTAAATCGGGGATTGTTCGAAATGATACGAAACTTAACATATCATTTATATATTTTACGAGGGAAGGTAATCATGGAACTCCATGCGAAAAATCATCAGAAAATTAGATTCTATGAAACTTTTTGAAATGTAAGTTTTGGTCAAAAATCATAGTATATTATACACTAGTTTAGGTCAATAAAATAAAATTTAATTTGGGACTATTTGAAATGATACGAGACTTTTCAGATCATTTATATATGTTAAGAATCAAGGTTATGATGGTAGTCCATGCAAAAAAAATCATCTGAAAACTAGATTCTATGAAACTTTTCGAAATGCAAGTTACGGCCAAAAAATCATAATATATTATACACTAGTTTATACTAGTTCCGGTTAAAAATCAAATTATATCGGGGACTGTTTGAAATGATTCGAAACTTCACATATCATTTATATATTTTATGAGGGAAGGTTATCATGGAAGTCCATGCGAAAAATCATCGGAAAATTAGATTCTATGAAACTTTTCGAAATGCAAGTTTAGGTCAAAAATCATAGTATATTATACACTAGTTTCGGTCAAAAAAATAAAATTTAATTGGGGACTATTTGAAATTATACGAGACTTTTCAAATCATTTATATATGTTAAGAGGCAAGGTTATGATGGTAGTCCATGCAAAAAAAAATCATCTGAAAACTAGACTCTATGAATCTTTTCGAAATGCAAGTTACGGCCAAAAAATCATAATATATTATACACATGTTTATATTAGTTTCGGAGAAAAATCAAATTATATCGGGGACTGTTCGAAATGATTCATAACTTCACATATCATTTATATATTTTATGAAGGAAGGCTATCATGCAAGTCCATGCGAAAAATCATCGGAAAATTAGATTTTATGAAACTTTTTGAAATGTAAGTTTCTGTCAAAAATCATTGTATATTATTATACACCAGTTTCGGTCAATAAAATAAAATTTAATTGGGGACTATTTGAAATGATACGAGACTTTTTAGATCATTTATATATGTAATTAAGAGGGAAGGTTATGATGGTAGTCCATGCAAAAAATAATCTGAATATTTGATTCTATAAAACTTTTCGAAACACAAGTTTCGGCCAAAAAATCATAATATATTATACATTAGTTTATACTAGTTTCGGTCAAAAATCAAATTATATCTAGGACTATTCTAAATTATACGAAACGCCAGATATCATTTATATATTTTACGAGGGAAGGTTATCATGGAAGTCCATGCGAAAAATCATCGGAAAATTAAATTCTATGAAACTTTTTGAAATGTATGTTTCGGTCAAAAATCATAGTATATTATTATACACTAGTTTCGGTCAATAAAATAAAATTTATTTGGGGACTATTTGAAATGATATGAGACTTTTAAGATCATTTATATATGTAATTAAGAGGGAAGGTTATGATGGTAGTCCATGCAAAAAATAATCAGAAAATTTGATTCTATGAAACTTTTCGAAATGCAAGTTTCGGAAAAAAAATCATAATATATTATACACTAATTTAAACTAGTTTCGGTCAAAAATCAAATTAAATCGGGGACTGTTCGAAATGATACGAAACTTAACATATCATTTATATTTTTTACGAGGGAAGGTTATCATGGAATTCCTTGCGAAAAATCATCAGAAAATTAGATTCTATGAAACTTTTTGAAATGTAAGTTTCGGTCAAATATCATAGTATATTATACACTAGTTTCGGTCAATAAAATAAAATTTAATTGGGGACTATTTGAAATGATACGAGACTTTTCAGATCATTTATATATGTTAAGAGGCAAGATTATGATGGTAGTCCATGCAAAAAAAAATCATCTGAAAACTAGATTCTATGAAACTTTTCGAAATGCAAGTTACGGCCAAAAAATCATAATATATTATACACTAGTTTATACTAGTTTCAGTCAAAAATCAAATTATATCGGTCACTGTTCGAAATGATTCGAAACTTCACATATCATTTATATATTTTATGAGGGGAGGTTATCATGGAAGTCCATGCGAAAAATCATCGGAAAATTAGATTCTATGAAACTTTTCGAAATGTAAGTTTCAGTCAAAAATCATTGTATATTATTATACACCAGTTTCGGTCAATAAATTAAAATTTAATTGGGGACTATTTGAAATGATACGAGACTTTTCAGATCATTTATATATGTAATTAAGAGGGAAGGTTATGATGGTAGTCCATGCAAAAAATTATCTGAAAATTTGATTCTATGAAACTTTTCGAAACACAAGTTTTGGCCAAAAAAGCATAATATATTATACACTAGTTTATACTAGTTTCGGTCAAAAATCAAATTAAACCTGAGATTGTTCGAAATGGTATGAAACATCACATATCATTTATATATTTTACGAGGGAAGGTTATCATGGAAGTGCATGCAAAAAATCATCGGAAAATTAGATTTTGTGAAAATTTTCAAAATGCAAGTTTCGGTCAAAAATCAGTATATTATACAATAGTTTCGGTCAAAAAAATAAAATTTAATTGGGGACTATTTGTAATGATACGAGCCTTTTCAGATCATTTATATATGTTAAGAGGCAAGATTATGATGGTAGTCCATGCAAAAAAAAATCTGAAAATTTGATTCTATGAAACTTTTCGAAATGCAAGTTTCGGCCAAAAAATCATAATATATTATACACTAATTTATACTAGTTTCGGTCAAAAATAAAATTAAATCGGGGACTATTCAAAATGATACGAAACGTCACATATCATTTATATATTTTACGAGGGAAGGTTATCATGGAAGTCCATGCGAAAAATCATCGGAAAATTAGATTCTATGAAACTTTTCGAAATGTAAGTTTCGGTCAAAAATCATTGTATATTATTATACACCAGTTTCGGTCAATAAAATAAAATTTAATTGGTGACTATTTGAAATTATACGAGACTTTTCAGATCATTTATATATGTAATTAAGAGGGAAGGTTATGATGGTAGTCCATGCAAAAAATAATCTGAAAATTTGATTCTATGAAACTTTTCGAAACACAAATTTCGGCCAAAAAATCATAATATATTATACACTAGTTTATACTAGTTTCGGTCAAAAATCAAATTAAACCTGAGATTGTTTGAAATGATATGAAACTTCACATATCATTTATATATTTTACGAGGGAAGGTTATCATGGAAGTCCATGCAAAAAATCATCAGAAAATTAGATTCTGTGAAAATTTTCGAAATGCAAGTTTCGGTAAAAAATCATAGTATATTATACACTAGTTTCGGTCAAAAAAATAAAATTTAATTGGGGACTATTTGAAATGATACGAGCCTTTTCAGATCATTTATATATGTTAAGAGGGAAGGTTATGATGGAAGTCCATGCAAAAAATAATCTGAAAATTTGATTCTATGAAACTTTTTGAAATGCAAGTTTCGGCCAAAAAATCCTAATATATTTACACTAATTTATACTGGTTTCGGTCAAAATTCAAATTAAATCGGGGACTGTTCGAAATGATATGAAACGTCACATATCATTTATATATTTTACGAGGGAAGGTTATCATGGAAGTCCATGCAAAAAATAATCGAAAAATTAGATTCTATGAAACTTTTTGAAATGTAAGTTTCGGTCAAAAATCATAGTATATTATTATACACTAGTTTCGGTCAATAAAATAAAATTTGATTGGGGACTATTTGAAATGATACGAGACTTTTCAGATCATTTATATATGTAATTAAGTGGGAAGGTTATGATGGTAGTCCATGCAAAAAATAATCTGAAAATTTGATTCTATGAAACTTATCGAAATGCAAGTTTCGCCGAAAAAATCATAATATATTATACACTAATTTATACTAGTTTCGGTCAAAAATCAAATTAAATCGGGGACTGTTCGAAATGATACGAAACGTAACATATCATTTATATATTTTACGAGGGAAGGTAATCATGGAACTCTATGCGAAAAATCATCGGAAAATTAGATTCTATGAAACTTTTTGAAATGTAAGTTTTGGTCAAAAATCATAGTATATTATACACTAGTTTAGGTCAATAAAATAAAATTTAATTGGGGACTATTTGAAATGATACAAGACTTTTCAGATCATTTATATATGTTAAGAAGCAAGGTTATGATGGTAGTCCATGCAAAAAAAATCATCTGAAAACTAGATTCTATGAATCTTTTCGAAATGCAAGTTACGGCCAAAAAATCATAATATGTTATACACTAGTTTATACTAGTTCCGGTTAAAAATCAAATTATATCGGGGACTGTTTGAAATGATTCGAAACTTCACATTTCATTTATATATTTTATGAGGGAAGGTTATCATGGAAGTCCATGCGAAAAATCATCGGAAAATTAGATTCTATGAAACTTTTCGAAATGCAAGTTTAGGTCAAAAATCATAATATATTATACACTAGTTTCGATCAAAAAAATAAAATTTAATTGGGGACTATTTGAAATTATACGAGACTTTTCAGATCATTTATATATGTTAAGAGGCAAGGTTATGATGGTAGTCCATGCAAAAAAAAAATCATCTGAAAACTAGACTCTATGAATCTTTTCGAAATGCAAGTTACGGCCAAAAAATCATAATATATTATACACATGTTTATACTAGTTTCGGAGAAAAATCAAATTATATCGGGGACTGTTCGAAATGATTCGAAACTTCACATATCATTTATATATTTTATGAAGGAAGGCTATCATGCAAGTCCATGCGAAAAATCATCGGAAAATTAAATTCTATGAAACTTTTTGAAATGTAAGTTTCGGTCAAAAATCATAGTATATTATTATAAACCAGTTTCGGTCAATAAAATAAAATTTATTTGGGGACTATTTGAAATGATACGAGACTTTTCAGATCATTTATATATGTAATTAAGAGGGAAGGTTATGATGGTAGTCCATGCAAAAAATAATCTGAAAATTTGATTCTATGAAACTTTTCGAAATGCAAGTTTCGGAAAAAAAATCATAATATATTATACACTAATTTAAACTAGTTTCGGTCAAAAATCAAATTAAATTGGGGACTGTTCGAAATGATACGAAACTTAACATATCATTTATATATTTTACGAGGGAAGGTTATCATGGAATTCCATACGAAAAATCATCAGAAAATTAGATTCTATGAAACTTTTTGAAATGTAAGTTTCGGTCAAATATCATAGTATATTATACACTAGTTTCGGTCAATAAAATAAAATTTAATTGGGGACTATTTGAAATGATACGAGACTTTTCAGATCATTTATATATTTAAAGAGGCAAGATTATGATGGTAGTCCATGCAAAAAAAATCATCTGAAAACTAGATTCTATGAAACTTTTCGAAATGCAAGTTACGACCAAAGAATCATAATATATTATACACTAGTTTATACTAGTTTCGGTCAAAAATCAAATTAAACCTGAGATTGTTCGAAATGATATGGAACTTCACATATCATTTATATATTTTACGAGGGAAGGTTATCATGGAAGTGCATGCAAAAAATCATGGGAAAATTAGATTCTGTGAAAATTTTCGAAATGCAAGTTTCGGTCAAAAATCATAGTATATTATACACTAGTTTCGGTCAAAAAAATAAAATTTAATTGGGGACTATTTGAAATGATACGAGACTTTTCAGATCATTTATATATGTTAAGAGGCAAGATTATGATGGTAGTCCATGCAAAAAATCATCTGAAAACTAGATTCTATGAAACTTTTCGAAATGCAAGTTACGGCCAAAAAATCATAATATATTATACACTAATTTATACTAGTTTCGGTCAAAAATAAAATTAAATCGGGGACTATTCGAAATGATACGAAACGTCACATATCATTTATATATTTTACGAGGGAAGGTTATCATGGAAGTCCATGCGAAAAATCATCGGAAAATTAGATTCTATGAAACTTTTCGAAATGTAAGTTTCGGTCAAAAATCATTGTATATTATTATACACCAGTTTCGGTCAATAAAATAAAATTTAATTGGTGACTATTTGAAATTATACGAGACTTTTCAGATCATTTATATATGTAATTAAGAGGGAAGGTTATGATGGTAGTCCATGCAAAAAATAATCTGAAAATTTGATTCTATGAAACTTTTCGAAACACAAATTTCGGCCAAAAAATCATAATATATTATACACTAGTTTATACTAGTTTCGGTCAAAAATCAAATTAAACCTGAGATTGTTTGAAATGATATGAAACTTCACATATCATTTATATATTTTACGAGGGAAGGTTATCATGGAAGTCCATGCAAAAAATCATCGGAAAATTAGATTCTGTGAAAATTTTCGAAATGCAAGTTTCGGTAAAAAATCATAGTATATTATACACTAGTTTCGGTCAAAAAAATAAAATTTAATTGGGGACTATTTGAAATGATACGAGCCTTTTCAGATCATTTATATATGTTAAGAGGGAAGGTTATGATGGAAGTCCATGCAAAAAATAATCTGAAAATTTGATTCTATGAAACTTTTTGAAATGCAAGTTTCGGCCAAAAAATCCTAATATATTTACACTAATTTATACTAGTTTCGGTCAAAATTCAAATTAAATCGGGGACTGTTCGAAATGATATGAAACGTCACATATCATTTATATATTTTACGAGGGAAGGTTATCATGGAAGTCCATGCAAAAAATAATCGAAAAATTAGATTCTATGAAACTTTTTGAAATGTAAGTTTCAGTCAAAAATCATAGTATATTATTATACACTAGTTTCGGTCAATAAAATAAAATTTGATTGGGGACTATTTGAAATGATACGAGACTTTTCAGATCATTTATATATGTAATTAAGTGGGAAGGTTATGATGGTAGTCCATGCAAAAAATAATCTGAAAATTTGATTCTATGAAAATTATCGAAATGCAAGTTTCGCCGAAAAAATCATAATATATTATACACTAATTTATACTAGTTTCGGTCAAAAATCAAATTAAATCGGGGACTGTTCGAAATGATACGAAACGTAACATATCATTTATATATTTTACGAGGGAAGGTAATCATGGAACTCTATGCGAAAAATCATCGGAAAATTAGATTCTATGAAACTTTTTGAAATGTAAGTTTTGGTCAAAAATCATAGTATATTATACACTAGTTTAGGTCAATAAAATAAAATTTAATTGGGGACTATTTGAAATGATACAAGACTTTTCAGATCATTTATATATGTTAAGAAGCAAGGTTATGATGGTAGTCCATGCAAAAAAAATCATCTGAAAACTAGATTCTATGAATCTTTTCGAAATGCAAGTTACGGCCAAAAAATCATAATATGTTATACACTAGTTTATACTAGTTCCGGTTAAAAATCAAATTATATCGGGGACTGTTTGAAATGATTCGAAACTTCACATTTCATTTATATATTTTATGAGGGAAGGTTATCATGGAAGTCCATGCGAAAAATCATCGGAAAATTAGATTCTATGAAACTTTTCGAAATGCAAGTTTAGGTCAAAAATCATAATATATTATACACTAGTTTCGATCAAAAAAATAAAATTTAATTGGGGACTATTTGAAATTATACGAGACTTTTCAGATCATTTATATATGTTAAGAGGCAAGGTTATGATGGTAGTCCATGCAAAAAAAAAATCATCTGAAAACTAGACTCTATGAATCTTTTCGAAATGCAAGTTACGGCCAAAAAATCATAATATATTATACACATGTTTATACTAGTTTCGGAGAAAAATCAAATTATATCGGGGACTGTTCGAAATGATTCGAAACTTCACATATCATTTATATATTTTATGAAGGAAGGCTATCATGCAAGTCCATGCGAAAAATCATCGGAAAATTAAATTCTATGAAACTTTTTGAAATGTAAGTTTCGGTCAAAAATCATAGTATATTATTATAAACCAGTTTCGGTCAATAAAATAAAATTTATTTGGGGACTATTTGAAATGATACGAGACTTTTCAGATCATTTATATATGTAATTAAGAGGGAAGGTTATGATGGTAGTCCATGCAAAAAATAATCTGAAAATTTGATTCTATGAAACTTTTCGAAATGCATGTTTCGGAAAAAAAATCATAATATATTATACACTAATTTAAACTAGTTTCGGTCAAAAATCAAATTAAATTGGGGACTGTTCGAAATGATACGAAACTTAACATATCATTTATATATTTTACGAGGGAAGGTTATCATGGAATTCCATACGAAAAATCATCAGAAAATTAGATTCTATGAAACTTTTTGAAATGTAAGTTTCGGTCAAATATCATAGTATATTATACACTAGTTTCGGTCAATAAAATAAAATTTAATTGGGGACTATTTGAAATGATACGAGACTTTTCAGATCATTTATATATTTAAAGAGGCAAGATTATGATGGTAGTCCATGCAAAAAAAATCATCTGAAAACTAGATTCTATGAAACTTTTCGAAATGCAAGTTACGACCAAAGAATCATAATATATTATACACTAGTTTATACTAGTTTCGGTCAAAAATCAAATTAAACCTGAGATTGTTCGAAATGATATGGAACTTCACATATCATTTATATATTTTACGAGGGAAGGTTATCATGGAAGTGCATGCAAAAAATCATGGGAAAATTAGATTCTGTGAAAATTTTCGAAATGCAAGTTTCGGTCAAAAATCATAGTATATTATACACTAGTTTCGGTCAAAAAAATAAAATTTAATTGGGAACTATTTGAAATGATACGAGACTTTTCAGATCATTTATATATGTTAAGAGGCAAGATTATGATGGTAGTCCATGCAAAAAATCATCTGAAAACTAGATTCTATGAAACTTTTCGAAATGCAAGTTACGGCCAAAAAATCATAATATATTATACACTAATTTATACTAGTTTCGGTCAAAAATAAAATTAAATCGGGGACTATTCGAAATGATACGAAACGTCACATATCATTTATATATTTTACGAGGGAAGGTTATCATGGAAGTCCATGCGAAAAATCATCGGAAAATTAGATTCTATGAAACTTTTCGAAATGTAAGTTTCGGTCAAAAATCATTGTATATTATTATACACCAGTTTCGGTCAATAAAATAAAATTTAATTGGTGACTATTTGAAATTATACGAGACTTTTCAGATCATTTATATATGTAATTAAGAGGGAAGGTTATGATGGTAGTCCATGCAAAAAATAATCTGAAAATTTGATTCTATGAAACTTTTCGAAACACAAATTTCGGCCAAAAAATCATAATATATTATACACTAGTTTATACTAGTTTCGGTCAAAAATCAAATTAAACCTGAGATTGTTTGAAATGATATGAAACTTCACATATCATTTATATATTTTACGAGGGAAGGTTATCATGGAAGTCCATGCAAAAAATCATCGGAAAATTAGATTCTGTGAAAATTTTCGAAATGCAAGTTTCGGTAAAAAATCATAGTATATTATACACTAGTTTCGGTCAAAAAAATAAAATTTAATTGGGGACTATTTGAAATGATACGAGCCTTTTCAGATCATTTATATATGTTAAGAGGGAAGGTTATGATGGAAGTCCATGCAAAAAATAATCTGAAAATTTGATTCTATGAAACTTTTTGAAATGCAAGTTTCGGCCAAAAAATCCTAATATATTTACACTAATTTATACTAGTTTCGGTCAAAATTCAAATTAAATCGGGGACTGTTCGAAATGATATGAAACGTCACATATCATTTATATATTTTACGAGGGAAGGTTATCATGGAAGTCCATGCAAAAAATAATCGAAAAATTAGATTCTATGAAACTTTTTGAAATGTAAGTTTCGGTCAAAAATCATAGTATATTATTATACACTAGTTTCGGTCAATAAAATAAAATTTGATTGGGGACTATTTGAAATGATACGAGACTTTTCAGATCATTTATATATGTAATTAAGTGGGAAGGTTATGATGGTAGTCCATGCAAAAAATAATCTGAAAATTTGATTCTATGAAACTTATCGAAATGCAAGTTTCGCCGAAAAAATCATAATATATTATACACTAATTTATACTAGTTTCGGTCAAAAATCAAATTAAATCGGGGACTGTTCGAAATGATACGAAACGTAACATATCATTTATATATTTTACGAGGGAAGGTAATCATGGAACTCTATGCGAAAAATCATCGGAAAATTAGATTCTATGAAACTTTTTGAAATGTAAGTTTTGGTCAAAAATCATAGTATATTATACACTAGTTTAGGTCAATAAAATAAAATTTAATTGGGGACTATTTGAAATGATACAAGACTTTTCAGATCATTTATATATGTTAAGAAGCAAGGTTATGATGGTAGTCCATGCAAAAAAAATCATCTGAAAACTAGATTCTATGAATCTTTTCGAAATGCAAGTTACGGCCAAAAAATCATAATATGTTATACACTAGTTTATACTAGTTCCGGTTAAAAATCAAATTATATCGGGGACTGTTTGAAATGATTCGAAACTTCACATTTCATTTATATATTTTATGAGGGAAGGTTATCATGGAAGTCCATGCGAAAAATCATCGGAAAATTAGATTCTATGAAACTTTTCGAAATGCAAGTTTAGGTCAAAAATCATAATATATTATACACTAGTTTCGATCAAAAAAATAAAATTTAATTGGGGACTATTTGAAATTATACGAGACTTTTCAGATCATTTATATATGTTAAGAGGCAAGGTTATGATGGTAGTCCATGCAAAAAAAAATCATCTGAAAACTAGACTCTATGAATCTTTTCGAAATGCAAGTTACGGCCAAAAAATCATAATATATTATACACATGTTTATACTAGTTTCGGAGAAAAATCAAATTATATCGGGGACTGTTCGAAATGATTCGAAACTTCACATATCATTTATATATTTTATGAAGGAAGGCTATCATGCAAGTCCATGCGAAAAATCATCGGAAAATTAAATTCTATGAAACTTTTTGAAATGTAAGTTTCGGTCAAAAATCATAGTATATTATTATAAACCAGTTTCGGTCAATAAAATAAAATTTATTTGGGGACTATTTGAAATGATACGAGACTTTTCAGATCATTTATATATGTAATTAAGAGGGAAGGTTATGATGGTAGTCCATGCAAAAAATAATCTGAAAATTTGATTCTATGAAACTTTTCGAAATGCAAGTTTCGGAAAAAAAATCATAATATATTATACACTAATTTAAACTAGTTTCGGTCAAAAATCAAATTAAATTGGGGACTGTTCGAAATGATACGAAACTTAACATATCATTTATATATTTTACGAGGGAAGGTTATCATGGAATTCCATACGAAAAATCATCAGAAAATTAGATTCTATGAAACTTTTTGAAATGTAAGTTTCGGTCAAATATCATAGTATATTATACACTAGTTTCGGTCAATAAAATAAAATTTAATTGGGGACTATTTGAAATGATACGAGACTTTTCAGATCATTTATATATTTAAAGAGGCAAGATTATGATGGTAGTCCATGCAAAAAAAATCATCTGAAAACTAGATTCTATGAAACTTTTCGAAATGCAAGTTACGACCAAAGAATCATAATATATTATACACTAGTTTATACTAGTTTCGGTCAAAAATCAAATTAAACCTGAGATTGTTCGAAATGATATGGAACTTCACATATCATTTATATATTTTACGAGGGAAGGTTATCATGGAAGTGCATGCAAAAAATCATGGGAAAATTAGATTCTGTGAAAATTTTCGAAATGCAAGTTTCGGTCAAAAATCATAGTATATTATACACTAGTTTCGGTCAAAAAAATAAAATTTAATTGGGAACTATTTGAAATGATACGAGACTTTTCAGATCATTTATATATGTTAAGAGGCAAGATTATGATGGTAGTCCATGCAAAAAATCATCTGAAAACTAGATTCTATGAAACTTTTCGAAATGCAAGTTACGGCCAAAAAATCATAATATATTATACACTAATTTATACTAGTTTCGGTCAAAAATAAAATTAAATCGGGGACTATTCGAAATGATACGAAACGTCACATATCATTTATATATTTTACGAGGGAAGGTTATCATGGAAGTCCATGCGAAAAATCATCGGAAAATTAGATTCTATGAAACTTTTCGAAATGTAAGTTTCGGTCAAAAATCATTGTATATTATTATACACCAGTTTCGGTCAATAAAATAAAATTTAATTGGTGACTATTTGAAATTATACGAGACTTTTCAGATCATTTATATATGTAATTAAGAGGGAAGGTTATGATGGTAGTCCATGCAAAAAATAATCTGAAAATTTGATTCTATGAAACTTTTCGAAACACAAATTTCGGCCAAAAAATCATAATATATTATACACTAGTTTATACTAGTTTCGGTCAAAAATCAAATTAAACCTGAGATTGTTTGAAATGATATGAAACTTCACATATCATTTATATATTTTACGAGGGAAGGTTATCATGGAAGTCCATGCAAAAAATCATCGGAAAATTAGATTCTGTGAAAATTTTCGAAATGCAAGTTTCGGTAAAAAATCATAGTATATTATACACTAGTTTCGGTCAAAAAAATAAAATTTAATTGGGGACTATTTGAAATGATACGAGCCTTTTCAGATCATTTATATATGTTAAGAGGGAAGGTTATGATGGAAGTCCATGCAAAAAATAATCTGAAAATTTGATTCTATGAAACTTTTTGAAATGCAAGTTTCGGCCAAAAAATCCTAATATATTTACACTAATTTATACTAGTTTCGGTCAAAATTCAAATTAAATCGGGGACTGTTCGAAATGATATGAAACGTCACATATCATTTATATATTTTACGAGGGAAGGTTATCATGGAAGTCCATGCAAAAAATAATCGAAAAATTAGATTCTATGAAACTTTTTGAAATGTAAGTTTCGGTCAAAAATCATAGTATATTATTATACACTAGTTTCGGTCAATAAAATAAAATTTGATTGGGGACTATTTGAAATGATACGAGACTTTTCAGATCATTTATATATGTAATTAAGTGGGAAGGTTATGATGGTAGTCCATGCAAAAAATAATCTGAAAATTTGATTCTATGAAACTTATCGAAATGCAAGTTTCGCCGAAAAAATCATAATATATTATACACTAATTTATACTAGTTTCGGTCAAAAATCAAATTAAATCGGGGACTGTTCGAAATGATACGAAACGTAACATATCATTTATATATTTTACGAGGGAAGGTAATCATGGAACTCTATGCGAAAAATCATCGGAAAATTAGATTCTATGAAACTTTTTGAAATGTAAGTTTTGGTCAAAAATCATAGTATATTATACACTAGTTTAGGTCAATAAAATAAAATTTAATTGGGGACTATTTGAAATGATACAAGACTTTTCAGATCATTTATATATGTTAAGAAGCAAGGTTATGATGGTAGTCCATGCAAAAAAAATCATCTGAAAACTAGATTCTATGAATCTTTTCGAAATGCAAGTTACGGCCAAAAAATCATAATATGTTATACACTAGTTTATACTAGTTCCGGTTAAAAATCAAATTATATCGGGGACTGTTTGAAATGATTCGAAACTTCACATTTCATTTATATATTTTATGAGGGAAGGTTATCATGGAAGTCCATGCGAAAAATCATCGGAAAATTAGATTCTATGAAACTTTTCGAAATGCAAGTTTAGGTCAAAAATCATAATATATTATACACTAGTTTCGATCAAAAAAATAAAATTTAATTGGGGACTATTTGAAATTATACGAGACTTTTCAGATCATTTATATATGTTAAGAGGCAAGGTTATGATGGTAGTCCATGCAAAAAAAAATCATCTGAAAACTAGACTCTATGAATCTTTTCGAAATGCAAGTTACGGCCAAAAAATCATAATATATTATACACATGTTTATACTAGTTTCGGAGAAAAATCAAATTATATCGGGGACTGTTCGAAATGATTCGAAACTTCACATATCATTTATATATTTTATGAAGGAAGGCTATCATGCAAGTCCATGCGAAAAATCATCGGAAAATTAAATTCTATGAAACTTTTTGAAATGTAAGTTTCGGTCAAAAATCATAGTATATTATTATAAACCAGTTTCGGTCATTAAAATAAAATTTATTTGGGGACTATTTGAAATGATACGAGACTTTTCAGATCATTTATATATGTAATTAAGAGGGAAGGTTATGATGGTAGTCCATGCAAAAAATAATCTGAAAATTTGATTCTATGAAACTTTTCGAAATGCAAGTTTCGGAAAAAAAATCATAATATATTATACACTAATTTAAACTAGTTTCGGTCAAAAATCAAATTAAATTGGGGACTGTTCGAAATGATACGAAACTTAACATATCATTTATATATTTTACGAGGGAAGGTTATCATGGAATTCCATACGAAAAATCATCAGAAAATTAGATTCTATGAAACTTTTTGAAATGTAAGTTTCGGTCAAATATCATAGTATATTATACACTAGTTTCGGTCAATAAAATAAAATTTAATTGGGGACTATTTGAAATGATACGAGACTTTTCAGATCATTTATATATTTAAAGAGGCAAGATTATGATGGTAGTCCATGCAAAAAAAATCATCTGAAAACTAGATTCTATGAAACTTTTCGAAATGCAAGTTACGACCAAAGAATCATAATATATTATACACTAGTTTATACTAGTTTCGGTCAAAAATCAAATTAAACCTGAGATTGTTCGAAATAATATTGAACTTCACATATCATTTATATATTTTACGAGGGAAGGTTATCATGGAAGTGCATGCAAAAAATCATGGGAAAATTAGATTCTGTGAAAATTTTCGAAATGCAAGTTTCGGTCAAAAATCATAGTATATTATACACTAGTTTCGGTCAAAAAAATAAAATTTAATTGGGGACTATTTGAAATGATACGAGACTTTTCAGATCATTTATATATGTTAAGAGGCAAGATTATGATGGTAGTCCATGCAAAAAATCATCTGAAAACTAGATTCTATGAAACTTTTCGAAATGCAAGTTACGGCCAAAAAATCATAATATATTATACACTAATTTATACTAGTTTCGGTCAAAAATAAAATTAAATCGGGGACTATTCGAAATGATACGAAACGTCACATATCATTTATATATTTTACGAGGGAAGGTTATCATGGAAGTCCATGCGAAAAATCATCGGAAAATTAGATTCTATGAAACTTTTCGAAATGTAAGTTTCGGTCAAAAATCATTGTATATTATTATACACCAGTTTCGGTCAATAAAATAAAATTTAATTGGTGACTATTTGAAATTATACGAGACTTTTCAGATCATTTATATATGTAATTAAGAGGGAAGGTTATGATGGTAGTCCATGCAAAAAATAATCTGAAAATTTGATTCTATGAAACTTTTCGAAACACAAATTTCGGCCAAAAAATCATAATATATTATACACTAGTTTATACTAGTTTCGGTCAAAAATCAAATTAAACCTGAGATTGTTTGAAATGATATGAAACTTCACATATCATTTATATATTTTACGAGGGAAGGTTATCATGGAAGTCCATGCGAAAAATCATCGGAAAATTAGATTCTATGAAACTTTTCGAAATGCAAGTTTAGGTCAAAAATCATAATATATTATACACTAGTTTCGATCAAAAAAATAAAATTTAATTGGGGACTATTTGAAATTATACGAGACTTTTCAGATCATTTATATATGTTAAGAGGCAAGGTTATGATGGTAGTCCATGCAAAAAAAAATCATCTGAAAACTAGACTCTATGAATCTTTTCGAAATGCAAGTTACGGCCAAAAAATCATAATATATTATACACATGTTTATACTAGTTTCGGAGAAAAATCAAATTATATCGGGGACTGTTCGAAATGATTCGAAACTTCACATATCATTTATATATTTTATGAAGGAAGGCTATCATGCAAGTCCATGCGAAAAATCATCGGAAAATTAAATTCTATGAAACTTTTTGAAATGTAAGTTTCGGTCAAAAATCATAGTATATTATTATAAACCAGTTTCGGTCAATAAAATAAAATTTATTTGGGGACTATTTGAAATGATACGAGACTTTTCAGATCATTTATATATGTAATTAAGAGGGAAGGTTATGATGGTAGTCCATGCAAAAAATAATCTGAAAATTTGATTCTATGAAACTTTTCGAAATGCAAGTTTCGGAAAAAAAATCATAATATATTATACACTAATTTAAACTAGTTTCGGTCAAAAATCAAATTAAATTGGGGACTGTTCGAAATGATACGAAACTTAACATATCATTTATATATTTTACGAGGGAAGGTTATCATGGAATTCCATACGAAAAATCATCAGAAAATTAGATTCTATGAAACTTTTTGAAATGTAAGTTTCGGTCAAATATCATAGTATATTATACACTAGTTTCGGTCAATAAAATAAAATTTAATTGGGGACTATTTGAAATGATACGAGACTTTTCAGATCATTTATATATTTAAAGAGGCAAGATTATGATGGTAGTCCATGCAAAAAAAATCATCTGAAAACTAGATTCTATGAAACTTTTCGAAATGCAAGTTACGACCAAAGAATCATAATATATTATACACTAGTTTATACTAGTTTCGGTCAAAAATCAAATTAAACCTGAGATTGTTCGAAATAATATTGAACTTCACATATCATTTATATATTTTACGAGGGAAGGTTATCATGGAAGTGCATGCAAAAAATCATGGGAAAATTAGATTCTGTGAAAATTTTCGAAATGCAAGTTTCGGTCAAAAATCATAGTATATTATACACTAGTTTCGGTCAAAAAAATAAAATTTAATTGGGGACTATTTGAAATGATACGAGACTTTTCAGATCATTTATATATGTTAAGAGGCAAGATTATGATGGTAGTCCATGCAAAAAATCATCTGAAAACTAGATTCTATGAAACTTTTCGAAATGCAAGTTACGGCCAAAAAATCATAATATATTATACACTAATTTATACTAGTTTCGGTCAAAAATAAAATTAAATCGGGGACTATTCGAAATGATACGAAACGTCACATATCATTTATATATTTTACGAGGGAAGGTTATCATGGAAGTCCATGCGAAAAATCATCGGAAAATTAGATTCTATGAAACTTTTCGAAATGTAAGTTTCGGTCAAAAATCATTGTATATTATTATACACCAGTTTCGGTCAATAAAATAAAATTTAATTGGTGACTATTTGAAATTATACGAGACTTTTCAGATCATTTATATATGTAATTAAGAGGGAAGGTTATGATGGTAGTCCATGCAAAAAATAATCTGAAAATTTGATTCTATGAAACTTTTCGAAACACAAATTTCGGCCAAAAAATCATAATATATTATACACTAGTTTATACTAGTTTCGGTCAAAAATCAAATTAAACCTGAGATTGTTTGAAATGATATGAAACTTCACATATCATTTATATATTTTACGAGGGAAGGTTATCATGGAAGTCCATGCAAAAAATCATCGGAAAATTAGATTCTGTGAAAATTTTCGAAATGCAAGTTTCGGTAAAAAATCATAGTATATTATACACTAGTTTCGGTCAAAAAAATAAAATTTAATTGGGGACTATTTGAAATGATACGAGCCTTTTCAGATCATTTATATATGTTAAGAGGGAAGGTTATGATGGAAGTCCATGCAAAAAATAATCTGAAAATTTGATTCTATGAAACTTTTTGAAATGCAAGTTTCGGCCAAAAAATCCTAATATATTTACACTAATTTATACTAGTTTCGGTCAAAATTCAAATTAAATCGGGGACTGTTCGAAATGATATGAAACGTCACATATCATTTATATATTTTACGAGGGAAGGTTATCATGGAAGTCCATGCAAAAAATAATCGAAAAATTAGATTCTATGAAACTTTTTGAAATGTAAGTTTCGGTCAAAAATCATAGTATATTATTATACACTAGTTTCGGTCAATAAAATAAAATTTGATTGGGGACTATTTGAAATGATACGAGACTTTTCAGATCATTTATATATGTAATTAAGTGGGAAGGTTATGATGGTAGTCCATGCAAAAAATAATCTGAAAATTTGATTCTATGAAACTTATCGAAATGCAAGTTTCGCCGAAAAAATCATAATATATTATACACTAATTTATACTAGTTTCGGTCAAAAATCAAATTAAATCGGGGACTGTTCGAAATGATACGAAACGTAACATATCATTTATATATTTTACGAGGGAAGGTAATCATGGAACTCTATGCGAAAAATCATCGGAAAATTAGATTCTATGAAACTTTTTGAAATGTAAGTTTTGGTCAAAAATCATAGTATATTATACACTAGTTTAGGTCAATAAAATAAAATTTAATTGGGGACTATTTGAAATGATACAAGACTTTTCAGATCATTTATATATGTTAAGAAGCAAGGTTATGATGGTAGTCCATGCAAAAAAAATCATCTGAAAACTAGATTCTATGAATCTTTTCGAAATGCAAGTTACGGCCAAAAAATCATAATATGTTATACACTAGTTTATACTAGTTCCGGTTAAAAATCAAATTATATCGGGGACTGTTTGAAATGATTCGAAACTTCACATTTCATTTATATATTTTATGAGGGAAGGTTATCATGGAAGTCCATGCGAAAAATCATCGGAAAATTAGATTCTATGAAACTTTTCGAAATGCAAGTTTAGGTCAAAAATCATAATATATTATACACTAGTTTCGATCAAAAAAATAAAATTTAATTGGGGACTATTTGAAATTATACGAGACTTTTCAGATCATTTATATATGTTAAGAGGCAAGGTTATGATGGTAGTCCATGCAAAAAAAAAATCATCTGAAAACTAGACTCTATGAATCTTTTCGAAATGAAAGTTACGGCCAAAAAATCATAATATATTATACACATGTTTATACTAGTTTCGGAGAAAAATCAAATTATATCGGGGACTGTTCGAAATGATTCGAAACTTCACATATCATTTATATATTTTATGAAGGAAGGCTATCATGCAAGTCCATGCGAAAAATCATCGGAAAATTAAATTCTATGAATTTTTTTGAAATGTAAGTTTCGGTCAAAAATCATAGTATATTATTAAGAACCAGTTTCGGTCAATAAAATAAAATTTATTTGGGGACTATTTGAAATGATACGAGACTTTTCAGATCATTTATATATGTAATTAAGAGGGAAGGTTATGATGGTAGTCCATGCAAAAAATAATCTGAAAATTTGATTCTATGAAACTTTTCGAAATGCAAGTTTCGGAAAAAAAATCATAATATATTATACACTAATTTAAACTAGTTTCGGTCAAAAATCAAATTAAATTGGGGACTGTTCGAAATGATACGAAACTTAACATATCATTTATATATTTTACGAGGGAAGGTTATCATGGAATTCCATACGAAAAATCATCAGAAAATTAGATTCTATGAAACTTTTTGAAATGTAAGTTTCGGTCAAATATCATAGTATATTATACACTAGTTTCGGTCAATAAAATAAAATTTAATTGGGGACTATTTGAAATGATACGAGACTTTTCAGATCATTTATATATTTAAAGAGGCAAGATTATGATGGTAGTCCATGCAAAAAAAATCATCTGAAAACTAGATTCTATGAAACTTTTCGAAATGCAAGTTACGACCAAAGAATCATAATATATTATACACTAGTTTATACTAGTTTCGGTCAAAAATCAAATTAAACCTGAGATTGTTCGAAATGATATGGAACTTCACATATCATTTATATATTTTACGAGGGAAGGTTATCATGGAAGTGCATGCAAAAAATCATGGGAAAATTAGATTCTGTGAAAATTTTCGAAATGCAAGTTTCGGTCAAAAATCATAGTATATTATACACTAGTTTCGGTCAAAAAAATAAAATTTAATTGGGGACTATTTGTAATGATACGAGACTTTTCAGATCATTTATATATGTTAAGAGGCAAGATTATGATGGTAGTCCATGCAAAAAAAAAATCATCTGAAAACTAGATTCTATGAAACTTTTCGAAATGCAAGTTACGGCCAAAAAATCATAATATATTATACACTAGTTTATACTAGTTTCGTTCAAAAATCAAATTATAGCGGGCACTTTTTGAAATGATTCGAAACTTTACATATCATTTATATATTTTATGAGGGAAGGTTATCATGGAAGTCCATGCGAAAAATAATCGGAAAATTAGATTCTATGAAACTTTTCGAAATGTAAGTTTCAGTTAAAAATCATTGTATATTATTATACACCAGTTTCGGTCAATAAAATAAAATTTAATTGGTGACTATTTGAAATGATACGAGACTTTCCAGATCATTTATATATGTAATTAAGAGGGAAGGTTATGATGTTAGTCCATGCAAAAAATAATCTGAAAATTTGATTCTATGAATCTTTTCGAAACACAAATTTCGGCCAAAAAATCATAATATATTATACACTAGTTTATACTAGTTTCGGTCAAAAATCAAATTAAACCTGAGATTGTTCGAAATGATATGAAACTTCACATATCATTTATATATTTTACGAGGGAAGGTTATCATGGAAATCCATGCAAAAAAATCATCGGAAAATTAGATTCTGTGAAAATTTTCGAAATGCAAGTTTCGGTAAAAAATCATAGTATATTATACACTAGTTTCGGTCAAAAAAATAAAATTTAATTGGGGACTATTTGAAATGATACGAGCCTTTTCAGATCATTTATATATGTTAAGAGGGAAGGTTATGATGGTATTCCATGCATAAAATAATCTGAAAATTTGATTCTATGAAACTTTTCGAAATGCAAGTTTCGGCCAAAAAATCCTAATATATTATACACTAATTTATACTAGTTTCGGTCAAAATTCAAATTAAATCGGGGACTGTTCGAAATGATATGAAACGTCACATATCATTTATATATTTTACGAGGGAGGGTTATCATGGAAGTCCATGCAAAAAATAATCGAAAAATTAGATTCTATGAAACTTTTTGAAATGTAAGTTTCGGTCAAAAATCATAGTATATTATTATACACTAGTTTCGGTCAATAAAATAAAATTTGATTGGGGACTATTTGAAATGATACGAGACTTTTCAGATCATTTATATATGTAATTAAGTGGGAAGGTTATGATGGTAGTCCATGCAAAAAATAATCTGAAAATTTGATTCTATGAAACTTATCGAAATGCAAGTTTCGCCGAAAAAATCATAATATATTATACACTAATTTATACTAGTTTCGGTCAAAAATCAAATTAAATCGGGGACTGTTCGAAATGATACGAAACTTAACATATCATTTATATATTTTACGAGGGAAGGTAATCATGGAACTCCATGCGAAAAATCATCGGAAAATTAGATTCTATGAAACTTTTTGAAATGTAAGTTTTGGTCAAAAATCATAGTATATTATACACTAGTTTAGGTCAATAAAATAAAATTTAATTGGGGACTATTTGAAATGATACAAGACATTTCAGATCATTTATATATGTTAAGAGGCAAGGTTATGATGGTAGTCCAGGCAAAAAAAAATCATCTGAAAACTAGACTCTATGAATCTTTTCGAAATGCAAGTTACGGCCAAAAAATCATAATATATTATACACATGTTTATACTAGTTTCGGAGAAAAATCAAATTATATCGGGGACTGTCCGAAATGATTCGAAACTTCACATATCATTTATATATTTTATGAAGGAAGGCTATCATGCAAGTCCATGCAAAAAATCATCGGAAAATTAGATTTTATGAACCTTTTGAAATGTAAGTTTCGGTCAAAAATCATTGTATATTATTATACACCAGTTTCGGTCAATAAAATAAAATTTAATTGGGGACTATTTGAAATGATACGAGACTTTTTAGTTTATGCAAAAAATAATCCGAAAATTTGATTCTATGAAAATTTTCGAAACACAAATTTCGGCCAAAAAATCATAATATATTATACAATAGTTTATACTAGTTTCGGTCTAAAATCAAATTAAATCGAGGACTATTCGAAATGATACGAAACGCCACATATCATTTATATATTTTACGAGGGAAGGTTATCATGGAAGTCCATGCGAAAAATCATCGGAAAATTAAATTCTATGAAACTTTTTGAAATGTAAGTTTCGGTCAAAAATCATAGTATATTATTATAAACTAGTTTCGGTCAATAAAATAAAATTTATTTGGGGACTATTTGAAATGATACGAGACTTATCAGATCATTTATATATGTAATTAAGAGGGAAGGTTATGATGGTAGTCCATGCAAAAAATAATCAGAAAATTTGATTCTATGAAACTTTTCGAAATGCAAGTTTTGGAAAAAAAAATCATAATATATTATACACTAATTTAAACTAGTTTCGGTCAAAAATCAAATTAAATTGGGGACTGTTCGAAATGATACGAAACTTAACATATCATTTATATATTTTACGAGGGAAGGTTATCATGGAATTCCATGCGAAAAATCATCAGAAAATTAGATTCTATGAAACTTTTTGAATTGTAAGTTTCGGTCAAATATCATAGTATATTATACACCAATTTCGGTCAATAAAATAAAATTTAATTGGGGACTATTTGAAATGATACGAGACTTTTCAGATCATTTATATATGTAATTAAGAGGGAAGGTTATGATGGTAGTCCATGCAAAAAATAATCAGAAAATTTGATTCTATGAAACTTTTCGAAATGCAAGTTTTGGAAAAAAAAAGCATAATATATTATACACTAATTTAAACTAGTTTCGGTCAAAAATCAAATTAAATTGGGGACTGTTCGAAATGATACGAAACTTAACATATCATTTATATATTTTACGAGGGAAGGTTATCATGGAATTCCATGCGAAAAATCATCAGAAAATTAGATTCTATGAAACTTTTTGAATTGTAAGTTTCGGTCAAATATCATAGTATATTATACACCAATTTCGGTCAATAAAATAAAATTTAATTGGGGACTATTTGAAATGATACGAGACTTTTCAGATCATTTATATATGTAATTAAGAGGGAAGGTTATGATGGTAGTCCATGCAAAAAATAATCTGAAAATTTGATTCTATGAAACTTTTTGAAACACAAGTTTTGGCCAAAAAAGCATAATATATTATACACTAATTTAAACTAGTTTCGGTCAAAAATCAAATTAAATCGGGGACTGTTCGAAATGATTCGAAACTTTACATATCATTTATATATTTTATGAGGGAAGGTTATCATGGAAGTCCATGCGAAAAATAATCGGAAAATTAGATTCTATGAAACTTTTCGAAATGTAAGTTTCAGTCAAAAATCATTGTATATTATTATACACCAGTTTCGGTCAATAAAATAAAATTTAATTGGTGACTATTTGAAATGATATGAGACTTTCCAGATCATTTATATATGTAATTAAGAGGGAAGGTTATGATGGTAGTCCATGCAAAAAATAATCTGAAAATTTGATTCTATGAAACTTTTCGAAACACAAATTTCGGCCAAAAAATCATAATATATTATACACTAGTTTATACTAGTTTCGGTCAAAAATCAAATTAAACCTGAGATTGTTCGAAATGATATGAAACTTCACATATCATTTATATATTTTACGAGGGAAGGTTATCATGGAAGTCCATGCAAAAAATCATCGGAAAATTAGATTCTATGAAAATTTTCGAAATGCAAGTTTCGGTCAAAAATCATAGTATATTATACACTAGTTTCGGTCAAAAAAATAAAATTTAATTGGGGACTATTTGTAATGATACGAGCCTTTTCAGATCATTTATATATGTTAAGAGGCAAGATTATGATGGTAGTCCATGCAAAAAAAAAATCTGAAAATTTTATTCTATGAAACTTTTCGAAATGCAAGTTTCGGCCAAAAAATCATAATATATTATACACTAATTTATACTAGTTTCGGTCAAAAATCAAATTAAATCGGCGACTATTCGAAATGATACGAAACGTCACATATCATTTATATATTTTACGAGGGAAGGTTATCATGGAAGTCCATGCGAAAAATCATCGGAAAATTAGATTCTATGAAACTTTTCGAAATGTAAGTTTCGGTCAAAAATCATTGTATATTATTATACACCAGTTTCGGTCAATAAAATAAAATTTAATTGGGGACTATTTGAAATGATACGAGACTTTTCAGATCATTTATATATGTAATTAAGAAGGAAGGTTATGATGGTAGTCCATGCAAAAAATAATCTGAAAATTTGATTCTATGAAACTTTTCGAAATGCAAGTTTCGCAAAAAAAATCATAATATATTATACACAAGTTTATACTAGTTTCGGTCAAAAATCAAATTAAACCTGAGATTGTTCGAAATGATACGAAACTTCACATATCATTTATATATTTTACGAGGGACGGTTATCATGGAAGTGCATGCAAAAAATCATCGGAAAATTAGATTCTGTGAAAATTTTCGAAATGTAAGTTTCGGACAAAAATCATAGTATATTATACACTAGTTTAGGTCAAAAAAATAAAATTTATTTGGGGACTATTTGAAATGATAAGAGACTTTTCAGATCATTTATATATGTAATTAAGAGGGAAGGTTATGATGGTAGTCCATGCAAAAAATATTCAGAAAATTTGATTCTATGAAACTTTTCGAAATGCAAGTTTCGGAAAAAAAATCATAATATATTATACACTAATTTAAACTAGTTTCGGTCAAAAATCAAATTAAATCGGGGACTGTTCGAAATGATTCGAAACTTTACATATCATTTATATATTTTATGAGGGAAGGTTATCATGGAAGTCCATGCGAAAAATAATCGGAAAATTAGATTCTATGAAACTTTTCGAAATGTAAGTTTCAGTCAAAAATCATTGTATATTATTATACACCAGTTTCGGTCAATAAAATAAAATTTAATTGGTGACTATTTGAAATGATATGAGACTTTCCAGATCATTTATATATGTAATTAAGAGGGAAGGTTATGATGGTAGTCCATGCAAAAAATAATCTGAAAATTTGATTCTATGAAACTTTTCGAAACACAAATTTCGGCCAAAAAATCATAATATATTATACACTAGTTTATACTAGTTTCGGTCAAAAATCAAATTAAACCTGAGATTGTTCGAAATGATATGAAACTTCACATATCATTTATATATTTTACGAGGGAAGGTTATCATGGAAGTCCATGCAAAAAATCATCGGAAAATTAGATTCTGTGAAAATTTTCGAAATGCAAGTTTCGGTCAAAAATCATAGTATATTATACACTAGTTTCGGTCAAAAAAATAAAATTTAATTGGGGACTATTTGAAATGATACGAGCCTTTTCAGATCATTTATATATGTTAAGAGGCAAGATTATGATGGTAGTCCATGCAAAAAATAACATCTGAAAACTAGACTCTATGAATCTTTTCGAAATGCAAGTTACGGCCAAAAAATCATAATATATTATACACATGTTTATACTAGTTTCGGAGAAAAATCAAATTATATCGGGGACTGTTCGAAATGATTCGAAACTTCACATATCATTTATATATTTTATGAAGGAAGGTTATCATGGAAGTCCATGCGAAAAATCATCGGAAAATTAAATTCTATGAAACTTTTTGAAATGTATGTTTCGGTCAAAAATCATAGTATATTATTATACACTAGTTTCGGTCAATAAAATAAAATTTATTTGGGGACTATTTGAAATGATAAGAGACTTTTCAGATCATTTATATATGTAATTAAGAGGGAAGGTTATGATGGTAGTCCATGCAAAAAATAATCAGAAAATTTGATTCTATGAAACTTTTCGAAATGCAAGTTTCGGAAAAAAAATCATAATATATTATACACTAATTTAAACTAGTTTATGTCAAAAATCAAATTAAATCGGGGACTGTTCGAAATGATACGAAACTTAACATATCATTTATATTTTTTACGAGGGAAGGTTATCATGGAATTCCTTGCGAAAAATCATCAGAAAATTAGATTCTATGAAACTTTTTGAAATGTAAGTTTCGGTCAAATATCATAGTATATTATACACTAGTTTCGGTCAATAAAATTTAATTTAATTGGGGACTATTTGAAATGATACGAGACTTTTCAGATCATTTATATATGTTAAGAGGCAAGATTATGATGGTAGTCCATGCAAAACAAAATCATTTGAAAACTAGATTCTATGAAACTTTTCGAAATGCAAGTTACGGCCAAAAAATCATAATATATTATACACTAGTTTATACTAGTTTCAGTCAAAAATCAAATTATATCGGGCACTGTTCGAAATGATTCGAAACTTCACATATCATTTATATATTTTATGAGGGGAGGTTATCATGGAAGTCCATGCGAAAAATATTCGGAAAATTAGATTCTATGAAACTTTTCGAAATGTAAGTTTCAGTCAAAAATCATTGTATATTATTATACCCCAGTTTCGGTCAATAAATTAAAATTTAATTGGGGACTATTTGAAATGATACGAGACTTTTCAGATCATTTATATATGTAATTAAGAGAGAAGGTTATGATGGTAGTCCATGCAAAAAATAATCTGAAAATTTGATTCTATGAAACTTTTCGAAACACAAGTTTTGGCCAAAAAAGCATAATATATTATACACTAGTTTATACACTAATTTATACTAGTTTTGGTCAAAATATATTATACACTAATTTATACTAGTTTCGGTCGAAAATCAAATTAAATCGGGGATTGTTCGAAATGATACGAAACTTAACATATCATTTATATATTTTACGAGGGAAGGTAATCATGGAACTCCATGCGAAAAATCATCGGAAAATTAGATTCTATGAAACTTTTTGAAATGTAAGTTTTGGTCAAAAATCATAGTATATTATACACTAGTTTAGGTCAATAAAATAAAATTTAATTTGGGACTATTTGAAATGATACGAGACTTTTCAGATCATTTATATATGTTAAGAATCAAGGTTATGATGGTAGTCCATGCAAAAAAAATCATCTGAAAACTAGATTCTATGAAACTTTTCGAAATGCAAGTTACGGCCAAAAAATCATAATATATTATACACTAGTTTATACTAGTTCCGGTTAAAAATCAAATTATATCGGGGACTGTTTGAAATGATTCGAAACTTCACATATCATTTATATATTTTATGAGGGAAGGTTATCATGGAAGTCCATGCGAAAAATCATCGGAAAATTAGATTCTATGAAACTTTTCGAAATGCAAGTTTAGGTCAAAAATCATAGTATATTATACACTAGTTTCGGTCAAAAAAATAAAATTTAATTGGGGACTATTTGAAATTATACGAGACTTTTCAGATCATTTATATATGTTAAGAGGCAAGGTTATGATGGTAGTCCATGCAAAAAAAAAATCATCTGAAAACTAGACTCTATGAATCTTTTCGAAATGCAAGTTACGGCCAAAAAATCATAATATATTATACACATGTTTATACTAGTTTCGGAGAAAAATCAAATTATATCGGAGACTGTTCGAAATGATTCATAACTTCACATATCATTTATATATTTTATGAAGGAAGGCTATCATGCAAGTCCATGCGAAAAATCATCGGAAAATTAGATTTTATGAAACTTTTTGAAATGTAAGTTTCTGTCAAAAATCATTGTATATTATTATACACCAGTTTCGGTCAATAAAATAAAATTTAATTGGGGACTATTTGAAATGATACGAGACTTTTTAGATCATTTATATATGTAATTAAGAGGGAAGGTTATGATGGTAGTCCATGCAAAAAATAATCTGAAAATTTGATTCTATAAAACTTTTCGAAACACAAGTTTCGGCCAAAAAATCATAATATATTATACATTAGTTTATACTAGTTTCGGTCAAAAATCAAATTATATCTAGGACTATTCTAAATTATACGAAACACCAGATATCATTTATATATTTTACGAGGGAAGGTTATCATGGAAGTCCATGCGAAAAATCATCGGAAAATTAAATTCTATGAAACTTTTTGAAATGTAAGTTTCGGTCAAAAATCATAGTATATTATTATACACTAGTTTCGGTCAATAAAATAAAATTTATTTGGGGACTATTTGAAATGATAAGAGACTTTTAAGATCATTTATATATGTAATTAAGAGGGAAGGTTATGATGGTAGTCCATGCAAAAAATAATCAGAAAATTTGATTCTATGAAACTTTTCGAAATGCAAGTTTCAGAAAAAAAATCATAATATATTATACACTAATTTAAACTAGTTTCGGTCAAAAATCAAATTAAATCGGGGACTGTTCGAAATGATACGAAACTTAACATATCATTTATATTTTTTACGAGGGAAGGTTATCATGGAATTCCATACGAAAAATCATCGGAAAATTAGATTCTATGAAACTTTTTGAAATGTAAGTTTCAGTCAAATATCATAGTATATTATACACTAGTTTCGGTCAAAAATATAAAATTTAATTGGGGACTATTTGTAATGATACGAGCCTTTTCAGATCATTTATATATGTTAAGAGGCAAGATTATGATGGTAGTCCATGCAAAAAAAAAATCTGAAAATTTTATTCTATCAAACTTTTCGAAATGCAAGTTTCGGCCAAAAAATCATAATATATTATACACTAATTTATACTAGTTTCGGTCAAAAATCAAATTAAATCGGTGACTATTCGAAATGATACGAAACGTCACATATCATTTATATATTTTACGAGGGAAGGTTATCATGGAAGTCCATGCGAAAAATCATCGGAAAATTAGATTCTATGAAACTTTTCGAAATGTAAGTTTCGGTCAAAAATCATTGTATATTATTATACACCAGTTTCGGTCAATAAAATAAAATTTAATTGGGGACTATTTGAAATGATACGAGACTTTTCAGATCATTTATATATTTAATTAAGAAGGAAGGTTATGATGGTAGTCCATGCAAAAAATAATCTGAAAATTTGATTCTATGAAACTTTTCGAAATGCAAGTTTCGCAAAAAAAATTATAATATATTATACACTAGTTTATACTAGTTTCGGTCAAAAATCAAATTAAACCTGAGATTGTTCGAAATGATACGAAACTTCACAATACATTTATATATTTTACGAGGGAAGGTTATCATGGAAGTGCATGCAAAAAATCATCGGAAAATTAGATTCTGTGAAAATTTTCGAAATGTAAGTTTCGGTCAAAAATCATAGTATATTATACACTAGTTTAGGTCAAAAAAATAAAATTTATTTGGGGACTATTTGAAATGATAAGAGACTTTTCAGATCATTTATATATGTAATTAAGAGGGAAGGTTATGATGGTAGTCCATGCAAAAAATATTCAGAAAATTTGATTCTATGAAACTTTTCGAAATGCAAGTTTCGGAAAAAAAATCATAATATATTATACACTAATTTAAACTAGTTTCGGTCAAAAATCAAATTAAATCGGGGACTGTTCGAAATGATTCGAAACTTTACATATCATTTATATATTTTATGAGGGAAGGTTATCATGGAAGTCCATGCGAAAAATAATCGGAAAATTAGATTCTATCAAACTTTTCGAAATGTAAGTTTCAGTCAAAAATCATTGTATATTATTATACACCAGTTTCGGTCAATAAAATAAAATTTAATTGGTGACTATTTGAAATGATATGAGACTTTCAAGATCATTTATATATGTAATTAAGAGGGAAGGTTATGATGGTAGTCCATGCAAAAAATAATCTGAAAATTTGATTCTATGAAACTTTTCGAAACACAAATTTCGGCCAAAAAATCATAATATATTATACACTAGTTTATACTAGTTTCGGTCAAAAATCAAATTAAACCTGAGATTGTTCGAAATGATATGAAACTTCACATATCATTTATATATTTTACGAGGGAAGGTTATCATGGAAGTCCATGCAAAAAATCATCGGAAAATTAGATTCTGTGAAAATTTTCGAAATGCAAGTTTCGGTCAAAAATCATAGTATATTATACACTAGTTTCGGTCAAAAAAATAAAATTTAATTGGGGACTATTTGAAATGATACGAGCCTTTTCAGATCATTTATATATGTTAAGAGGCAAGATTATGATGGTAGTCCATGCAAAAAATAACATCTGAAAACTAGACTCTATGAATCTTTTCGAAATGCAAGTTACGGCCAAAAAATCATAATATATTATACACATGTTTATACTAGTTTCGGAGAAAAATCAAATTATATCGGGGACTGTTCGAAATGATTCGAAACTTCACATATCATTTATATATTTTATGAAGGAAGGTTATCATGGAAGTCCATGCGAAAAATCATCGGAAAATTAAATTCTATGAAACTTTTTGAAATGTATGTTTCGGTCAAAAATCATAGTATATTATTATACACTAGTTTCGGTCAATAAAATAAAATTTATTTGGGGACTATTTGAAATGATAAGAGACTTTTCAGATCATTTATATATGTAATTAAGAGGGAAGGTTATGATGGTAGTCCATGCAAAAAATAATCAGAAAATTTGATTCTATGAAACTTTTCGAAATGCAAGTTTCGGAAAAAAAAAATCATAATATATTATACACTAATTTAAACTAGTTTATGTCAAAAATCAAATTAAATCGGGGACTGTTCGAAATGATACGAAACTTAACATATCATTTATATTTTTTACGAGGGAAGGTTATCATGGAATTCCTTGCGAAAAATCATCAGAAAATTAGATTCTATGAAACTTTTTGAAATGTAAGTTTCGGTCAAATATCATGGTATATTATACACTAGTTTCGGTCAATAAAATAAAATTTAATTGGGGACTATTTGAAATGATACGAGACTTTTCAGATCATTTATATATGTTAAGAGGCAAGATTATGATGGTAGTCCATGCAAAACAAAATCATCTGAAAACTAGATTATATGAAACTTTTCGAAATGCAAGTTACGGCCAAAAAATCATAATATATTATACACTAGTTTATACTAGTTTCAGTCAAAAATCAAATTATATCGGGCACTGTTCGAAATGATTCGAAACTTCACATATCATTTATATATATTATGAGGGGAGGTTATCATGGAAGTCCATGCGAAAAATATTCGGAAAATTAGATTCTATGAAACTTTTCGAAATGTAAGTTTCAGTCAAAAATCATTGTATATTATTATACCCCAGTTTCGGTCAATAAATTAAAATTTAATTGGGGACTATTTGAAATGATACGAGACTTTTCAGATCATTTATATATGTAATTAAGAGAGAAGGTTATGATGGTAGTCCATACAAAAAATAATCTGAAAATTTGATTCTATGAAACTTTTCGAAACACATGTTTTGGCCAAAAAAGCATAATATATTATACACTAGTTTATACACTAATTTATACTAGTTTTGGTCAAAATATATTATACACTAATTTATACTAGTTTCGGTCGAAAATCAAATTAAATCGGGGATTGTTCGAAATGATACGAAACTTAACATATCATTTATATATTTTACGAGGGAAGGTAATCATGGAACTCCATGCGAAAAATCATCGGAAAATTAGATTCTATGAAACTTTTTGAAATGTAAGTTTTGGTCAAAAATCATAGTATATTATACACTAGTTTAGGTCAATAAAATAAAATTTAATTTGGGACTATTTGAAATGATACGAGACTTTTCAGATCATTTATATATGTTAAGAATCAAGGTTATGATGGTAGTCCATGCAAAAAAAATCATCTGAAAACTAGATTCTATGAAACTTTTCGAAATGCAAGTTACGGCCAAAAAATCATAATATATTATACACTAGTTTATACTAGTTCCGGTTAAAAATCAAATTATATCGGGGACTGTTTGAAATGATTCGAAACTTCACATATCATTTATATATTTTATGAGGGAAGGTTATCATGGAAGTCCATGCGAAAAATCATCGGAAAATTAGATTCTATGAAACTTTTCGAAATGCAAGTTTAGGTCAAAAATCATAGTATATTATACACTAGTTTCGGTCAAAAAAATAAAATTTAATTGGGGACTATTTGAAATTATACGAGACTTTTCAAATCATTTATATATGTTAAGAGGCAAGGTTATGATGGTAGTCCATGCAAAAAAAAATCATCTGAAAACTAGACTCTATGAATCTTTTCGAAATGCAAGTTACGGCCAAAAAATCATAATATATTATACACATGTTTATATTAGTTTCGGTGAAAAATCAAATTATATCGGGGACTGTTCGAAATGATTCATAACTTCACATATCATTTATATATTTTATGAAGGAAGGCTATCATGCAAGTCCATGCGAAAAATCATCGGAAAATTAGATTTTATGAAACTTTTTGAAATGTAAGTTTCTGTCAAAAATCATTGTATATTATTATACACCAGTTTCGGTCAATAAAATAAAATTTAATTGGGGACTATTTGAAATGATACGAGACTTTTTAGATCATTTATATATGTAATTAAGAGGGAAGGTTATGATGGTAGTCCATGCAAAAAATAATCTGAATATTTGATTCTATAAAACTTTTCGAAACACAAGTTTCGGCCAAAAAATCATAATATATTATACATTAGTTTATACTAGTTTCGGTCAAAAATCAAATTATATCTAGGACTATTCTAAATTATACGAAACGCCAGATATCATTTATATATTTTACGAGGGAAGGTTATCATGGAAGTCCATGCGAAAAATCATCGGAAAATTAAATTCTATGAAACTTTTTGAAATGTATGTTTCGGTCAAAAATCATAGTATATTATTATACACTAGTTTCGGTCAATAAAATAAAATTTATTTGGGGACTATTTGAAATGATATGAGACTTTTAAGATCATTTATATATGTAATTAAGAGGGAAGGTTATGATGGTAGTCCATGCAAAAAATAATCAGAAAATTTGATTCTATGAAACTTTTCGAAATGCAAGTTTCGGAAAAAAAATCATAATATATTATACACTAATTTAAACTAGTTTCGGTCAAAAATCAAATTAAATCGGGGACTGTTCGAAATGATACGAAACTTAACATATCATTTATATTTTTTACGAGGGAAGGTTATCATGGAATTCCTTGCGAAAAATCATCAGAAAATTAGATTCTATGAAACTTTTTGAAATGTAAGTTTCGGTCAAATATCATAGTATATTATACACTAGTTTCGGTCAATAAAATAAAATTTAATTGGGGACTATTTGAAATGATACGAGACTTTTCAGATCATTTATATATGTTAAGAGGCAAGATTATGATGGTAGTCCATGCAAAAAAAAATCATCTGAAAACTAGATTCTATGAAACTTTTCGAAATGCAAGTTACGGCCAAAAAATCATAATATATTATACACTAGTTTATACTAGTTTCAGTCAAAAATCAAATTATATCGGGCACTGTTCGAAATGATTCGAAACTTCACATATCATTTATATATTTTATGAGGGGAGGTTATCATGGAAGTCCATGCGAAAAATCATCGGAAAATTAGATTCTATGAAACTTTTCGAAATGTAAGTTTCAGTCAAAAATCATTGTATATTATTATACACCAGTTTCGGTCAATAAATTAAAATTTAATTGGGGACTATTTGAAATGATACGAGACTTTTCAGATCATTTATATATGTAATTAAGAGGGAAGGTTATGATGGTAGTCCATGCAAAAAATTATCTGAAAATTTGATTCTATGAAACTTTTCGAAACACAAGTTTTGGCGAAAAAAGCATAATATATTATACACTAGTTTATACTAGTTTCGGTCAAAAATCAAATTAAACCTGAGATTGTTCGAAATGGTATGAAACATCACATATCATTTATATATTTTACGAGGGAAGGTTATCATGGAAGTGCATGCAAAAAATCATCGGAAAATTAGATTTTGTGAAAATTTTCAAAATGCAAGTTTCGGTCAAAAATCATAGTATATTATACAATAGTTTCGGTCAAAAAAATAAAATTTAATTGGGGACTATTTGTAATGATACGAGCCTTTTCAGATCATTTATATATGTTAAGAGGCAAGATTATGATGGTAGTCCATGCAAAAAAAAATCTGAAAATTTGATTCTATGAAACTTTTCGAAATGCAAGTTTCGGCCAAAAAATCATAATATATTATACACTAATTTATACTAGTTTCGGTCAAAAATAAAATTAAATCGGGGACTATTCGAAATGATACGAAACGTCACATATCATTTATATATTTTACGAGGGAAGGTTATCATGGAAGTCCATGCGAAAAATCATCGGAAAATTAGATTCTATGAAACTTTTCGAAATGTAAGTTTCGGTCAAAAATCATTGTATATTATTATACACCAGTTTCGGTCAATAAAATAAAATTTAATTGGTGACTATTTGAAATTATACGAGACTTTTCAGATCATTTATATATGTAATTAAGAGGGAAGGTTATGATGGTAGTCCATGCAAAAAATAATCTGAAAATTTGATTCTATGAAACTTTTCGAAACACAAATTTCGGCCAAAAAATCATAATATATTATACACTAGTTTATACTAGTTTCGGTCAAAAATCAAATTAAACCTGAGATTGTTTGAAATGATATGAAACTTCACATATCATTTATATATTTTACGAGGGAAGGTTATCATGGAAGTCCATGCAAAAAATCATCGGAAAATTAGATTCTGTGAAAATTTTCGAAATGCAAGTTTCGGTAAAAAATCATAGTATATTATACACTAGTTTCGGTCAAAAAAATAAAATTTAATTGGGGACTATTTGAAATGATACGAGCCTTTTCAGATCATTTATATATGTTAAGAGGGAAGGTTATGATGGAAGTCCATGCAAAAAATAATCTGAAAATTTGATTCTATGAAACTTTTTGAAATGCAAGTTTCGGCCAAAAAATCCTAATATATTTACACTAATTTATACTGGTTTCGTTCAAAATTCAAATTAAATCGGGGACTGTTCGAAATGATATGAAACGTCACATATCATTTATATATTTTACGAGGGAAGGTTATCATGGAAGTCCATGCAAAAAATAATCGAAAAATTAGATTCTATGAAACTTTTTGAAATGTAAGTTTCGATCAAAAATCATAGTATATTATTATACACTAGTTTCGGTCAATAAAATAAAATTTGATTGGGGACTATTTGAAATGATACGAGACTTTTCAGATCATTTATATATGTAATTAAGTGGGAAGGTTATGATGGTAGTCCATGCAAAAAATAATCTGAAAATTTGATTCTATGAAACTTATCGAAATGCAAGTTTCGCCGAAAAAATCATAATATATTATACACTAATTTATACTAGTTTCGGTCAAAAATCAAATTAAATCGGGGACTGTTCGAAATGATACGAAACGTAACATATCATTTATATATTTTACGAGGGAAGGTAATCATGGAACTCTATGCGAAAAATCATCGGAAAATTAGATTCTATGAAACTTTTTGAAATGTAAGTTTTGGTCAAAAATCATAGTATATTATACACTAGTTTAGGTCAATAAAATAAAATTTAATTGGGGACTATTTGAAATGATACAAGACTTTTCAGATCATTTATATATGTTAAGAAGCAAGGTTATGATGGTAGTCCATGCAAAAAAAATCATCTGAAAACTAGATTCTATGAATCTTTTCGAAATGCAAGTTACGGCCAAAAAATCATAATATGTTATACACTAGTTTATACTAGTTCCGGTTAAAAATCAAATTATATCGGGGACTGTTTGAAATGATTCGAAACTTCACATTTCATTTATATATTTTATGAGGGAAGGTTATCATGGAAGTCCATGCGAAAAATCATCGGAAAATTAGATTCTATGAAACTTTTCGAAATGCAAGTTTAGGTCAAAAATCATAATATATTATACACTAGTTTCGATCAAAAAAATAAAATTTAATTGGGGACTAGTTGAAATTATACGAGACTTTTCAGATCATTTATATATGTTAAGAGGCAAGGTTATGATGGTAGTCCATGCAAAAAAAAAATCATCTGAAAACTAGACTCTATGAATCTTTTCGAAATGCAAGTTACGGCCAAAAAATCATAATATATTATACACATGTTTATACTAGTTTCGGAGAAAAATCAAATTATATCGGGGACTGTTCGAAATGATTCGAAACTTCACATATCATTTATATATTTTATGAAGGAAGGCTATCATGCAAGTCCATGCGAAAAATCATCGGAAAATTAAATTCTATGAAACTTTTTGAAATGTAAGTTTCGGTCAAAAATCATAGTATATTATTATAAACCAGTTTCGGTCAATAAAATAAAATTTATTTGGGGACTATTTGAAATGATACGAGACTTTTCAGATCATTTATATATGTAATTAAGAGGGAAGGTTATGATGGTAGTCCATGCAAAAAATAATCTGAAAATTTGATTCTATGAAACTTTTCGAAATGCAAGTTTCGGAAAAAAAATCATAATATATTATACACTAATTTAAACTAGTTTCGGTCAAAAATCAAATTAAATTGGGGACTGTTCGAAATGATACGAAACTTAACATATCATTTATATATTTTACGAGGGAAGGTTATCATGGAATTCCATACGAAAAATCATCAGAAAATTAGATTCTATGAAACTTTTTGAAATGTAAGTTTCGGTCAAATATCATAGTATATTATACACTAGTTTCGGTCAATAAAATAAAATTTAATTGGGGACTATTTGAAATGATACGAGACTTTTCAGATCATTTATATATTTAAAGAGGCAAGATTATGATGGTAGTCCATGCAAAAAAAATCATCTGAAAACTAGATTCTATGAAACTTTTCGAAATGCAAGTTACGACCAAAGAATCATAATATATTATACACTAGTTTATACTAGTTTCGGTCAAAAATCAAATTAAACCTGAGATTGTTCGAAATGATATGGAACTTCACATATCATTTATATATTTTACGAGGGAAGGTTATCATGGAAGTGCATGCAAAAAATCATGGGAAAATTAGATTCTGTGAAAATTTTCGAAATGCAAGTTTCGGTCAAAAATCATAGTATATTATACACTAGTTTCGGTCAAAAAAATAAAATTTAATTGGGGACTATTTGAAATGATACGAGACTTTTCAGATCATTTATATATGTTAAGAGGCAAGATTATGATGGTAGTCCATGCAAAAAATCATCTGAAAACTAGATTCTATGAAACTTTTCGAAATGCAAGTTACGGCCAAAAAATCATAATATATTATACACTAATTTATACTAGTTTCGGTCAAAAATAAAATTAAATCGGGGACTATTCGAAATGATACGAAACGTCACATATCATTTATATATTTTACGAGGGAAGGTTATCATGGAAGTCCATGCGAAAAATCATCGGAAAATTAGATTCTATGAAACTTTTCGAAATGTAAGTTTCGGTCAAAAATCATTGTATATTATTATACACCAGTTTCGGTCAATAAAATAAAATTTAATTGGTGACTATTTGAAATTATACGAGACTTTTCAGATCATTTATATATGTAATTAAGAGGGAAGGTTATGATGGTAGTCCATGCAAAAAATAATCTGAAAATTTGATTCTATGAAACTTTTCGAAACACAAATTTCGGCCAAAAAATCATAATATATTATACACTAGTTTATACTAGTTTCGGTCAAAAATCAAATTAAACCTGAGATTGTTTGAAATGATATGAAACTTCACATATCATTTATATATTTTACGAGGGAAGGTTATCATGGAAGTCCATGCAAAAAATCATCGGAAAATTAGATTCTGTGAAAATTTTCGAAATGCAAGTTTCGGTAAAAAATCATAGTATATTATACACTAGTTTCGGTCAAAAAAATAAAATTTAATTGGGGACTATTTGAAATGATACGAGCCTTTTCAGATCATTTATATATGTTAAGAGGGAAGGTTATGATGGAAGTCCATGCAAAAAATAATCTGAAAATTTGATTCTATGAAACTTTTTGAAATGCAAGTTTCGGCCAAAAAATCCTAATATATTTACACTAATTTATACTAGTTTCGGTCAAAATTCAAATTAAATCGGGGACTGTTCGAAATGATATGAAACGTCACATATCATTTATATATTTTACGAGGGAAGGTTATCATGGAAGTCCATGCAAAAAATAATCGAAAAATTAGATTCTATGAAACTTTTTGAAATGTAAGTTTCAGTCAAAAATCATAGTATATTATTATACACTAGTTTCGGTCAATAAAATAAAATTTGATTGGGGACTATTTGAAATGATACGAGACTTTTCAGATCATTTATATATGTAATTAAGTGGGAAGGTTATGATGGTAGTCCATGCAAAAAATAATCTGAAAATTTGATTCTATGAAACTTATCGAAATGCAAGTTTCGCCGAAAAAATCATAATATATTATACACTAATTTATACTAGTTTCGGTCAAAAATCAAATTAAATCGGGGACTGTTCGAAATGATACGAAACGTAACATATCATTTATATATTTTACGAGGGAAGGTAATCATGGAACTCTATGCGAAAAATCATCGGAAAATTAGATTCTATGAAACTTTTTGAAATGTAAGTTTTGGTCAAAAATCATAGTATATTATACACTAGTTTAGGTCAATAAAATAAAATTTAATTGGGGACTATTTGAAATGATACAAGACTTTTCAGATCATTTATATATGTTAAGAAGCAAGGTTATGATGGTAGTCCATGCAAAAAAAATCATCTGAAAACTAGATTCTATGAATCTTTTCGAAATGCAAGTTACGGCCAAAAAATCATAATATGTTATACACTAGTTTATACTAGTTCCGGTTAAAAATCAAATTATATCGGGGACTGTTTGAAATGATTCGAAACTTCACATTTCATTTATATATTTTATGAGGGAAGGTTATCATGGAAGTCCATGCGAAAAATCATCGGAAAATTAGATTCTATGAAACTTTTCGAAATGCAAGTTTAGGTCAAAAATCATAATATATTATACACTAGTTTCGATCAAAAAAATAAAATTTAATTGGGGACTATTTGAAATTATACGAGACTTTTCAGATCATTTATATATGTTAAGAGGCAAGGTTATGATGGTAGTCCATGCAAAAAAAAAATCATCTGAAAACTAGACTCTATGAATCTTTTCGAAATGCAAGTTACGGCCAAAAAATCATAATATATTATACACATGTTTATACTAGTTTCGGAGAAAAATCAAATTATATCGGGGACTGTTCGAAATGATTCGAAACTTCACATATCATTTATATATTTTATGAAGGAAGGCTATCATGCAAGTCCATGCGAAAAATCATCGGAAAATTAAATTCTATGAAACTTTTTGAAATGTAAGTTTCGGTCAAAAATCATAGTATATTATTATAAACCAGTTTCGGTCAATAAAATAAAATTTATTTGGGGACTATTTGAAATGATACGAGACTTTTCAGATCATTTATATATGTAATTAAGAGGGAAGGTTATGATGGTAGTCCATGCAAAAAATAATCTGAAAATTTGATTCTATGAAACTTTTCGAAATGCAAGTTTCGGAAAAAAAATCATAATATATTATACACTAATTTAAACTAGTTTCGGTCAAAAATCAAATTAAATTGGGGACTGTTCGAAATGATACGAAACTTAACATATCATTTATATATTTTACGAGGGAAGGTTATCATGGAATTCCATACGAAAAATCATCAGAAAATTAGATTCTATGAAACTTTTTGAAATGTAAGTTTCGGTCAAATATCATAGTATATTATACACTAGTTTCGGTCAATAAAATAAAATTTAATTGGGGACTATTTGAAATGATACGAGACTTTTCAGATCATTTATATATTTAAAGAGGCAAGATTATGATGGTAGTCCATGCAAAAAAAATCATCTGAAAACTAGATTCTATGAAACTTTTCGAAATGCAAGTTACGACCAAAGAATCATAATATATTATACACTAGTTTATACTAGTTTCGGTCAAAAATCAAATTAAACCTGAGATTGTTCGAAATGATATGGAACTTCACATATCATTTATATATTTTACGAGGGAAGGTTATCATGGAAGTGCATGCAAAAAATCATGGGAAAATTAGATTCTGTGAAAATTTTCGAAATGCAAGTTTCGGTCAAAAATCATAGTATATTATACACTAGTTTCGGTCAAAAAAATAAAATTTAATTGGGGACTATTTGAAATGATACGAGACTTTTCAGATCATTTATATATGTTAAGAGGCAAGATTATGATGGTAGTCCATGCAAAAAATCATCTGAAAACTAGATTCTATGAAACTTTTCGAAATGCAAGTTACGGCCAAAAAATCATAATATATTATACACTAATTTATACTAGTTTCGGTCAAAAATAAAATTAAATCGGGGACTATTCGAAATGATACGAAACGTCACATATCATTTATATATTTTACGAGGGAAGGTTATCATGGAAGTCCATGCGAAAAATCATCGGAAAATTAGATTCTATGAAACTTTTCGAAATGTAAGTTTCGGTCAAAAATCATTGTATATTATTATACACCAGTTTCGGTCAATAAAATAAAATTTAATTGGTGACTATTTGAAATTATACGAGACTTTTCAGATCATTTATATATGTAATTAAGAGGGAAGGTTATGATGGTAGTCCATGCAAAAAATAATCTGAAAATTTGATTCTATGAAACTTTTCGAAACACAAATTTCGGCCAAAAAATCATAATATATTATACACTAGTTTATACTAGTTTCGGTCAAAAATCAAATTAAACCTGAGATTGTTTGAAATGATATGAAACTTCACATATCATTTATATATTTTACGAGGGAAGGTTATCATGGAAGTCCATGCAAAAAATCATCGGAAAATTAGATTCTGTGAAAATTTTCGAAATGCAAGTTTCGGTAAAAAATCATAGTATATTATACACTAGTTTCGGTCAAAAAAATAAAATTTAATTGGGGACTATTTGAAATGATACGAGCCTTTTCAGATCATTTATATATGTTAAGAGGGAAGGTTATGATGGAAGTCCATGCAAAAAATAATCTGAAAATTTGATTCTATGAAACTTTTTGAAATGCAAGTTTCGGCCAAAAAATCCTAATATATTTACACTAATTTATACTAGTTTCGGTCAAAATTCAAATTAAATCGGGGACTGTTCGAAATGATATGAAACGTCACATATCATTTATATATTTTACGAGGGAAGGTTATCATGGAAGTCCATGCAAAAAATAATCGAAAAATTAGATTCTATGAAACTTTTTGAAATGTAAGTTTCGGTCAAAAATCATAGTATATTATTATACACTAGTTTCGGTCAATAAAATAAAATTTGATTGGGGACTATTTGAAATGATACGAGACTTTTCAGATCATTTATATATGTAATTAAGTGGGAAGGTTATGATGGTAGTCCATGCAAAAAATAATCTGAAAATTTGATTCTATGAAACTTATCGAAATGCAAGTTTCGCCGAAAAAATCATAATATATTATACACTAATTTATACTAGTTTCGGTCAAAAATCAAATTAAATCGGGGACTGTTCGAAATGATACGAAACGTAACATATCATTTATATATTTTACGAGGGAAGGTAATCATGGAACTCTATGCGAAAAATCATCGGAAAATTAGATTCTATGAAACTTTTTGAAATGTAAGTTTTGGTCAAAAATCATAGTATATTATACACTAGTTTAGGTCAATAAAATAAAATTTAATTGGGGACTATTTGAAATGATACAAGACTTTTCAGATCATTTATATATGTTAAGAAGCAAGGTTATGATGGTAGTCCATGCAAAAAAAATCATCTGAAAACTAGATTCTATGAATCTTTTCGAAATGCAAGTTACGGCCAAAAAATCATAATATGTTATACACTAGTTTATACTAGTTCCGGTTAAAAATCAAATTATATCGGGGACTGTTTGAAATGATTCGAAACTTCACATTTCATTTATATATTTTATGAGGGAAGGTTATCATGGAAGTCCATGCGAAAAATCATCGGAAAATTAGATTCTATGAAACTTTTCGAAATGCAAGTTTAGGTCAAAAATCATAATATATTATACACTAGTTTCGATCAAAAAAATAAAATTTAATTGGGGACTATTTGAAATTATACGAGACTTTTCAGATCATTTATATATGTTAAGAGGCAAGGTTATGATGGTAGTCCATGCAAAAAAAAAAATCATCTGAAAACTAGACTCTATGAATCTTTTCGAAATGCAAGTTACGGCCAAAAAATCATAATATATTATACACATGTTTATACTAGTTTCGGAGAAAAATCAAATTATATCGGGGACTGTTCGAAATGATTCGAAACTTCACATATCATTTATATATTTTATGAAGGAAGGCTATCATGCAAGTCCATGCGAAAAATCATCGGAAAATTAAATTCTATGAAACTTTTTGAAATGTAAGTTTCGGTCAAAAATCATAGTATATTATTATAAACCAGTTTCGGTCAATAAAATAAAATTTATTTGGGGACTATTTGAAATGATACGAGACTTTTCAGATCATTTATATATGTAATTAAGAGGGAAGGTTATGATGGTAGTCCATGCAAAAAATAATCTGAAAATTTGATTCTATGAAACTTTTCGAAATGCAAGTTTCGGAAAAAAAATCATAATATATTATACACTAATTTAAACTAGTTTCGGTCAAAAATCAAATTAAATTGGGGACTGTTCGAAATGATACGAAACTTAACATATCATTTATATATTTTACGAGGGAAGGTTATCATGGAATTCCATACGAAAAATCATCAGAAAATTAGATTCTATGAAACTTTTTGAAATGTAAGTTTCGGTCAAATATCATAGTATATTATACACTAGTTTCGGTCAATAAAATAAAATTTAATTGGGGACTATTTGAAATGATACGAGACTTTTCAGATCATTTATATATTTAAAGAGGCAAGATTATGATGGTAGTCCATGCAAAAAAAATCATCTGAAAACTAGATTCTATGAAACTTTTCGAAATGCAAGTTACGACCAAAGAATCATAATATATTATACACTAGTTTATACTAGTTTCGGTCAAAAATCAAATTAAACCTGAGATTGTTCGAAATGATATGGAACTTCACATATCATTTATATATTTTACGAGGGAAGGTTATCATGGAAGTGCATGCAAAAAATCATGGGAAAATTAGATTCTGTGAAAATTTTCGAAATGCAAGTTTCGGTCAAAAATCATAGTATATTATACACTAGTTTCGGTCAAAAAAATAAAATTTAATTGGGGACTATTTGAAATGATACGAGACTTTTCAGATCATTTATATATGTTAAGAGGCAAGATTATGATGGTAGTCCATGCAAAAAATCATCTGAAAACTAGATTCTATGAAACTTTTCGAAATGCAAGTTACGGCCAAAAAATCATAATATATTATACACTAATTTATACTAGTTTCGGTCAAAAATAAAATTAAATCGGGGACTATTCGAAATGATACGAAACGTCACATATCATTTATATATTTTACGAGGGAAGGTTATCATGGAAGTCCATGCGAAAAATCATCGGAAAATTAGATTCTATGAAACTTTTCGAAATGTAAGTTTCGGTCAAAAATCATTGTATATTATTATACACCAGTTTCGGTCAATAAAATAAAATTTAATTGGTGACTATTTGAAATTATACGAGACTTTTCAGATCATTTATATATGTAATTAAGAGGGAAGGTTATGATGGTAGTCCATGCAAAAAATAATCTGAAAATTTGATTCTATGAAACTTTTCGAAACACAAATTTCGGCCAAAAAATCATAATATATTATACACTAGTTTATACTAGTTTCGGTCAAAAATCAAATTAAACCTGAGATTGTTTGAAATGATATGAAACTTCACATATCATTTATATATTTTACGAGGGAAGGTTATCATGGAAGTCCATGCAAAAAATCATCGGAAAATTAGATTCTGTGAAAATTTTCGAAATGCAAGTTTCGGTAAAAAATCATAGTATATTATACACTAGTTTCGGTCAAAAAAATAAAATTTAATTGGGGACTATTTGAAATGATACGAGCCTTTTCAGATCATTTATATATGTTAAGAGGGAAGGTTATGATGGAAGTCCATGCAAAAAATAATCTGAAAATTTGATTCTATGAAACTTTTTGAAATGCAAGTTTCGGCCAAAAAATCCTAATATATTTACACTAATTTATACTAGTTTCGGTCAAAATTCAAATTAAATCGGGGACTGTTCGAAATGATATGAAACGTCACATATCATTTATATATTTTACGAGGGAAGGTTATCATGGAAGTCCATGCAAAAAATAATCGAAAAATTAGATTCTATGAAACTTTTTGAAATGTAAGTTTCGGTCAAAAATCATAGTATATTATTATACACTAGTTTCGGTCAATAAAATAAAATTTGATTGGGGACTATTTGAAATGATACGAGACTTTTCAGATCATTTATATATGTAATTAAGTGGGAAGGTTATGATGGTAGTCCATGCAAAAAATAATCTGAAAATTTGATTCTATGAAACTTATCGAAATGCAAGTTTCGCCGAAAAAATCATAATATATTATACACTAATTTATACTAGTTTCGGTCAAAAATCAAATTAAATCGGGGACTGTTCGAAATGATACGAAACGTAACATATCATTTATATATTTTACGAGGGAAGGTAATCATGGAACTCTATGCGAAAAATCATCGGAAAATTAGATTCTATGAAACTTTTTGAAATGTAAGTTTTGGTCAAAAATCATAGTATATTATACACTAGTTTAGGTCAATAAAATAAAATTTAATTGGGGACTATTTGAAATGATACAAGACTTTTCAGATCATTTATATATGTTAAGAAGCAAGGTTATGATGGTAGTCCATGCAAAAAAAATCATCTGAAAACTAGATTCTATGAATCTTTTCGAAATGCAAGTTACGGCCAAAAAATCATAATATGTTATACACTAGTTTATACTAGTTCCGGTTAAAAATCAAATTATATCGGGGACTGTTTGAAATGATTCGAAACTTCACATTTCATTTATATATTTTATGAGGGAAGGTTATCATGGAAGTCCATGCGAAAAATCATCGGAAAATTAGATTCTATGAAACTTTTCGAAATGCAAGTTTAGGTCAAAAATCATAATATATTATACACTAGTTTCGATCAAAAAAATAAAATTTAATTGGGGACTATTTGAAATTATACGAGACTTTTCAGATCATTTATATATGTTAAGAGGCAAGGTTATGATGGTAGTCCATGCAAAAAAAAAATCATCTGAAAACTAGACTCTATGAATCTTTTCGAAATGAAAGTTACGGCCAAAAAATCATAATATATTATACACATGTTTATACTAGTTTCGGAGAAAAATCAAATTATATCGGGGACTGTTCGAAATGATTCGAAACTTCACATATCATTTATATATTTTATGAAGGAAGGCTATCATGCAAGTCCATGCGAAAAATCATCGGAAAATTAAATTCTATGAATTTTTTTGAAATGTAAGTTTCGGTCAAAAATCATAGTATATTATTAAGAACCAGTTTCGGTCAATAAAATAAAATTTATTTGGGGACTATTTGAAATGATACGAGACTTTTCAGATCATTTATATATGTAATTAAGAGGGAAGGTTATGATGGTAGTCCATGCAAAAAATAATCTGAAAATTTGATTCTATGAAACTTTTCGAAATGCAAGTTTCGGAAAAAAAATCATAATATATTATACACTAATTTAAACTAGTTTCGGTCAAAAATCAAATTAAATTGGGGACTGTTCGAAATGATACGAAACTTAACATATCATTTATATATTTTACGAGGGAAGGTTATCATGGAATTCCATACGAAAAATCATCAGAAAATTAGATTCTATGAAACTTTTTGAAATGTAAGTTTCGGTCAAATATCATAGTATATTATACACTAGTTTCGGTCAATAAAATAAAATTTAATTGGGGACTATTTGAAATGATACGAGACTTTTCAGATCATTTATATATTTAAAGAGGCAAGATTATGATGGTAGTCCATGCAAAAAAAATCATCTGAAAACTAGATTCTATGAAACTTTTCGAAATGCAAGTTACGACCAAAGAATCATAATATATTATACACTAGTTTATACTAGTTTCGGTCAAAAATCAAATTAAACCTGAGATTGTTCGAAATGATATGGAACTTCACATATCATTTATATATTTTACGAGGGAAGGTTATCATGGAAGTGCATGCAAAAAATCATGGGAAAATTAGATTCTGTGAAAATTTTCGAAATGCAAGTTTCGGTCAAAAATCATAGTATATTATACACTAGTTTCGGTCAAAAAAATAAAATTTAATTGGGGACTATTTGTAATGATACGAGACTTTTCAGATCATTTATATATGTTAAGAGGCAAGATTATGATGGTAGTCCATGCAAAAAAAAAATCATCTAAAAACTAGATTCTATGAAACTTTTCGAAATGCAAGTTACGGCCAAAAAATCATAATATATTATACACTAGTTTATACTAGTTTCGTTCAAAAATCAAATTATAGCGGGCACTTTTTGAAATGATTCGAAACTTTACATATCATTTATATATTTTATGAGGGAAGGTTATCATGGAAGTCCATGCGAAAAATAATCGGAAAATTAGATTCTATGAAACTTTTCGAAATGTAAGTTTCAGTTAAAAATCATTGTATATTATTATACACCAGTTTCGGTCAATAAAATAAAATTTAATTGGTGACTATTTGAAATGATACGAGACTTTCCAGATCATTTATATATGTAATTAAGAGGGAAGGTTATGATGTTAGTCCATGCAAAAAATAATCTGAAAATTTGATTCTATGAATCTTTTCGAAACACAAATTTCGGCCAAAAAATCATAATATATTATACACTAGTTTATACTAGTTTCGGTCAAAAATCAAATTAAACCTGAGATTGTTCGAAATGATATGAAACTTCACATATCATTTATATATTTTACGAGGGAAGGTTATCATGGAAATCCATGCAAAAAAATCATCGGAAAATTAGATTCTGTGAAAATTTTCGAAATGCAAGTTTCGGTAAAAAATCATAGTATATTATACACTAGTTTCGGTCAAAAAAATAAAATTTAATTGGGGACTATTTGAAATGATACGAGCCTTTTCAGATCATTTATATATGTTAAGAGGGAAGGTTATGATGGTATTCCATGCATAAAATAATCTGAAAATTTGATTCTATGAAACTTTTCGAAATGCAAGTTTCGGCCAAAAAATCCTAATATATTATACACTAATTTATACTAGTTTCGGTCAAAATTCAAATTAAATCGGGGACTGTTCGAAATGATATGAAACGTCACATATCATTTATATATTTTACGAGGGAGGGTTATCATGGAAGTCCATGCAAAAAATAATCGAAAAATTAGATTCTATGAAACTTTTTGAAATGTAAGTTTCGGTCAAAAATCATAGTATATTATTATACACTAGTTTCGGTCAATAAAATAAAATTTGATTGGGGACTATTTGAAATGATACGAGACTTTTCAGATCATTTATATATGTAATTAAGTGGGAAGGTTATGATGGTAGTCCATGCAAAAAATAATCTGAAAATTTGATTCTATGAAACTTATCGAAATGCAAGTTTCGCCGAAAAAATCATAATATATTATACACTAATTTATACTAGTTTCGGTCAAAAATCAAATTAAATCGGGGACTGTTCGAAATGATACGAAACGTAACATATCATTTATATATTTTACGAGGGAAGGTAATCATGGAACTCTATGCGAAAAATCATCGGAAAATTAGATTCTATGAAACTTTTTGAAATGTAAGTTTTGGTCAAAAATCATAGTATATTATACACTAGTTTAGGTCAATAAAATAAAATTTAATTGGGGACTATTTGAAATGATACAAGACTTTTCAGATCATTTATATATGTTAAGAAGCAAGGTTATGATGGTAGTCCATGCAAAAAAAATCATCTGAAAACTAGATTCTATGAATCTTTTCGAAATGCAAGTTACGGCCAAAAAATCATAATATGTTATACACTAGTTTATACTAGTTCCGGTTAAAAATCAAATTATATCGGGGACTGTTTGAAATGATTCGAAACTTCACATTTCATTTATATATTTTATGAGGGAAGGTTATCATGGAAGTCCATGCGAAAAATCATCGGAAAATTAGATTCTATGAAACTTTTCGAAATGCAAGTTTAGGTCAAAAATCATAATATATTATACACTAGTTTCGATCAAAAAAATAAAATTTAATTGGGGACTATTTGAAATTATACGAGACTTTTCAGATCATTTATATATGTTAAGAGGCAAGGTTATGATGGTAGTCCATGCAAAAAAAAAATCATCTGAAAACTAGACTCTATGAATCTTTTCGAAATGCAAGTTACGGCCAAAAAATCATAATATATTATACACATGTTTATACTAGTTTCGGAGAAAAATCAAATTATATCGGGGACTGTTCGAAATGATTCGAAACTTCACATATCATTTATATATTTTATGAAGGAAGGCTATCATGCAAGTCCATGCGAAAAATCATCGGAAAATTAAATTCTATGAAACTTTTTGAAATGTATGTTTCGGTCAAAAATCATAGTATATTATTATAAACCAGTTTCGGTCAATAAAATAAAATTTATTTGGGGACTATTTGAAATGATACGAGACTTTTCAGATCATTTATATATGTAATTAAGAGGGAAGGTTATGATGGTAGTCCATGCAAAAAATAATCTGAAAATTTGATTCTATGAAACTTTTCGAAATGCAAGTTTCGGGAAAAAAATCATAATATATTATACACTAATTTAAACTAGTTTCGGTCAAAAATCAAATTAAATTGGGGACTGTTCGAAATGATACGAAACTTAACATATCATTTATATATTTTACGAGGGAAGGTTATCATGGAATTCCATACGAAAAATCATCCGAAAATTAGATTCTATGAAACTTTTTGAAATGTAAGTTTCGGTCAAATATCATAGTATATTATACACTAGTTTCGGTCAATAAAATAAAATTTAATTGGGGACTATTTGAAATGATACGAGACTTTTCAGATCATTTATATATTTAAAGAGGCAAGATTATGATGGTATTCCATGCAAAAAAAATCATCTGAAAACTAGATTCTATGAAACTTTTCGAAATGCAAGTTACGACCAAAGAATCATAATATATTATACACTAGTTTATACTAGTTTCGGTCAAAAATCAAATTAAACCTGAGATTGTTCGAAATGATATGGAACTTCACATATCATTTATATATTTTACGAGGGAAGGTTATCATGGAAGTGCATGCAAAAAATCATGGGAAAATTAGATTCTGTGAAAATTTTCGAAATGCAAGTTTCGGTCAAAAATCATAGTATATTATACACTAGTTTCGGTCAAAAAAATAAAATTTAATTGGGGACTATTTGTAATGATACGAGACTTTTCAGATCATTTATATATGTTAAGAGGCAAGATTATGATGGTAGTCCATGCAAAAAAAAATCATCTGAAAACTAGATTCTATGAAACTTTTCGAAATGCAAGTTACGGCCAAAAAATCATAATATATTATACACTAGTTTATACTAGTTTCGTTCAAAAATCAAATTATAGCGGGCACTTTTTGAAATGATTCGAAACTTTACATATCATTTATATATTTTATGAGGGAAGGTTATCATGGAAGTCCATGCGAAAAATAATCGGAAAATTAGATTCTATGAAACTTTTCGAAATGTAAGTTTCAGTTAAAAATCATTGTATATTATTATACACCAGTTTCGGTCAATAAAATAAAATTTAATTGGTGACTATTTGAAATGATACGAGACTTTCCAGATCATTTATATATGTAATTAAGAGGGAAGGTTATGATGTTAGTCCATGCAAAAAATAATCTGAAAATTTGATTCTATGAATCTTTTCGAAACACAAATTTCGGCCAAAAAATCATAATATATTATACACTAGTTTATACTAGTTTCGGTCAAAAATCAAATTAAACCTGAGATTGTTCGAAATGATATGAAACTTCACATATCATTTATATATTTTACGAGGGAAGGTTATCATGGAAATCCATGCAAAAAAATCATCGGAAAATTAGATTCTGTGAAAATTTTCGAAATGCAAGTTTCGGTAAAAAATCATAGTATATTATACACTAGTTTCAGTCAAAAAAATAAAATTTAATTGGGGACTATTTGAAATGATACGAGCCTTTTCAGATCATTTATATATGTTAAGAGGGAAGGTTATGATGGTATTCCATGCATAAAATAATCTGAAAATTTGATTCTATGAAACTTTTCGAAATGCAAGTTTCGGCCAAAAAATCCTAATATATTATACACTAATTTATACTAGTTTCGGTCAAAATTCAAATTAAATCGGGGACTGTTCGAAATGATATGAAACGTCACATATCATTTATATATTTTACGAGGGAGGGTTATCATGGAAGTCCATGCAAAAAATAATCGAAAAATTAGATTCTATGAAACTTTTTGAAATGTAAGTTTCGGTCAAAAATCATAGTATATTATTATACACTAGTTTCGGTCAATAAAATAAAATTTGATTGGGGACTATTTGAAATGATACGAGACTTTTCAGATCATTTATATATGTAATTAAGTGGGAAGGTTATGATGGTAGTCCATGCAAAAAATAATCTGAAAATTTGATTCTATGAAACTTATCGAAATGCAAGTTTCGCCGAAAAAATCATAATATATTATACACTAATTTATACTAGTTTCGGTCAAAAATCAAATTAAATCGGGGACTGTTCGAAATGATACGAAACGTAACATATCATTTATATATTTTACGAGGGAAGGTAATCATGGAACTCTATGCGAAAAATCATCGGAAAATTAGATTCTATGAAACTTTTTGAAATGTAAGTTTCGGTCAAATATCATAGTATATTATACACTAGTTTCGGTCAATAAAATAAAATTTAATTGGGGACTATTTGAAATGATACAAGACTTTTCAGATCATTTATATATTTAAAGAGGCAAGATTATGATGGTAGTCCATGCAAAAAAAATCATCTGAAAACTAGATTCTATGAAACTTTTCGAAATGCAAGTTACGACCAAAGAATCATAATATATTATACACTAGTTTATACTAGTTTCGGTCAAAAATCAAATTAAACCTGAGATTGTTCGAAATGATATGGAACTTCACATATCATTTATATATTTTACGAGGGAAGGTTATCATGGAAGTGCATGCAAAAAATCATGGGAAAATTAGATTCTGTGAAAATTTTCGAAATGCAAGTTTCGGTCAAAAATCATAGTATATTATACACTAGTTTCGGTCAAAAAAATAAAATTTAATTGGGGACTATTTGTAATGATACGAGACTTTTCAGATCATTTATATATGTTAAGAGGCAAGATTATGATGGTAGTCCATGCAAAAAAAAAATCATCTGAAAACTAGATTCTATGAAACTTTTCGAAATGCAAGTTACGGCCAAAAAATCATAATATATTATACACTAGTTTATACTAGTTTCGTTCAAATATCAAATTATAGCGGGCACTTTTTGAAATGATTCGAAACTTTACATATCATTTATATATTTTATGAGGGAAGGTTATCATGGAAGTTCATGCGAAAAATAATCGGAAAATTAGATTCTATGAAACTTTTCGAAATGTAAGTTTCAGTTAAAAATCATTGTATATTATTATACACCAGTTTCGGTCAATAAAATAAAATTTAATTGGTGACTATTTGAAATGATACGAGACTTTCCAGATCATTTATATATGTAATTAAGAGGGAAGGTTATGATGTTAGTCCATGCAAAAAATAATCTGAAAATTTGATTCTATGAAACTTTTCGAAACACAAATTTCGGCCAAAAAATCATAATATATTATACACTAGTTTATACTAGTTTCGGTCAAAAATCAAATTAAACCTGAGATTGTTCGAAATGATATGAAACTTCACATATCATTTATATATTTTACGAGGGAAGGTTATCATGGAAATCCATGCAAAAAAATCATCGGAAAATTAGATTCTGTGAAAATTTTCGAAATGCAAGTTTCGGTAAAAAATCATAGTATATTATACACTAGTTTCGGTCAAAAAAATAAAATTTAATTGGGGACTATTTGAAATGATACGAGCCTTTTCAGATCATTTATATATGTTAAGAGGGAAGGTTATGATGGTATTCCATGCATAAAATAATCTGAAAATTTGATTCTATGAAACTTTTCGAAATGCAAGTTTCGGCCAAAAAATCCTAATATATTATACACTAATTTATACTAGTTTCGGTCAAAATTCAAATTAAATCGGGGACTGTTCGAAATGATATGAAACGTCACATATCATTTATATATTTTACGAGGGAGGGTTATCATGGAAGTCCATGCAAAAAATAATCGAAAAATTAGATTCTATGAAACTTTTTGAAATGTAAGTTTCGGTCAAAAATCATAGTATATTATTATACACTAGTTTCGGTCAATAAAATAAAATTTGATTGGGGACTATTTGAAATGATACGAGACTTTTCAGATCATTTATATATGTAATTAAGTGGGAAGGTTATGATGGTAGTCCATGCAAAAAATAATCTGAAAATTTGATTCTATGAAACTTATCGAAATGCAAGTTTCGCCGAAAAAATCATAATATATTATACACTAATTTATACTAGTTTCGGTCAAAAATCAAATTAAATCGGGGACTGTTCGAAATGATACGAAACTTAACATATCATTTATATATTTTACGAGGGAAGGTAATCATGGAACTCCATGCGAAAAATCATCGGAAAATTAGATTCTATGAAACTTTTTGAAATGTAAGTTTTGGTCAAAAATCATAGTATATTATACACTAGTTTAGGTCAATAAAATAAAATTTAATTGGGGACTATTTGAAATGATACAAGACATTTCAGATCATTTATATATGTTAAGAGGCAAGGTTATGATGGTAGTCCAGGCAAAAAAAAATCATCTGAAAACTAGACTCTATGAATCTTTTCGAAATGCAAGTTACGGCCAAAAAATCATAATATATTATACACATGTTTATACTAGTTTCGGAGAAAAATCAAATTATATCGGGGACTGTCCGAAATGATTCGAAACTTCACATATCATTTATATATTTTATGAAGGAAGGCTATCATGCAAGTCCATGCAAAAAATCATCGGAAAATTAGATTTTATGAACCTTTTGAAATGTAAGTTTCGGTCAAAAATCATTGTATATTATTATACACCAGTTTCGGTCAATAAAATAAAATTTAATTGGGGACTATTTGAAATGATACGAGACTTTTTAGTTTATGCAAAAAATAATCCGAAAATTTGATTCTATGAAAATTTTCGAAACACAAATTTCGGCCAAAAAATCATAATATATTATACAATAGTTTATACTAGTTTCGGTCTAAAATCAAATTAAATCGAGGACTATTCGAAATGATACGAAACGCCACATATCATTTATATATTTTACGAGGGAAGGTTATCATGGAAGTCCATGCGAAAAATCATCGGAAAATTAAATTCTATGAAACTTTTTGAAATGTAAGTTTCGGTCAAAAATCATAGTATATTATTATAAACTAGTTTCGGTCAATAAAATAAAATTTATTTGGGGACTATTTGAAATGATACGAGACTTATCAGATCATTTATATATGTAATTAAGAGGGAAGGTTATGATGGTAGTCCATGCAAAAAATAATCAGAAAATTTGATTCTATGAAACTTTTCGAAATGCAAGTTTTGGAAAAAAAAATCATAATATATTATACACTAATTTAAACTAGTTTCGGTCAAAAATCAAATTAAATTGGGGACTGTTCGAAATGATACGAAACTTAACATATCATTTATATATTTTACGAGGGAAGGTTATCATGGAATTCCATGCGAAAAATCATCAGAAAATTAGATTCTATGAAACTTTTTGAATTGTAAGTTTCGGTCAAATATCATAGTATATTATACACCAATTTCGGTCAATAAAATAAAATTTAATTGGGGACTATTTGAAATGATACGAGACTTTTCAGATCATTTATATATGTAATTAAGAGGGAAGGTTATGATGGTAGTCCATGCAAAAAATAATCTGAAAATTTGATTCTATGAAACTTTTTGAAACACAAGTTTTGGCCAAAAAAGCATAATATATTATACACTAGTTTATACTAGTTTCGGTCAAAAATAGAATTATATCGGGCACTGTTCGAAATGATTCGAAACTTCACATATCATTTATATATTTTATGAGGGGAGGTTATCATGGAAGTCCATGCGAAAAATCATTGGAAAATTAGATTCTATGAAACTTTTCGAAATGTAAGTTTCAGTCAAAAATCATTGTATATTATTATACACCAATTTTGGTCAATAAAATAAAATTTAATTGGGGACTATTTGAAATGATACGAGACTTTTCAGATCATTTATATATGTAATTAAGAGGGAAGGTTATGATGGTAGTCCATGCAAAAAATAATCTGAAAATTTGATTCTATGAAACTTTTCGAAACACAAGTTTTGGCCAAAAAAGCATAATATATTATACACTAGTTTATACTAGTTTCGGTCAAAAATCAAATTAAACCTGAGATTGTTCGAAATGATATGGAACTTCACACATCATTTATATATTTGACGAGGGAAGGTTATCATGGAAGTGCATGCAAAATATCATGGGAAAATTAGATTCTGTGAAAATTTTCGAAATGCAAGTTTCGGTCAAAAATCATAGTATATTATACACTAGTTTCGGTCAAAAAAATAAAATTTAATTGGGGACTATTTGTAATGATACGAGACTTTTCAGATCATTTATATATGTTAAGAGGCAAGATTATGATGGTAGTCCATGCAAAAAAAATCATCTGAAAACTAGATTCTATGAAACTTTTCGAAATGCAAGTTACGACCAAAGAATCATAATATATTATACACTAGTTTATACTAGTTTCGGTCAAAAATAGAATTATATCGGGCACTGTTCAAAATGATTCGAAACTTCACATATCATTTATATATTTTATGTGGGGAGGTTATCATGGTAGTCCATGCGAAAAATCATCGGAAAATTAGATTCTGTGAAACTTTTCGAAATGTAAGTTTCAGTCAAAAATCATTGTATATTATTATACACCAATTTCGGTCAATAAAATAAAATTTAATTGGGGACTATTTGAAATGATACGAGACTTTTCAGATCATTTATATATGTAATTAAGAGGGAAGGTTATGATGGTAGTCCATGCAAAAAATAATCTGAAAATTTGATTCTATGAAACTTTTCGAAACACAAGTTTTGGCCAAAAAAGCATAATATATTATACACTAGTTTATACTAGTTTCGGTCAAAAATCAAATTAAACCTGAGATTGTTCGAAATGATATGGAACTTCACATATCATTTATATATTTGACGAGGGAAGGTTATCATGGAAGTGCATGCAAAAAATCATGGGAAAATTAGATTCTGTGAAAATTTTCGAAATGCAAGTTTCGGTCAAAAATCATAGTAAATTATACACTAGTTTCGGTCAAAAAAATAAAATTTAATTGGGGACTATTTGTAATGATACGAGACTTTTCAGATCATTTATATATGTTAAGAGGCAAGATTATGATGGTAGTCCATGCAAAAAAAATCATCTGAAAACTAGATTCTATGAAACTTTTCGAAATGCAAGTTACGACCAAAGAATCATAATATATTATACACTAGTTTATACTAGTTTCGGTCAAAAATAGAATTATATCGGGCACTGTTCAAAATGATTCGAAACTTCACATATCATTTATATATTTTATGTGGGGAGGTTATCATGGTAGTCCATGCGAAAAATCATCGGAAAATTAGATTCTGTGAAACTTTTCGAAATGTAAGTTTCAGTCAAAAATCATTGTATATTATTATACACCAATTTCGGTCAATAAAATAAAATTTAATTGGGGACATTTTTGAAATGATACGAGACTTTTCAGATCATTTATATATGTAATTAAGAGGGAAGGTTATGATGGTAGTCCATGCAAAAAATAATCTGAAAATTTGATTCTATGAAACTTTTCGAAACACAAGTTTTGGCCAAAAAAGCATAATATATTATACACTAGTTTATACTAGTTTCGGTCAAAAATCAAATTAAACCTGAGATTGTTCGAAATGATATGGAACTTCACATATCATTTATATATTTGACGAGGGAAGGTTATCATGGAAGTGCATGCAAAAAATCATGGGAAAATTAGATTCTGTGAAAATTTTCGAAATGCAAGTTTCGGTCAAAAATCATAGTAAATTATACACTAGTTTCGGTCAAAAAAATAAAATTTAATTGGGGACTATTTGTAATGATACGAGACTTTTCAGATCATTTATATATGTTAAGAGGCAAGATTATGATGGTAGTCCATGCAAAAAAAATCATCTGAAAACTAGATTCTATGAAACTTTTCGAAATGCAAGTTACGACCAAAGAATCATAATATATTATACACTAGTTTATACTAGTTTCGGTCAAAAATAGAATTATATCGGGCACTGTTCAAAATGATTCGAAACTTCACATATCATTTATATATTTTATGTGGGGAGGTTATCATGGTAGTCCATGCGAAAAATCATCGGAAAATTAGATTCTGTGAAACTTTTCGAAATGTAAGTTTCAGTCAAAAATCATTGTATATTATTATACACCAATTTCGGTCAATAAAATAAAATTTAATTGGGGACTATTTGAAATGATACGAGACTTTTCAGATCATTTATATATGTAATTAAGAGGGAAGGTTATGATGGTAGTCCATGCAAAAAATAATCTGAAAATTTGATTCTATGAAACTTTTCGAAACACAAGTTTTGGCCAAAAAAGCATAATATATTATACACTAGTTTATACTAGTTTCGGTCAAAAATCAAATTAAACCTGAGATTGTTCGAAATGATATGGAACTTCACATATCATTTATATATTTGACGAGTGAAGGTTATCATGGAAGTGCATGCAAAAAATCATGGGAAAATTAGATTCTGTGAAAATTTTCGAAATGCAAGTTTCGGTCAAAAATCATAGTATATTATACACTAGTTTCGGTCAAAAAAATAAAATTTAATTGGGGAGTATTTGTAATGACACGAGACTTTTCAGATCATTTATATATGTTAAGAGGCAAGATTATGATGGTAGTCCATGCAAAAAAAATCATCTGAAAACTAGATTCTATGAAACTTTTCGAAATGCAAGTTACGACCAAAGAATCATAATATATTATACACTAGTTTATACTAGTTTCGGTCAAAAATAGAATTATATCGGGCACTGTTCAAAATGATTCGAAACTTCACATATCATTTATATATTTTATGTGGGGAGGTTATCATGGTAGTCCATGCGAAAAATCATCGGAAAATTAGATTCTGTGAAACTTTTCGAAATGTAAGTTTCAGTCAAAAATCATTGTATATTATTATACACCAATTTCGGTCAATAAAATAAAATTTAATTGGGGACTATTTGAAATGATACGAGACTTTTCAGATCATTTATATATGTAATTAAGAGGGAAGGTTATGATGGTAGTCCATGCAAAAAATAATCTGAAAATTTGATTCTATGAAACTTTTCGAAACACAAGTTTTGGCCAAAAAAGCATAATATATTATACACTAGTTTATACTAGTTTCGGTCAAAAATCAAATTAAACCTGAGATTGTTCGAAATGATATGGAACTTCACATATCATTTATATATTTGACGAGGGAAGGTTATCATGGAAGTGCATGCAAAAAATCATGGGAAAATTAGATTCTGTGAAAATTTTCGAAATGCAAGTTTCGGTCAAAAATCATAGTAAATTATACACTAGTTTCGGTCAAAAAAATAAAATTTAATTGGGGACTATTTGTAATGATACGAGACTTTTCAGATCATTTATATATGTTAAGAGGCAAGATTATGATGGTAGTCCATGCAAAAAAAATCATCTGAAAACTAGATTCTATGAAACTTTTCGAAATGCAAGTTACGACCAAAGAATCATAATATATTATACACTAGTTTATACTAGTTTCGGTCAAAAATAGAATTATATCGGGCACTGTTCAAAATGATTCGAAACTTCACATATCATTTATATATTTTATGTGGGGAGGTTATCATGGTAGTCCATGCGAAAAATCATCGGAAAATTAGATTCTGTGAAACTTTTCGAAATGTAAGTTTCAGTCAAAAATCATTGTATATTATTATACACCAATTTCGGTCAATAAAATAAAATTTAATTGGGGACATTTTTGAAATGATACGAGACTTTTCAGATCATTTATATATGTAATTAAGAGGGAAGGTTATGATGGTAGTCCATGCAAAAAATAATCTGAAAATTTGATTCTATGAAACTTTTCGAAACACAAGTTTTGGCCAAAAAAGCATAATATATTATACACTAGTTTATACTAGTTTCGGTCAAAAATCAAATTAAACCTGAGATTGTTCGAAATGATATGGAACTTCACATATCATTTATATATTTGACGAGGGAAGGTTATCATGGAAGTGCATGCAAAAAATCATGGGAAAATTAGATTCTGTGAAAATTTTCGAAATGCAAGTTTCGGTCAAAAATCATAGTAAATTATACACTAGTTTCGGTCAAAAAAATAAAATTTAATTGGGGACTATTTGTAATGATACGAGACTTTTCAGATCATTTATATATGTTAAGAGGCAAGATTATGATGGTAGTCCATGCAAAAAAAATCATCTGAAAACTAGATTCTATGAAACTTTTCGAAATGCAAGTTACGACCAAAGAATCATAATATATTATACACTAGTTTATACTAGTTTCGGTCAAAAATAGAATTATATCGGGCACTGTTCAAAATGATTCGAAACTTCACATATCATTTATATATTTTATGTGGGGAGGTTATCATGGTAGTCCATGCGAAAAATCATCGGAAAATTAGATTCTGTGAAACTTTTCGAAATGTAAGTTTCAGTCAAAAATCATTGTATATTATTATACACCAATTTCGGTCAATAAAATAAAATTTAATTGGGGACTATTTGAAATGATACGAGACTTTTCAGATCATTTATATATGTAATTAAGAGGGAAGGTTATGATGGTAGTCCATGCAAAAAATAATCTGAAAATTTGATTCTATGAAACTTTTCGAAACACAAGTTTTGGCCAAAAAAGCATAATATATTATACACTAGTTTATACTAGTTTCGGTCAAAAATCAAATTAAACCTGAGATTGTTCGAAATGATATGGAACTTCACATATCATTTATATATTTGACGAGTGAAGGTTATCATGGAAGTGCATGCAAAAAATCATGGGAAAATTAGATTCTGTGAAAATTTTCGAAATGCAAGTTTCGGTCAAAAATCATAGTATATTATACACTAGTTTCGGTCAAAAAAATAAAATTTAATTGGGGAGTATTTGTAATGACACGAGACTTTTCAGATCATTTATATATGTTAAGAGGCAAGATTATGATGGTAGTCCATGCAAAAAAAATCATCTGAAAACTAGATTCTATGAAACTTTTCGAAATGCAAGTTACGACCAAAGAATCATAATATATTATACACTAGTTTATACTAGTTTCGGTCAAAAATAGAATTATATCGGGCACTGTTCAAAATGATTCGAAACTTCACATATCATTTATATATTTTATGTGGGGAGGTTATCATGGTAGTCCATGCGAAAAATCATCGGAAAATTAGATTCTGTGAAACTTTTCGAAATGTAAGTTTCAGTCAAAAATCATTGTATATTATTATACACCAATTTCGGTCAATAAAATAAAATTTAATTGGGGACTATTTGAAATGATACGAGACTTTTCAGATCATTTATATATGTAATTAAGAGGGAAGGTTATGATGGTAGTCCATGCAAAAAATAATCTGAAAATTTGATTCTATGAAACTTTTCGAAACACAAGTTTTGGCCAAAAAAGCATAATATATTATACACTAGTTTATACTAGTTTCGGTCAAAAATCAAATTAAACCTGAGATTGTTCGAAATGATATGGAACTTCACATATCATTTATATATTTGACGAGGGAAGGTTATCATGGAAGTGCATGCAAAAAATCATGGGAAAATTAGATTCTGTGAAATTTTCGAAATGCAAGTTTCGGTCAAAAATCATAGTATATTATACACTAGTTTCGGTCAAAAAAATAAAATTTAATTGGGGACTATTTGTAATGATACGAGACTTTTCAGATCATTTATATATGTTAAGAGGCAAGATTATGATGGTAGTACATGCAAAAAAAATCATCTGAAAACTAGATTCTATGAAACTTTTCGAAATGCAAGTTACGACCAAAGAACATAATATATTATACACTAGTTTATACTAGTTTCGGTCAAAAATAGAATTATATCGGGCACTGTTCGAAATGATTCGAAACTTCACATATCATTTATATATTTTATGTGGGGAGGTTATCATGGTAGTCCATGCGAAAAATCATCGGAAAATTAGATTCTATGAAACTTTTCGAAATGTAAGTTTCAGTCAAAAATCATTGTATATTATTATACACCAATTTCGGTCAATAAAATAAAATTTAATTGGGGACTATTTGAAATGATACGAGACTTTTCAGATCATATATATATGTAATTAAGAGGGAAGGTTATGATGGTAGTCCATGCAAAAAATAATCTGAAAATTTGATTCTATGAAACTTTTCGAAACACAAGTTTTGGCTAAAAAAGCATAATATATTATACACTAGTTTATACTAGTTTCGTTCAAAAATCAAATTATAGCGGGCACTCTTCGAAATGATTCGAAACTTTACATATCATTTATATATTTTATGAGGGAAGGTTATCATGGAAGTCCATGCGAAAAATCATCGGAAAATTAGATTCTATGAAACTTTTCGAAATGTAAGTTTCATTCAAAAATCATTGTATATTATTATACACCAGTTTCGGTCAATAAAATAAAATTTAATTGGTGACTATTTGAAATGATACGAGACTTTTCAGATCATTTATATATGTAATTAAGAGGGAAGGTTATGATGGTAGTCCATGCAAAAAATAATCTGAAAATTTGATTCTATGAAACTTTTCGAAACACAAATTTCGGCCAAAAAATCATAATATATTATACACTAGTTTATACTAGTTTCGGTCAAAAATCAAATTAAACCTGAGATTGTTCGAAATGATATGAAACTTCACATATCATTTATATATTTTACGAGGGAAGGTTATCATGGAAGTCCATGCAAAAAATTATTGGAAAATTAGATTCTGTGAAAATTTTCGAAATGCAATTTTCGGTCAAAATTCATAGTATATTATACACTAGTTTCAGTCAAAAAAATAAAATTTAATTGGGGACTATTTGAAATGATACGAGCCTTTTCAGATCATTTATATATGTTAAGAGGGAAGGTTATGATGGTACTCCATGCAAAAAATAATCTGAAAATTTGATTCTATGAAACTTTTCGAAATGCAAGTTTCGCCCAAAAAATCATAATATATTATACACTAATTTATACTAGTTTCGGTCAAAAATCAAATTAAATCGGGGACTGTTCGAAATGATACGAAACTTAACATATCATTGATATATTTTACGAGGGAAGGTAATCATGGAACTCCATGTGAAAAATCATCGGAAAATTAGATTCTATGAAACTTTTTGAAATGTATGTTTTGGTCAAAAATCATAGTATATTATACACTAGTTTAGGTCAATAAAATAAAATTTAATTGGGGACTATTTGAAATGATACAAGACTTTTCAGATCATTTATATATGTTAAGAATCAAGGTTATGATGGTAGTCCATGCAAAAAAAAATCATCTGAAAACTAGATTCTATGAAACTTTTCGAAATGCAAGTTACAGCCAAAAAATCATAATATATTATACACTAGTTTATACTAGTTCCGGTTAAAAATCAAATTATATTGGGGACTGTTTGAAATGATTTGAAACTTCACATATCATTTATATATTTTATGAGGGAAGGTTATCATGGAAGTCCATGCGAAAAATCATCGGAAAATTAGATTCTATGAAACTTTTCGAAATGCAAGTTTAGGTCAAAAATGATAGTATATTATACACTAGTTTCGGTCAAAAAAATAAATTTTAATTGGGGACTATTTGAAATGATACGAGACTTTTCAGATCATTTATATATGTTAAGAGGCAAGGTTATGATGGTAGTCTATGCAAAAAAAATCATCTGAAAACTAGACTCTATGAATCTTTTCGAAATGCAAGTTACGGCCAAAAAATCATAATATATTATACACATGTTTATACTAGTTTCGGAGAAAAATCAAATTATATTGGGGACTGTTCGAAATGATTTGAAACTTCACATATCATTTATATATTTTATGAAGGAAGGCTATCATGCAAGTCCATGCGAAAAATCATCGGAAAATTAGATTTTATGAAACTTTTTGAAATGTAAGTTTCGGTCAAAAATCATTGTATATTATTATACACCAGTTGCGGGCAATAAAATAAAATTTAATTGGGGACTATTTGAAATGATACGAGACTTTTCAGATCATTTATATATGTAATTAAGAGGGAAGGTTATGATGGTAGTCCAGGCAAAAAATAATCTGAAAATTTGATTCTATAAAACTTTTTGAAACACAAGTTTCGGCCAAAAAATCATAATATATTATACATTAGTTTATACTAGTTTCGGTCAAAAATCAAATTAAATCGAGGACTATTCGAAATGATACGAAACGCCACATATCATTTATATATTTTACGAGGGAAGGTTATCATGGAAGTCCATGCGAAAAATCATCGGAAAATTAAATTCTATGAAACTTTTTGAAATGTAAGTTTCGGTCAAAAATCATAGTATATTTTTATACACTAGTTTCGGTCAAGAAAATAAAATTTATTTGGGGACTATTTGAAATGATCTGAGACTTTTCAGATCATTTATATATTCAATTAAGAGGGAAGGTTATGATGGTAGTCTATGCAAAAAATAATCTGAAAATTTGATTCTATGAAACTTATCGAAATGCAAGTTTCGCCCAAAAAATCATAATATATTATACACTAATTATACTAGTTTCGGACAAAAATCAAATTAAATCGGGGACTGTTCGAAATGATACGAAACTTAACATATCATTTATGTATTTTACGAGGGAAGGTTATCATGGAAGTCCATGCGAAAAATCATCGGAAAATTAGATTCTATGAAACTTTTTGAAATGTAAGTTTTGGTCAAAAATCACAGTATATTATACACTAGTTAAGGTCAATAAAATAAAATTTAATTGGGGACTATTTGAAATGATACTAGACTTTTTAGATCATTTATATATGTTAAGAGGCAAGATTATGATGGTAGTCCATGCAAAAAAAAATCATCTGAAAACTAGATTCTATGAAACTTTTCGAAATGCAAGTTACGGCCAAAAAATCATAATATATTATTGAAATTCTGTGATCAGGTACGTGATGTCGAATGAGATGTTTAAACACTTGAAGACTTGAACAAAACTTAAAGTGCCGGAAAATTAAACAACACAGGAAATTGTTAACCCAGTTCACTGTATAACCACACTTACATCTGGGGGCTACCAAGCCAGGAAGGAAATCCAATATAAGTAATATTAATTCTAGACTTAAACCACTCAGTTTAATCTTTCACTTAATATCTACCCAAGGCAATTTCTACCTAAGACACAACTTAGATATGAGTACCAACTCACTCCCCCTCAATCACACAGTGATATGTTTACAAGTTTAATAAAATTGAAGTCATACTTCAAACAAAACAGCTTGATCTTACTTCACAGTTTCAATCAAGACACAATACACTTTTGCTTAAAAGCTCATAAAGTGATACACATATACAACCTGTTATTAAAACACAAACACCCTATTTAGTCTTCTTAATTTCGTACTCTATTCTGAGAGTTTCTGTTGCTTAAATAGATGCTTGGATTTTGGGCTTTCTGTAGGTTATCCAATCCTGATACGCATGCTGCCATCACCTTGAATTAGGGTTTGTTACTTCCTTGATTCTAGGTGAGTCAGTTCTTCTGTTTATACTGAAATCATATAACCAATCTCCCTACAGATGCGCCTTCTTCTGTTTTATTCATTCATAATTAATTCCAGATAAATTCCCTGAATTTACTCAGTTCTGTTAAGCATTAATTAATTCTGGTAGCAGGTTTGAGATGTCACAACATCTGGTGTGACATCCTGAAAACTGAACTTACTTCATTAACTGATACAATGTCACAACATCTAGTGTGACATCCTGAATTAAGTTCATTAACTTATACTCTAATTGATAATGTCACAACATCTGATGTGACATCCTGAACTAAGTTCAACACTTCTTGTTGGTCAAAAATTCTGCCAATTCTAAACATCTACAAACTCCCCCTTTGGCTAATTTTTGGCTAACACAATCTTCTGGTTTTATCAGAGTGCGGCAGAGTTTCATTTATCAGAGTGCAGCAGTTCTTTTCTGTTGAGTCATGTGTGAGTTTACTCCCCCTCAAACCTGTATGTGTTCTGACTTGTTCAATAGAAATTTTTCATTAAAAACCACTTAGTTCAGAAGCAGACATTAAACAGACAAAAGACATTTTTCATTCATTAATCAGAGTGCAGCAGACATTGTTGTTGTTCAATTCTCTTCTCCCATTGTTAGACATAAATTGGGGCCAAATTTTACATAGTCAGAGAGAAATACAAAACTACAAAATCAAAATACAATGCTGAAGCAGACAGTACACATTCCTCACATACATTTTTCACTCTGAATCTTCATATTCAGTATCTTCTTCTTCTTCAGTTTCATCATCAGAGTCAGCAGCCTTCTGAGTACTCTCTTCCATTTCCAGCCTTTGAATAATCTCCTCAAGTTTTTGCTTCCTGGCATCCAGTTCTTTGCAGGTGTTCTTCAGCTCAGCAATCAAAGCAGCTTTGGATATAGGAGACTTTGCCTTTGAAGGTCCAGCAGATGTCCCAGAGGGAGCTTCAACATCAGTTGCATGATGGCTTAAGAACAGCTTGTAGTAGAAGGCCAGAGGATTCTCTCTTTTGCAGATTGAATCCTTCTCAGTGAGGATACCTGGATACTGGCTGAGAATTATTCCACACAGCAAAGAAGGAAAGGTTATAGGCAACTTTATTGCTGATGTCCCAGCATGCTTCAATGTTTGATCAAAAATGTAAGCCCCAAAGTCCAGCTTTGTTTGGGTGCCCACAGCATATATGAATCTGCCCAATCCAGTTGCTATTGAAGAAGTATGGTTGGTAGGGACCCAGTTTACAGTGCCAATCCTATGCAGCATTGCATACTTCCTTGTTAGCAAGCTAACAGAAAGTTTGCCCTTGACTGGCCAAGCTTTGACTTGATTGGCAGTAATGACCTTGCACACCTGGTTGTCAGTCTTCCCCAGCTCATTAGGTCCATCAGATTCTCTCCCTAGATAGTGGTTGATAACCCTATGAGAGAATTCCACACATCTCCCTCTTACATACACCTTTCTGAATTCATCTGACTTACCATCAGCACAGTCCTCTTGAAGATTGACAATAAATTCCTTGACTAGCATCTCATAGCAAGGTGAAAAGTTTGACACTGTTTTGAATAAGCCAGCAGAAGAAATTAGGTCAATTACCTTAGTGCACTCAAGTGCATTGCTTCCCAGCTCTCTTTCAAGTGCTACCCTTCTTTGGTATACAAACTTCCATCTGCTCACACTTGACACATGATGGAATGAAATATTGTCTAGAGGAGCTTCTGGAACAGCAGAGGTGGACCTTGAAGGTGCTGGTTTCTTCTTTGGTTGGGATGTTGGGACATCCTCTTCAACATCTGAATCTGGTGGAGAGACAGCTTTTCTCTTTTGTGTATTCACCTTGCTCCATTGTTTGGTAGGTCCAAATATCACTTTGGCCTTGTCTTTCTTTGGAGTAGGCTGCTTCTTTTCAGGAGTTGCATGTCCTGCAGTCTTCTTTTCCTTCCTAGTCCTAAGCCTTTTGGCTATGCTAGGGTCCACAGAGGCAATGATTTCTGTGTCAGAATCGTGCTCTATGTCTACAACAGGAGGAGGTTGGGTAGTCTCCTCTTCAGCAGGTGGATCAACAGAAGCTTGATCATCAGTTGCTTCATCATCATCATCATCTGTGGAGGCCTTGTGCTGTTCCTCAGATGTTTCAACATCTATTGGGACATCCTGTTGAGCAGGAGTGTCCTCTTCAGCTTGATTACTCTGTTCTTCTTGTGGAGCTGGCATGGTGTTCAGAGGGATAGATATACCACTCACAACTCTTTGCTCAGACAAAATCCTGTTCACAAGATCCTTAATGGAAGCATCCACATATTCAGAGGCTTTGGGGGTGGTGTTTGAGGATAAAGGAACCCCTTTGCTTTTGCTGAACACAAGTTCCTTTGCTCTTCTCACTGTTGGAGTTCTAGGCTTTTGAGCAAGAGGAACACTTCCTCTGATTTCGTCCATGGGAGTAGAATCCATTGGAACCATGGAGATTGGGGTTGCATGCACCACATCTTCTTGGGTGAGGTTTTCAACAGTGAGGTTGGGGTTTTGATGTTGAGACATTTTCGAAAGTGGTGGAAGAAGAGTTTAGGTTTGAATGATTTTGATGAGCTCTGAAAATCAGCTATAGCATGCAATTCGTTTTGAGAGGATGATGAGAAGATGAATAGCTGAGAGCAAGTTGAAGCTTTTATAAGAGCCGTTACTTGGAGAATTTTAAGGAGTGGAATACACAGAGTTCTTGACCAGACTGGTGTTGCCATCTGGTGATCATGCCACACGATGTCATATGACATGTTGGCACTTCTCCATAACTGCTATATTTCACATAAGCAGATTCCCAATTTACCCCTTAGGTTTTCAAATTGGGCAGCATCCAAAGCTTTAGTAAATATATCAGCCAGTTGTAGATCTGTGGCTACATGTTCCAATGAAATCACCTTTTCTTCCACAAGATCTCTGATGAAATGATGCCTGATATCAATATGCTTGGTCCTGCTATGTTGGATAGGATTCTTTGATATGTTGATGGCACTTAAATTGTCACAATATAATGTCATGACATCCTGTGGGACATTGTACTATGTGAGCATTTGCTTCATCCAAACCAACTGTGAACAACTGCTACCAGCTGCAATATATTCAGCTTCAGCAGTGGATAAGGATACACAATTTTGTTTCTTACAGAACCAAGAAATCAAATTGTTTCCTAGAAAGAAGCATCCTCCTGATGTGCTCTTTCTATCATCAGCACTTCCAGCCCAATCAGCATCACAGAAGCCAGTGAGAATTGGTTTACATCCATGAAAGTACATTATGCCATAGTCACAAGTACCATTGACATATTTCAGAATTCTATTGACCTGGTTTAGATGGATAACTTTTGGATCAGCTTGATATCTTGCACATACACCTACTGCAAAGGCTATGTCTGGTCTGCTAGCAGTCAGATATAATAAGCTTCCAATCATACTTCTGTATAGGCTTTGGTCTACATTCTCACCCTTGTCATCCTTTGTCAGCTTTAAATGAGTGGGGGCAGGAGTTCTTTTGTGAGTAGCATTGTCCATCCCAAATTTCTTGACAATGTTCTTAGCATACTTGCTTTGGGAAATGAACATGGAATCCTCCATTTGCTTTATTTGTAGTCCAAGAAAGTAGGTTAGTTCTCCTACTAGGCTCATCTCAAATTCAGATTCCATTTGAGTGACAAAATGTTTAACCATCCTGTCTGACATCCCACCAAAGACAATGTCATCTACATATATTTGAGCAATCATGACATTTCCTTCTTCATCCTTCACAAACAAGGTTTTGTCTATTCCACCTTTCCTGTACCCTTGCTTGATGAGAAAAGTAGTCAGCCTTTCATACCATGCTCTTGGTGCTTGCTTCAGACCATAGAGAGCCTTCCTTAGTTTGTATACATGATTTGGACAGCTTGGATCAACAAATCCCTTAGGTTGCTCCACATATACCTCCTCATTAAGATATCCATTTAGAAAGGCACTTTTCACATCCATTTGAAATAGCTTGAACTTCAAGATACAAGCAATTCCTAAGAGTAGTCTGATTGATTCAAGCCTTGCTACTGGTGCAAAGGTTTCATCAAAGTCTACTCCCTCAATTTGTGTGTATCCTTGAGCTACAAGTCTAGCCTTGTTCTTTGTAACAACTCCCTGCTCATTTGACTTGTTCTTATACACCCATTTTGTGCCAATCACATTTATGTCATCAGGTCTAGGAACAAGATCCCACAGTTCATTCCTTGTGAACTGACCTAATTCTTCTTGCATAGCACAAATCCAGTACTCATCATTAAGAGCTTCCTTGATGTTTTTAGGTTCTATTTTTGAAACAAAACAAGAACCTGAAATCACCTCTCTTGATCTAGTGCTTACACCTCTGTTGGGATCACCAATTATTAGATCTTTGGGATGATCCTTTTAGATTCTGATGGAGGGAGGTTTGCTGGATTGTTCTATCCTTGCTTCAGTTTGAGGGAAATTAGGATGATCACTCTTTATTTCAGCTTCAGTCTGACTGTCAGCAGATGTTCCAACATCATCTGCAACATCTGCAGGGGCATCATCAATTATCACATTTATGGATTCCATGATAACCTTGGTTCTAGAGTTAAATACTCTATAGGCTCTGCTATTTATAGAGTATCCAAGGAAAATCCCTTCATCACTTTTAGGATCCATTTTTCTTCTTTGCTCCCTATCAGCCAGAATATAACAATTACTTCCAAACACATGGAAGTACTTAACTATAGGTTTTCTGCCCTTCCATACTTCATAGATAGTTGACAAGATTCCTTTCCTTAGAGTGACTCTGTTATGAATGTAGCAAGCTGTGTTCATAGCTTCAGCCCAGAAGTACAATGGTAATTTTTTAGCATGGATCATAGCTCTTGCTGATTCTTGGATAGTTCTGTTCTTTCTCTCAACAATCCCATTCTGTTGAGGGGTGATAGGAGAAGAATACTCATGATTGATTCCCTCTAAAGAACAGAAATCTGAGAATTTTGATTCTCAAATTCCTTTCCATGGTCACTCCTTATTCTGATTACACGGCTTGCTTTTTCTCTTTGTATTCTTTGGCACAAATCATTGAATACATCAAACACATCAGACTTTTCTTTGATAAAATTTATCCATGTATACCTTGAAAAGTCATCAACCACCACATAGGCATACCTCTTTCCACCAAGGCTCTCAACTTGCATTGGTCCCATAAGATCCATATGCAATAATTCCAAAACTTTGGAAGTTGTCAGATGTTGGAACTTTGGATGGGACATCTTGGTTTTCTTGCCTATTTGACATTCACCACATACTTTGCCATCATCAATCTTCAGTTTAGGAATACCTCTCACAGCTTCCATAGATATGATTTTCTTTATACCTCTGAAATGAAGATGACCCAGTCTTTGGTGCCATAGTTTCACTTCTTCTTCTTTGGCTAAAGAGCAAGTTGAAGTGAGACTGAAATCTTGAGGTTCCCACATATAACAGTTGTCTTTAGATCTGGCTCCTCTCATGACAACCTTTTGTTCTTCATTAGACACTATGCATTCAGTCTTGGTAAAGTTTACACTGTAACCTTGATCACATAATTGACTTATGCTGATCAAGTTAGCAGTCAATCCTTTTACCAGCAGTACATCATCTAGTCTTGGTACATTTGGACAGTCCAAGGTCCCAACTCCCTTGATTTCTCCTTTAGCTCCATCTCTAAAGGTTACATATCTGGATGAATATGACTTTAAGTCTATCAGCAAGTTCTTCAATCCAGTCATGTGCCTTGAGCATCCACTGTCAAAGTACCAGTCTTCTTTAGCTGATACTCTTAGAGATGTATGAGCTATATATACAACACCCTTCTTTGACCATTTTTGCTTGTAGTGAGGTTTTCTTTGATGCTTCTGCTCTGTGTAGTGACCATTTTTAGAGCTCCAAGGTTGTTTGTTGAACTTGTTCTTGGACATGTATCTTTGATCAGCATGAAGACTATCTTTAGGTACCCATATTTTCTTGATGACTTCTGTCTTCTGCTTATGGGGTTGCTGATATCTTTGATGTTGATGTCTATGCAGCACTTTCTTGGTCACCTCTATCTTCTGCTTAGGGGGTTGCTGATACATCTGATTTGGGTATCCATGCAACTTGTAGCAATGAGGTTTGATGTGACCAAACCTTCCACAATGATGACATCTCCATCTTTGATACTTCTTCTTCATTATGTTCTTTTCATGATGTTGAGACATCTGTTGGGATATCTTGTTTGACTTTATGGGATTTGAAGTAGTTTTGCTAGTGCTAGCCTCAACCTGTTGAGCTTTGTTAAATCCCAGTCCAGTTCTATCACCTGAATGCTTATTGTTGTTGAGAATGACATCCAGTGTGTTTGAGCTACTGTTCAGCATTCTAACAGATTTAGACATATGTTCCAGCTTGGAGTTGAGAAGACTTACTTCACTTTTCAAAGTGTCAATGGTTTCTAGATTACTTGTCTTTTCAACCTTTAATGCCTCAATCTGCTTCTTCTGCTTTATAATCTCCATGCATACTTCAGTGCTCCTTTTACACAGCTCTCTGTATGATTGTTCAAGCTCTTCAAAAGTAAGCTCCTCATCACTGGATCCACTTTCAGATTCACATAATCCAGCTAGAGCAGTGATATGCTTTGCTGATTCTTCTTCTGAATCACATCCTGAGTCTTCATCAGACCAGGTCACAGAGAGACCTTTCTTCTGCTTCTTTAGATAGGTAGGGCATTCATTTCTGATGTGTCCATATCCTTCACATCCATGACATTTAATCCCTTTTTCTTGATTGATCTTTTCATCATAATTTGACCTTCTATTAGCATCATAAGGTCTTTTATTCTCAGAAGAGTTTGAGTATCTTCCACTTGGTCTGGACTTGCCATCCATCTTTCTGAGAATCTTGTTGAATTGTCTTCCAAGCATAGCAATGGTTTCTGATAAACTTTCTTCAGGGTCTGCTTCATTATTTTCTTCTTCTTTATCAGTATTTGACACCAAGGCTATGCTTTTGTTCTTCTTTACAATTGTGTCATTCATTCCCATCTCAAATGTTTGAAGGGAACCAATGAGCTCTTCAACCTTCATTGTGCATATGTCTTGAGCTTCTTCTATTGCTGTGACCTTCATGTCAAATCTTTTTGGTAAAGATCTGAGAATCTTTCTTACCAGCTTTTCATCAGTCATCTTTTCTCCCAAAGCACCAGAAGTATTAGCTATTTCCAAGATGTTCATGTAGAACCCATGAATTGTCTCATCTTCCTTCATTCTCAAGTTTTCAAACTTGGTGGTGAGAAGTTGAAGTCTTAACATCTTCACCTTTGATGTTCCTTCATGAGTTGTTTTGAGAGTGTCCCAAACATCTTTGGCCAGCTCACAATGATGCACAAGTCTGAATATGTTCCTATCAATGCCATTGAATAAAGCATTTAAGGCCTTGGAATTTCCAAGTGCTGAATCTTCTTCCTCCTTGCTCCATTCTTCTTCAGGTTTCAACACTTTTGCTCCATCCTTGTTGTCTTGGACAGGGTGCTCCCATCCTTTGTTGACTGCTTTCCAGGCCCTATTGTCAAGTGATCTTAAGAATGATACCATTCTTGGCTTCCAGTAGTCATAATTGGATCCATCCAATATAGGTGGTATATTTATAGATCCTACATCTCTGTCCATGTTTCCAGAATTTGCAGTCCCTAGATCTCACCCAGTTAAACAGGCAGGGTGCCTGCTCTGATGCCATATGAAATTCTGTGATCAGGTACGTGATGTCGAATGATATGTTTAAACACTTGAAGACTTGAACAAAACTTAAAGTGCAGGAAAACTAAACAACACAGGAAATTGTTAACCCAGTTCAGTGTATAACCACACTTACATCTGGGGGCTACCAAGCCAGGAAGGAAATCCAATATAAGTAATATTAATTCTAGACTTAAACCACTCAGTTTAATCTTTCACTTAATATCTACCCAAGGCAATTTCTACCTAAGACACAACTTAGATATGAGCACCAACTCAATCCCCCTCAATCACACAGTGATATGTTTACAAGTTTAATAAAATTGAAGTCATACTTCAAACAAAACAGCTTGATCTTACTTCACAGTTTCAATCAAGACACAATACACTTTTGCTTAAAAGCTCATAAAGTGATACACATATACAACCTGCTATTAAAACACAAACACCCTATTTAGTCTTCTTAATTTCGTACTCTATTCTGAGAGTTTCTGTTGCTTAAATAGATGCTTGGATTTTGGGCTTTCTGTAGGTTATCCAATCCTGATACGCATGCTGCCATCACCTTAAATTAGGGTTTGTTACTTCCTTGATTCTAGGTGAGTCAATTCTTCTGTTTATACTGAAATCATATAACCAATCTCCCTACAGATGCGCCTTCTTCTGTTTTATTCATTCATAATTAATTCCAGATAAATTCCCTGAATTTACTCAGTTCTGTTAAGCATTAATTAATTCTGGTAGCAGGTTTGAGATGTCACAACATCTGGTGTGACATCCTGAAAACTGAACTTACTTCATTAACTGATACAATGTCACAACATCTGGTATGACATCCTGAATTAAGTTCATTAACTTATACTCTGATTAATAATGTCACAACATCTGATGTGACATCCTGAACTAAGTTCAACACTTCTTGTTGGTCAAAAATTCTGCCAATTCTAAACATCTACAATTATACACTAGTTTATACTAGTTCCGGTTAAAAATCAAATTATATCGGGGACTGTTTAAAATGATTCGAAACTTCACATATCATTTATATATTTTATGAGGGAAGGTTATCATGGAAGTCCATGCGAAAAATCATCGGAAAATTAGATTCTATGAAACTTTTCGAAATGCAAGTTTAGGTAAAAAATGATAGTATATTATACACTAGTTTCGGTCAAAAAATAAAATTTAATTGGGGACTATTTGAAATGATACGAGACTTTTCAGATCATTTATATATTTTAAGAGGGAAGGTTATGATGGTAGTCCATGCAAAAAAAATCATCTGAAAACTAGACTCTATGAATCTTTTCGAAATGCAAGTTACGGCCAAAAAATCATAATATATTATACACATGTTTATACTAGTTTCGGAGAAAAATCAAATTATATCGGGGACTGTTCGAAATGATTCGAAACTTCACATATCATTTATATATTTTATGAAGGAAGGCTATCATGCAAGTCCATGCGAAAAATCATCGGAAAATTAGATTTTATGAAACTTTTTGAAATGTAAGTTTCGGTCAAAAATCATTGTATATTATTATACACCAGTTTCGGTCAATAAAATAAAATTTAATTAGGGACTATTTGAAATGATACGAGACTTTTTAGATCATTTATATATGTAATTAAGAGGGAAGGTTATGATGGTAGTCCATGCAAAAAATAATCTGAAAATTTGATTCTATGAAAATTTTTGAAACACAAGTTTCGGCCAAAAAATCATAATATATTATACACTAGTTTATACTAGTTTCGGTCTAAAATCAAATTAAATCGAGGACTATTCGAAATGATACGAAACGCTACATATCATTTATATATTTTACGAGGGAAGGTTATCATGGAAGTCCATGCGAAAAATCATCGGAAAATTAAATACAATGAAACTTTTTGAAATGTAAGTTTCGGTCAAAAATCATAGTATATTATTATAAACTAGTTTCGGTCAATAAAATAAAATTTATTTGGGGACTATTTGAAATGATACGAGACTTTTCAGATCATTTATATATGTAATTAAGAAGGAAGGTTATGATGGTAGTCCATGCCAAAAATAATCAGAAAATTTGATTCTATGAAATTTTTCGAAATGCAAGTTTCGGAAAAAAAATCATAATATATTATACACAAATTTAAACTAGTTTCGGTCAAAAATCAAATTAAATTGGGGACTGTTCGAAATGATACGAAACTTAACATATCATTTATATATTTTACGAGGGAAGGTTATCATGGAATTCCATGCGAAAATTCATCAGAAAATTAGATTCTATGAAACTTTTTGAAATGTAAGTTTCGGTCAAATATCATAGTATATTATACACTAGTTTCGGTCAATAAAATAAAATTTAATTGGGGACTATTTGAAATGATACGAGACTTTTCAGATCATTTATATATGTTAAGAGGCAAGATTATGATGGTAGTCCATGCAAAGAAAATCATCTGAAAACTAGATTCTATGAAACTTTTCGAAATCCAAGTTACGGCCAAAAAATCATAATATATTATACACTAGTTTATACTAGTTTCGGTCAAAAATCAAATTATATCGGGCACTGTTCGAAATGATTCGAAACTTCACATATCATTTATATATTTTACGAGGGGAGGTTATCATGGAAGTCCACGCGAAAAATCATCGGAAAATTAGATTCTATGAAACTTTTCGAAATGTAAGTTTCAGTCAAAAATCATTATATATTATTATACACCAGTTTCGGTCAATAAAATAAAATTTAATTGGTGACTATTTGAAATGATACGAGACTTTTCAGATCATTTAAATATGTAATTAAGAGGGAAGGTTATGATGGTAGTCCATGCAAAAAATAATCTGAAAATTTGATTCTATGAAACTCTTCGAAACACAAATTTCGGCCAAAAAATCATAATATATTATACACTAATTTATACTAGTTTCGGTCAAAAATCAAATTAAACCTGAGATTGTTCGAAATGATATGAAACTTCACATGTCATTTATATATTTTACGAGGGAAGGTTATCATGGAAGTCCATGCAAAAAATTATCGGAAAATTAGATTCTGTGAAAATTTTCGAAATGCAAGTTTCGGTCAAAAATCATATTATATTATACACTAGTTTCGGTCAAAAAAATAAAATTTAATTGGGGACTATTTGAAATGATACGAGCCTTTTCAGATCATTTATATATGTTAAGAGGGAAAGTTATGATGGTAGTCCATGCAAAAAATAATCTGAAAATTTGATTCTATGAAACTTTTCGAAATGCAAGTTTCGGCCAAAAAATCCTAATATATTATACATTAATTTATACTAGTTTCGGTCAAAAATCAAATTAAATCGGGGACTGTTCGAAATGATACGAAACGTCACATATCATTTATATATTTTACGAGGGAAGGTTATCATGGAAGTCCATGCGAAAAATAATCGAAAAATTAGATTCTATGAAACTTTTTGAAATGTAAGTTTCGGTCAAAAATCATAGTATATTATTATACACTAGTTTCGGTCAATAAAATAAAATTTGATTGGGGACTATTTGAAATGATACGAGACTTTTCAGATCATTTATATATGTAATTAAGAGGGAAGGTTATGATGGTAGTCCTTGCAAAAAATAATCTGAAAATTTGATTCTATGAAACTTATCGAAATGCAAGTTTCGCCCAAAAAATCATAATATATTATACACTAATTTATAATAGTTTCGGTCAAAAATCAAATTAAATCGGGGACTGTTCGAAATGATACGAAACTTAACATATTATTTATATATTTTACGAGGGAAGGTTATCATGGAACTCCATGCGAAAAATCATCGGAAAATTAGATTCTGTGAAACTTTTTGAAATGTAAGTTTTGGTCAAAAATCATAGTATATTATACACTAGTTTAGGTCAATAAAATAAAATTTAATTGGGGACTATTTGAAATGATACGAGACTTTTCATATCATTTATATATGTTAAGAGGCAAGATTATGATGGTAGTCCATGCAAAAAAAATCATCTGAAAACTAGATTCTATGAAACTTTTCGAAATGCAAGTTACGGCCAAAAAATCATAATATATTATACACTAGTTTATACTAGTTTCGGTCAAAAATCAAAGTAAATCGGGGACTGTTCGAAATGATTCGAAACTTCACATATCATTTATATATTTTACGAGGGGAGGTTATCATGGAAGTCCATGCGAAAAATCATCGGAAAATTAGATTCTATGAAACTTTTCGAAATGTAAGTTTCAGTCAAAAATCATTATATATTATTATACACCAGTTTCGGTCAATAAAATAAAATTTAATTGGTGACTATTTGAAATGATACGAGACTTTTCAGATCATTTAAATATGTAATTAATAGGGAAGGTTATGATGGTTGTCCATGCAAAAAATAATCTGAAAATTTGATTCTTTGAAACTTTTCGAAACACAAGTTTCGGCCAAAAAATCATAAAATATTATACACTAGTTTATACTAGTTTCGGTCAAAAATCAAATTAAACCTGAGATTGTTCGAAATGATATGAAACTTCACATGTCATTTATATATTTTACGAGGAAAGGTTATCATGGAAGTCCATGCAAAAAATCATCGGAAAATTAGATTCTGTGAAAATTTTCGAAATGCAAGTTTCGGTCAAAAATCATAGTATATTATTATACACTAGTTTCGGTCAAAAAAAAAATAAAATTTAATTGGGGACTATTTGAAATGATACGAGCCTTTTCAGATCATTTATATATGTTAAGAGGTTATGATGGTAGTCCATGCAAAAAATAATCTGAAAATTTGATTCTATGAAACTTTTCAAAATGCAAGTTTCGGCCAAAAAATCCAAATATATTATACACTAATTTATACTAGTTTCGGTCAAAAATCAAATTAAATCGGGGACTGTTCAAAATGATACGAAACGTCACATATCATTTATATATTTTACGAGGGAAGGTTATCATGGAAGTCCATGCGAAAAATAATCGAAAAATTAGATTCTATGAAACTTTTTGAAATGTATGTTTCGGTCAAAAATCATAGTATATTATTATACACTAGTTTCGGTCAATAAAATAAAATTTAATTGGGGACTATTTGAAATGATACGAGACTTTTCAGATCATTTATATATATAATTAAGAGGGAAGGTTATGATGGTAGTCCATGCAAAAAATAATCTGAAAATTTGATTCTTTGAAACTTTTCGAAACACAAGTTTCGGCCAAAAAATCATAATATATTATACACTAGTTTATACTAGTTTCGGTCAAAAATCAAATTAAACCTGAGATTGTTCGAAATGATATGAAACTTCACATAACATTTATATATTTTACGAGGGAAGGTTATCATGGAAGTTCATTCAAAAAATCATCGGAAAATTAGATTCTGTGAAAATTTTCGAAATGCAAGTTTCGGTCAAAAATCATAGTATATTATACACTAGTTTCGGTCAAAAAAATAAAATTTAATTGGGGACTATTTGAAATGATACGAGCCTTTTCAGATCATTAATATATGTTAAGAGGGAAGGTTATGATGGTAGTCCATGCAAAAAATAATCTAAATATTTGATTCTATGAAACTTTTCGAAATGCAAGTTTCGGCCAAAAAATCCTAATATATTATACACTAATTTATACTAGTTTCGGTCAAAAATCAAATTAAATCGGGGACTGTTCAAAATGATACGAAACGTCACATATCATTTATATATTTTACGAGGGAAGGTTATCATGGAAGTCCATGCGAAAAATAATCAGAAAATTAGATTCTATGAAACTTTTTGAAATGTAAGTTTCGGTCAAAAATCATAGTATATTATTATACACTAGTTTCGGTCAATAAAATAAAATTTAATTGGGGACTATTTGAAATAATACGAGACTATTCAGATCATTTATATATGTAATTAAGAGGGAAGGTTATGATGGTAGTCCATGCAAAAAATAATCTGAAAATTTGATTCTTTGAAACTTTTCGAAACACAAGTTTCGGCCAAAAAATCATAATATATTATACACTAGTTTATACTAGTTTCGGTCAAAAATCAAATTAAACCTGAGACTGTTCGAAATGATACGAAACCTAACATATCATTTATATATTTTACGAGGGAAGGTTATCATGGAAGTCCATGCGAAAAATCATCGGAAAATTAGATTCTGTGAAAATTTTCGAAATGCAAGTTTCGGTCAAAAATCATAGTATATTATACACTAGTTTAGGTCAATAAAAAAAAATTAATTGGGGACTATTTGAAATGATACAAGACTTTTCATATCATTTATATATGTTAAGAGGCAAGATTATGATGGTAGTCCATGCAAAAAAAAAATCATCTGAAAACTAGATTCTATGAAACTTTTCGAAATGCAAGTTACGGCCAAAAAATCATAATATATTATATACTAGTTTATCTTGGCATTGTTCTGGCTACTAGAACCTCCTTGGATCTTTCCGCTTTTCAGACCCTCTTCAATTCTTTCTCCTACCATCACCATGTCTGAGAATCCAGAAGATACGTTGCTGATCAGCTCCTCGTAGTATTGCCCTTGTAAGGTACCCATGAAGATGTCGATCAATTCACACTCAACCAAAGGCGGATGTACTCTGGCAGCTAGCTCTCTCCAGCGTTGGGCATACTCCTTAAAGGATTCGCTTTCCTTTTGAGACATACTCTGAAGTTGAGTACGGTTAGGAGCAAGGTCAATGTTGTACTTGTACTTCTTTTTGAATGCATCAGATAGATCGAGCCAAGTACGAACATTGTTGCGCTCAAGTTGCATGTACCATTCTAGAGACGCTCCAGACAGGCTGTCTTTGAAGCAATGGATCATGAGCTTGTCATCTTTGGCATGAGCGGCCATTTTCCTGCAGTACATCCTCAAATGAAGCTCAGGACAGCTGAGGCCTTTGTATTTTTCAAACTCCAGCAGTTTGAACTTAGCAGGGATCACAACCTCTGGAACTAAGCACATGTCTGAGGCACTCAGAGAAGTTGAGTTGTGTCCTTCCATGATTCGGAGTTTTTCAGCCAACTCGCGGCACATCTTCATAGCTTCAGACTCTTGAACAACATGAGGATTGGTGATTGGAACGGCAGTATGCATCTCATACTCAACTTGATGATTCTCTTCAGTTTGAGGAAACTGGACTTGAGTTGGAATAGGTTGAACTTGAGGAATAACACCAACAGTAACACCAGAAGCAGGTATTGGTTAGGAAGTGACCTCTTCAACAGCAGGAGTGAAACCTGGAGGCAAACCGTAGACCAAAGGATTTGGAATGGGAACTGAAGGCATTGCTCGTGAGGTAGATCCTTGCACTTGAGCATTGTTCATTGCGGCAGCAGCTTCGCGACGTTCTTCCATCCTTGCCAAAGATTGCAAAGTCTCATAAATCTGGTCGATCTTGCTCTTGATCGAGTCAATCTCTTCCGTCATAGCAGCTTGTTCTTCTTGGATCACGTCCATCAGTCTTCTAGTGTTGGCTCGAGTTAAGTACGGGCGTCTAGCACGATACGGACGTCGGGAAACCAGCTTGATTTACTGAAGATGGAGGAGCATAAAATGAGTTCTCGGATTTTGGAATGAAATGCAAGATGAATAAATAATGCAAATGAGATGATATGCAATGTCAGAATCCAGGATCATAAGATCAAGGTCTCATGAGTCCAAGATACAAATGAAGGATATTCTGATCAGGAGCTCACTGGGTAGACTCTAAGGTTTAGGGACCCCAAAGTTATCAATTCATATGGTTGTTCATCACACGCGCCATAAGCATGACGGTTGATTGCCTCCACCATATGAATCTATTTTGGGTGAGATCTTCGTATCGAGCCACGCGAGAGGGAAATCTCTTGGTGCTCCATACTACGTGATCATCGACACAAGGTTTAAAACAAAGTCCTGGAGTTATGGAACTTTCTCAACTGTTTGATGCACGTGTCAATTTCATACATTCTTGACAGTCAATCAACTCCATTGAGTAAGTCTATTCCAATTGAGGTTTTCGTATCGAGCCACGCGAAGGCGAACCTTGGTGCCCAATACTACGCAACCATCAACCGATGTTTTAACCAAAAGGTTCTAAAGGTCCTCAGAGTTGATGACCCTAATGAAAGCAACTGAGCACACACGTCAAGGACTTGACGGTTGTCAGTATTCTCATTAAAGTCTACTCCAAGTGAGGTTTTCGTATCGACAACCCACGAGAGAGGTTCCCTCGGGAGCCCATACTACACAACCTCGCTAACTTATGTTTGTACTCGCAAGCCCGGGTATAGAGCTTTTCCCTCAAGTTTCTTTTGCAAAGTATCGATCCAAGTTATAGTACCAAGGAGCCACAAGATATATAAAATGGAATGCGATAAAGAAAGAGATAAAAATAAACAAGCAAGGCATAAAAGCAAACATCCAAACAAACGCAGGAACCTAGACTAGGCTTGACTCGCATAGGGGTGAACCAGTCCCCAGAAGAGTCGCCAGCTGTCGTACCCCGAAAAATACGACCTCACGCGATCCGAAATGGACGGAGCCGCGCGCCGGACGGACTGAAGAGTCGCCACCTAATTCTATTTGTTCCCGAAGAGGGAAAGGAAAGATATAGATACAACCCGGGAGGAGAAGGATGAGGACAAAGGTCAACAGAACCATTGCCTGGGTTCGGGAGTCGGTTATGCAGGGGGAAGGTATTAGCACCCCCTACATCCATCGTACTCGATGGGAACCATCTAAGTTAACGCGCGAGAAAGGATGTCTATGCTTAAACGGATTGCTTGCTAGAGGGAAATGAGTTGAATTATAAGTTAGATTGAACCTAGGTGCTCGGCAAGGATTGAGATCCTTGTGCCTACGTACTCCCGTGTGCAATGGGAAAGTCAGAGCCTCGTAGTTCGGCCTACTAAGGGTAATGGTTGTTTGATTTTATTACCTTTCGTAGATGAAAGGGTTTAGGATTTGAAATGCACTAAAGACTATGGATAGTTTATCTCGCCCAACAAGACGAGTGTCTTGCGTCGAAATAATCGGAGCGAGTAACGAGAGCTCGTTATACTCCTTTCTATCGCTTAAGGCTCGTGGCGTACAGTTCTTCTCGTATTATTAATGTGTTTTATTTCCTAACACCACTTGACGTTGGATCAAGGGTTTGGATTTAAAAAGAATCGTTTTGGTTTTTTGAGGTTAAAGGGGTAAATGCAAATGGAGTTTGATTTTGTGGTTTGTTAGCGAGGCACGAAGCGCTCGGCTCGCAAAGTAAGGTGGATCCTAAACGAAACGAAATAAAAAGGTGCGAGTGTGCAAGTGCAATCGCTTGGCGTTGGACCAAGGATTCGGAAAGAAATAAAATGCGGAAAAATAAAGTGCGTACAAAGTAAAGGGAGAGGGGTACAAAATAAATACAGGGGATTGCGGGAAATAAATGGTATCATTGTAGTTTGCCCAAGAGGAAGCGTGTGTGCAGTGTTTTTTGAACTATTCGAAGGCGTTCAGCCTATTTGATCGGGACACAACTATTCGAAGGCGTTGGACCTTTTAATCGAGCGCAACTATTCGAAGGCGTTGGACCTTTTTGGGACGCGTCGAAATTTTGTTCGTGAACTGCCTTAGAGCCGATTTAATGAAATCGTTCTATGAGGAGTCGAATCGTAATTTAAAAAGCGAATTAAATGAATAAATTGAATTAAATTGCTAGAATTAAATTAAAATAGAATAATGAATTAAATAATTAAAATGAAATAAATAATATTAAGAATAAATTAAATTAATGTTTGTTTATCGAAATAATACAATAATGAAAAATTAATTACAAGGAGGGCCTCATATTGACCAAAAATCACCGATTAAAATCGGGCGAAAAATTGGCCTTTTATGATATCATTGGCCCTAAATAATTAAAATAAATGCACTAAGCCAAACTACTCCTAATAAGAATGAATTCAAATCATATTCTAAAAACATAAATCTAAAAAAAGAAAAAGTTAAAAGGATATAATGAATTAACTTAATAATAAAAATAAATAAAAAACACAAAAAAGAAAGTTGCCGTGTAGTGATTTTGGATGGGCCTAAACCCTTTAACAATATCAATAATTGACTTTAACAAAAATAAGATAAATAAAATAACATTAAATAAGTAAAATAGAAATAATGGCATGTGATTAGGGTGAGATTTTTTAGAGAAATCTAACAATCAGTATATTTTAACAAACAAATAATAAACAAATAAAAAACAAAAACCATGTCAAAACAGTGTTGTCAGTCACGAAATAAATAAAAACAAAAACCAAATTCTCTACCATTTTGAATCTCAGAATGTGATTTTGAAAAGAAAACACGAAGAGAGAACCCACCCTCACGACGGCGGCGGATGGTTGGAAGGCTAGCGGCGGCTTCGAAGTGATGAAGGCGTTCGTTCCGCCTCGGCTCTCTCTCCGTCTCTGGTTGCTCGGGTCTCTGTCTCGGTTCCACTCTCGGCTCGCGCGGAAGCTCTCTCGCGGTGGATGACGGCGGAAGATTTTGGATGCGGTTCAGATGAAGGCTCGCGGTTTCGGGTTCGGTTGCCTCTCCGCGGTTATATCGGTTGGTGTGGTGACGATTTGTGTTATGGTTCGCTCAGTTCTTGGATTTCGGTTTGCGGTGGAGTTGTTTGGTTCTCGCGATTTTGGCTCGGTTTGTGTGGTGGTGGTGAATGGCGGCGCGGAGAGGTTGACAGCGGTAAAGGTAAGATTTGTGAGTTTCGGCTGTTTTCAGATTTCCGTTTGGATGATGGTGGTGGTCGTGAACAGGGCGAACGGTGGTTAGGTGGTGTTTTGTTTTCACAGTGGTCGTTGTTGTGTGAAGGTGTTGGCCGCGGATGGTTAAGGTTACGGCTGGTTGAGTTTGAGAGCGGCTGTGTGGCTGAGATTTTTGATTTGCCGGTTTCGAGTTTGTTTCAGCTCAGTAGCAATGGATTGGTTTGAAGTGGTAATAAGATGCAGGTAATTTGAATGTGTTGAAGAGGGTCTGTGAATCTGAGTTTTTTGTTTTATTTGTGAGTTTTGATTTGGTTTTGAAGGTTTGCCATTCACAGTTTTTCTCTGTTTTAGATTTTTGTTCTTTGGTGTTTGAAGGTTTATGAATGGAAGGCAGAAGATGAAGTTATTTTACTGATGTGAATTTATGGTCTGGGTTTGTATTTATGTGGTGGTTGTGGGTATGTTGAGATTGAAGCTTGGCTCGGGTGATATTTTTTGCAAAAGTTTATTATGCTGTCCAAGCTCTCTTTATGAGAGAAGAAAATATTCATTATATAGAGTGGAAAAAGAATCAAGTTTGTTAAGATACTTGCTGAGCTGTGAATGAATTGATAGTGGAATTGGTAGTACGGGAATTTTCGTTGTGGAGTATTGTGGCAGCCTGTATAAAGTGGGACCAGGTGAGGAATTGGCTAGTGGGGAAGTGGAAGCTGGAGAATTGGTTTACAACAAAAAAATGGATCATAACTATTATTAATGAAAATAAAATAAATTAAAGCATAATAAAAATAATAAAGTAATAATAATAATAATGAAAATAATAATAATAAAAATAATGAAAGGTGATAAAAACGAAATTCAATAATGATAGAAATAATAAGTAATAAAAAAAATTAGTAATAATAATAATAATAATAATAATAATAATGATGATGATAATAGGATTAATGAAATAAGAATAGTAATAATGAAATAAAAATGGGAATGGTGCTAATACAAATAGAAATATAATAATAAAGACAATAATACTAATATGATTTTTTTATCTCAACTAATAATTTTTAAAAAAATAATGAGGTGAAAATTTTAAAATGAATAAACATGAATAATATATAAAAAGGGAAATTGATATATTCACAAATTGTGATTTTTTAGAAAAATTTTAAAAAGTACAATTAAAAGAATTGAATTAAAAAATACAAAAATATTTTTGTGATTTTTTATGAAAAAAAATATGTGGGTATGACAAATTTGGGGTATGACACGAAATGATACGAAACTTCACATATCATTTATATATTTTACGAGGGATGGTTATGATGGAAGTCATGCAAAAAATCATCGGAAAATTAGATTCTGTGAAAATTTTTGAAATGCAAGTTTCGGTCAAAAATCATAGTATATTATACACTAGTTTCAGTCAAAAAAAAATTTAATTGGGGACTATTTGAAATGATACGAGCCTTTTCAAATCATTTATATATGTTAAGAGGGAAGGTTATGATGGTAGTCCATGCAAAAAATAATCTAAAAATTTGATTCTATGAAACTTTTCGAAATGCACGTTTCGGCCAAAAAATCCTAATATATTATACACTAATTTATACTAGTTTCGGTCAAAAATCAAATTAAATCGGGGACTGTTCGAAATGATACGAAACGTCACATATCATTTATATATTTTACGAGGGAAGGTTATCATGGAAGTCCATGCGAAAAATCATCGGAAAATTTGATTCTATGAAACTTTTTGAAATGTAAGTTTCTGTCAAAAATCATAGTATATTATTATACACTAGTTTCGGTCAATAAAATAAAATTTAATTGGGGACTATTTGAAATGATACGAGACTTTTCAGATCATTTATATATGTAATTAAGAGGGAAGGTTATGATGGTAGTCCATGCAAAAAATAATATGAAAATTTGATTCTTTGAAACTTTTCGAAACACAAGTTTCGGCCAAAAAATCATAATATATTATACACTAGTTTAAACAAGTTTCGGTCAAAAATCAAATTAAACCTGAGATTGTTCGAAATGATATGAAACTTCACATATCATTTATATATTTTACGAGGGAAGATTATCATGGAAGTCCATGCGAAAAATTATCGGAAAATTAGATTCTGTGAAAATTTTCGAAATGCAAGTTTCGGTCAAAAATCATAGTATATTATACACTAGTTTCGGTCAAAAAAATAAAATTTAATTGGGGACTATTTGAAATGATACGAGACTTTTCAGATCATTTATATATGTAATTAAGAGGGAAGGTTATGATGGTAGTCCATGCAAAAAATAATCTGAAAATTTGATTCTATGAAACTTTTCGAAATGCAAGTTTCGGCCAAAAAATCATAATATATTATACACTAATTTATACTAGTTTCAGTCAAAAATCAAATTAAATCGGGGACTGTTCGAAATGATACGAAACCTAACATATCATTTATATATTTTACGAGGGAAGGTTATCATGGAAGTCCATGCGAAAAATCATCGGAAATTTAGATTCTATGAAAGTTTTTGAAATGTAAGTTTCGGTCAAAAATCATAGTATATTATACACATGTTTAGGTCAATAAAAAAAATTTAATTGGGGACTATTTGAAATGATACGAGACTTTTCATATCATTTATATATGTTAAGAGGCATGATTATGATGGTAGTCCATGCAAAAAAAATCATCTGAAAACTAGATTCTATGAAACTTTTCGAAATGCAAGTTACGGCCAAAAAATCATAATATATTATACACTAGTATATATTAGTTTCGGTCAAAATTCAAAGTAAATCGGGGACTGTTCGAAATGATTCGAAACTTCACATATCATTTATATATTTTACGAGGGAAGGTTATCATGGAAGTCCGTGCGAAAAATCATCGGAAAATTAGATTCTATGAATCTTTTCGAAATGTAAGTTTCAGTCAAAAATCATTGTATATTATTATACACCAGTTTCGGTCAATAAAATAAAATTTAATTGGGGACTATTTGAAATGATACTAGACTTTTCAGATCATTTATATATGTAATTAAGAGGGAAGGTTATGATGGTAGTCCATGCAAAAAATAATCTGAAAATTTGATTATTTGAAACTTTTCGAAACACAAGTTTCGGCCAAAAAATCATAATATATTATACACTAGTTTATACTAGGTTCGGTCAAAAATCAAATTAAACCTGAGATTGTTCGAAATGATATGGAACTTCACATATCATTTATATATTTTACGAGGGAAGGTTATCATGGAAGTTCATGCAAAAAATCATCGGAAAATTAGATTCTGTGAAAATTTTTGAAATGCAAGATTCGGTCAAAAATCATAGTATATTATACACTAGTTTCAGTCAAAAAAAAATTTAATTGGGGACTATTTGAAATGATACGAGCCTTTTCAGATCATTTATATATGTTAAGAGGGAAGGTTATGATAGTAGTCCATGCAAAAAATAATCTAAAAATTTGATTCTATGAAACTTTTCGAAATGCACGTTTCGGCCAAAAAATCCTAATATATTATACACTAATTTATACTAGTTTCGGTCAAAAATCAAATTAAATCGGGGACTGTTTGAAATGATACGAAACGTCACATATCATTTATATATTTTACGAGGGAAGGTTATCATGGAAGTCCATGCGAAAAATCATCGGAAAATTAGATTCTATGAAACTTTTTGAAATGTAAGTTTTGGTCAAAAATCATAGTATATTATTATACACTAGTTTCGGTCAATAAAATAAAATTTAATTTGGGACTATTTGAAATGATACGAGACTTTTCAGATCATTTATATATGTAATTAAGAGGGAAGGTTATGATGGTAGTCTATGCAAAAAATAATCTGAAAATTTGATTCTTTGAAACTTTTCGAAACACAAGTTTCGGCAAAAAAATCATAATATATTATACACAAGTTTAAACTAGTTTCGGTCAAAAATCAAATTAAACCTGAGATTGTTCGAAATGATATGAAACTTCACATATCATTTATATATTTTACGAGGGAAGGTTATCATGGAAGTTCATGCAAAAAATCATCGGAAAATTAGATTCTGTGAAACTTTTCGAAATGCAAGTTTCGGTCAAAAATCATAGTATATTATACACTAGTTTCGGTCCAAAAAATAAAATTAATTGGGGACTATTTGAAATGATACGAGACTTTTCAAATCATTTATATATGTTAAGAGGCAAGATTATGATGGTATTCCATGCAAAAAAAATTCATCTGAAAACTAGATTCTATGAAACTTTTCGAAATGCAAGTTACGGCCAAAAAATCATAATATATTATACACTAGTTTATACTAGTTTCGGTAAAAAATCAAAGTAAATCGGGGACTGTTCGAAATGATTCGAAACTTCACATATCATTTATATATTTTACGAGGGAAGGTTATCATGGAAGTCGATGCGAAAAATCATCGGAAAATTAGATTCTATGAATCTTTTCGAAATGTAAGTTTCAGTCAAAAATCATTGTATATTATTATACACCAGTTTCGGTCAATAAAATAAAATTTAATTGGGGACTATTTGAAATGATACGAGACTTTTCAGATCATTTATATATGTAATTAAGAGGGAAGGTTATGATGGTAGTCCATGCAAAAAATAATCTGAAAATTTGATTATTTGAAACTTTTCGAAACACAAGTTTCGGCCAAAAAATCATATTATATTATACACTAGTTTAAACTAGTTTCGGTCAAAAATCAAATTAAACCAGAGATTGTTCGAAATGATATGAAACTTCACATATCATTTATATATTTTACGAGGGAAGGTTATCATGGAAGTTCATGCAAAAAATCATCGGAAAATTAGATTCTGTGAAACTTTTCGAAATGCAAGTTTCGGTCAAAAATCATAGTATATTATACACTAGTTTCGGTCAAAAAAATAAAATTTAATTGGGGACTATTTGAAATGATACGAGACTTTTCAAATCATTTATATATGTTAAGAGGCAAGATTATGATGTTATTCCATGCAAAAAAAATTCATCTGAAAACTAGATTCTATGAAACTTTTCGAAATGCAAGTTACGGCCAAAAAATCATAATATATTATACACTAGTTTATACTAGTTTCGGTAAAAAATCAAAGTAAATCGGGGACTGTTCGAAATGATTCGAAACTTCACATATCATTTATATATTTTACGAGGGAAGGTTATCATGGAAGTCCATGCGAAAAATCATCGAAAAATTAGATTCTATGAATCTTTTCGAAATGTAAGTTTCAGTCAAAAATCATTGTATATTATTATACACCAGTTTCGGTCAATAAAATAAAATTTAATTGGGGACTATTTGAAATGATACGAGACTTTTCAGATCATTTATATATGTAATTAAGAGGGAAGGTTATGATGGTAGTCCATGCAAAAAATAATCTGAAAATTTGATTATTTGAAACTTTTCGAAACACAAGTTTCGGCCAAAAAATCATAATATATTATACACTAGTTTATACTAGTTTCGGTCAAAAATCAAATTAAACCTGAGATTGTTCGAAATGATATGAAACTTCACATATCATTTATATATTTTACGAGGGAAGGTTATCATGGAAGTTCATGCAAAAAATCATCGGAAAATTAGATTCTGTGAAACTTTTCGAAATGCAAGTTTCGGTCAAAAATCATAGTATATTATACACTAGTTTCGGTCAAAAAAATAAAATTTAATTGGGGACTATTTGAAATGATACGAGCCTTTTCAGATCATTTATATATGTTAAGAGGCAAGATTATGATGGTAGTCCATGCAAAAAAAATTCATCTGAAAACTAGATTCTATGAAACTTTTCGAAATGCTAGTTACGGCCAAAAAATCATAATATATTATACACTGGTTTATACTAGTTTCGGTCAAAAATCAAAGTAAATCGGGGACTGTTCGAAATGATTCGAAACTTCACATATCATTTATATATTTTACGAGGGAAGGTTATCATGGAAGTCCATGCGAAAAATCATCGGAAAATTAGATTCTATGAATCTTTTCGAAATGTAAGTTTCAGTCAAAAATCATTGTATATTATTATACATCAGTTTCGGTCAATAAAATTTAATTTAATTGGGGACTATTTGAAATGATACGAGACTTTTCAGATCATTTATATATGTAATTAAGAGGGAAGGTTATGATTGTAGTCCATGCAAAAAATAATCTGAAAATTTGATTATTTGAAACTTTTCGAAACACAAGTTTCGGCCAAAAAATCATAATATATTATACACTAGTTTATACTAGTTTCGGTCAAAAATCAAATTAAACCTGAGATTGTTCGAAATGATATGAAACTTCACATATCATTTATATATTTTACGAGGGAAGGTTATCATGGAAGTTCATGCAAAAAATCATCGGAAAATTAGATTCTGTGAAAATTTTCGAAATGCAAGTTTCGGTCAAAAATCATAGTATATTATACACTAGTTTCGGTCAAAAAAATAAAATTTAATTGGGGACTATTTGAAATGATACGAGCCTTTTCAGATCATTTATATATGTTAAGAGGCAAGATTATGATGGTAGTCCATGCAAAAAAAATTCATCTGAAAACTAGATTCTATGAAACTTTTCGAAATGCAAGTTACGGCCAAAAAATCATAATATATTATACACTAGTTTATACTAGTTTCGGTCAAAAATCAAAGTAAATCGGGGACTGTTCGAAATGATTCGAAACTTCACATATCATTTATATATTTTACGAGGGAAGGTTATCATGGAAGTCCATGCGAAAAATCATCGGAAAATTAGATTCTATGAATCTTTTCGAAATGTAAGTTTCAGTCAAAAATCATTGTATATTATTATACACCAGTTTCGGTCAATAAAATAAAATTTAATTGGGGACTATTTGAAATGATACGAGACTTTTCAGATCATTTATATATGTAATTAAGAGGGAAGGTTATGATGGTAGTCCATGCAAAAAATAATCTGAAAATTTGATTATTTGAAACTTTTCGAAACACAAGTTTCGGCCAAAAAATCATATTATATTATACACTAGTTTAAACTAGTTTCGGTCAAAAATCAAATTAAACCAGAGATTGTTCGAAATGATATGAAACTTCACATATCATTTATATATTTTACGAGGGAAGGTTATCATGGAAGTTCATGCAAAAAATCATCGGAAAATTAGATTCTGTGAAAATTTTCGAAATGCAAGTTTCGGTCAAAAATCATTGTATATTATACACTAGTTTCGGTCAAAAAAATAAACTTTAATTGGGGACTATTTGAAATGATACGAGCCTTTTCAGATCATTTATATATGTTAAGAGGGAAGGTTATGATGGTAGTCCATGCAAAAAATAATCTAAAAATTTGATTCTATGAAACTTTTCGAAATGCAAGTTTCGGCCAAAAAATCCTAATATATTATACACTAATTTATACTAGTTTCGGTCAAAAATCAAATTAAATCGGGGACTGTTTGAAATGATACGAAACGTCACATATCATTTATATATTTTACGAGGGAAGGTTATCATGGAAGTCCATGCGAAAAATAATCGGAAAATTAGATTCTATGAAACTTTTTGAAATGTAAGTTTCGGTCAAAAATCATAGTATATTATTATACACTAGTTTCGGTCAATAAAATAAAATTTAATTGGGGACTATTTGAAATGATACGAGACTTTTCAGATCATTTATATATGTAATTAAGAGGGAAGGTTATGATGGTAGTCCATGCAAAAAATAACCTGAAAATTTGATTCTATGAAACTTTTCGAAATACAAGTTTCGGCCAAAAAATCATAATATATTATACACTAATTTATACTAGTTTCGGTCAAAATTCAAATTGAATCGGGGACTGTTCGAAATGATACGAAATTTAACATATCATTTATATATTTTACGAGGGAAGGTTATCATGGAAGTCAATGCAAAAAATCATCGGAAAATTAGATTCTGTGAAACTTTTCGAAATGCAAGTTTCGGTCAAAAATCATAGTATATTATACACTAGTTTCGGTCAAAAAAATAAAATTTAATTGGGGACTATTTGAAATGATACGAGACTTTTCAAATCATTTATATATGTTAAGAGGCAAGATTATGATGGTAGTCCATGCAAAAAAAATTCATCTGAAAACTAGATTCTATGAAACTTTTCGAAATGCAAGTTACGGCCAAAAAATCATAATATATTATACACTAGTTTATACTAGTTTCGGTCAAAAATCAAAGTAAATTGGGGACTGTTCGAAATGATTCGAAACTTCACATATCATTTATATATTTTACGAGGGAAGGTTATCATGGAAGTCCATGCGAAAAATCATCGGAAAATTAGATTCTATGAATCTTTTCGAAATGTAAGTTTCAGTCAAAAATCATTGTATATTATTATACACCAGTTTCGGTCAATAAAATAAAATTTAATTGGGGACTATTTGAAATGATACGAGACTTTTCAGATCATTTATATATGTAATTAAGAGGGAAGGTTATGATGGTAGTCCATGCAAAAAATAATCTGAAAATTTGATTATTTGAAACTTTTCGAAACACAAGTTTCGGCCAAAAAATCATAATATATTATACACTAGTTTATACTAGTTTCGGTCAAAAATCAAATTAAACCTGAGATTGTTCGAAATGATATGAAACTTCACATATCATTTATATATTTTACGAGGGAAGGTTATCATGGAAGTTCATGCAAAAAATCATCGGAAAATTAGATTCTGTGAAAATTTTCGAAATGCAAGTTTCGGTCAAAAATCATAGTATATTATACACTCGTTTCGGTCAAAAAAATAAAATTTAATTGGGGACTATTTGAAATGATACGAGCCTTTTCAGATCATTTATATATGTTAAGAGGCAAGATTTTGATGGTAGTCCATGCAAAAAAAATTCATCTGAAAACTAGATTCTATGAAACTTTTCGAAATGCAAGTTACGGCCAAAAAATCATAATATATTATACACTAGTTTATACTAGTTTCGGTCAAAAATCAAAGTAAATCGGGGACTGTTCGAAATGATTCGAAACTTCACATATCATTTATATATTTTACGAGGGAAGGTTATCATGGAAGTCCATGCGAAAAATCATCGGAAAATTAGATTCTATGAATCTTTTCGAAATGTAAGTTTCAGTCAAAAATCATTGTATATTATTATACACCAGTTTCGGTCAATAAAATAAAATTTAATTGGGGACTATTTGAAATGATACGAGACTTTTCAGATCATTTATATATGTAATTAAGAGGGAAGGTTATGATGGTAGTCCATGCAAAAAATAATCTGAAAATTTGATTATTTGAAACTTTTCGAAACACAAGTTTCGGCCAAAAAATCATATTATATTATACACTAGTTTAAACTAGTTTCGGTCAAAAATCAAATTAAACCAGAGATTGTTCGAAATGATATGAAACTTCACATATCATTTATATATTTTACGAGGGAAGGTTATCATGGAAGTTCATGCAAAAAATCATCGGAAAATTAGATTCTGTGAAAATTTTCGAAATGCAAGTTTCGGTCAAAAATCATTGTATATTATACACTAGTTTCGGTCAAAAAAATAAACTTTAATTGGGGACTATTTGAAATGATACGAGCCTTTTCAGATCATTTATATATGTTAAGAGGGAAGGTTATGATGGTAGTCCATGCAAAAAATAATCTAAAAATTTGATTCTATGAAACTTTTCGAAATGCAAGTTTCGGCCAAAAAATCCTAATATATTATACACTAATTTATACTAGTTTCGGTCAAAAATCAAATTAAATCGGGGACTGTTTGAAATGATACGAAACGTCACATATCATTTATATATTTTACGAGGGAAGGTTATCATGGAAGTCCATGCGAAAAATAATCGGAAAATTAGATTCTATGAAACTTTTTGAAATGTAAGTTTCGGTCAAAAATCATAGTATATTATTATACACTAGTTTCGGTCAATAAAATAAAATTTAATTGGGGACTATTTGAAATGATACGAGACTTTTCAGATCATTTATATATGTAATTAAGAGGGAAGGTTATGATGGTAGTCCATGCAAAAAATAACCTGAAAATTTGATTCTATGAAACTTTTCGAAATGCAAGTTTCGGCCAAAAAATCATAATATATTATACACTAATTTATACTAGTTTCGGTCAAAATTCAAATTGAATCGGGGACTGTTCGAAATGATACGAAATTTAACATATCATTTATATATTTTACGAGGGAAGGTTATCATGGAAGTCAATGCAAAAAATCATCGGAAAATTAGATTCTGTGAAACTTTTCGAAATGCAAGTTTCGGTCAAAAATCATAGTATATTATACACTAGTTTCGGTCAAAAAAATAAAATTTAATTGGGGACTATTTGAAATGATACGAGACTTTTCAAATCATTTATATATGTTAAGAGGCAAGATTATGATGGTAGTCCATGCAAAAAAAATTCATCTGAAAACTAGATTCTATGAAACTTTTCGAAATGCAAGTTACGGCCAAAAAATCATAATATATTATACACTAGTTTATACTAGTTTCGGTCAAAAATCAAAGTAAATCGGGGACTGTTCGAAATGATTCGAAACTTCACATATCATTTATATATTTTACGAGGGAAGGTTATCATGGAAGTCCATGCGAAAAATCATCGGAAAATTAGATTCTATGAATCTTTTCGAAATGTAAGTTTCAGTAAAAAATCATTGTATATTATTATACACCAGTTTCGGTCAATAAAATAAAATTTAATTGGGGACTATTTGAAATGATACGAGACTTTTCAGATCATTTATATATGTAATTAAGAGGGAAGGTTATGATGGTAGTCCATGCAAAAAATAATCTGAAAATTTGATTATTTGAAACTTTTTGAAACACAAGTTTCGGCCAAAAAATCATAATATATTATACACTAGTTTATACTAGTTTCGGTCAAAAATCAAATTAAACCTGAGATTGTTCGAAATGATATGAAACTTCACATATCATTTATATATTTTACGAGGGAAGGTTATCATGGAAATTCATGCAAAAAATCATCGGAAAATTAGATTTTGTGAAAATTTTCGAAATGCAAGTTTCGGTCAAAAATCATAGTAAAAATCATAGTATACACTAGTTTCAGTCAAAAAAATAAATTTTAATTGGGGACTATTTGAAATGATACGAGCCTTCTCAGATCATTTATATATGTTAAGAGGCAAGATTATGATGGTAGTCCATGCAAAAAAAATTCATCTGAAAACTAGATTCTATGAAACTTTTCGAAATGCAAGTTACGGCCAAAAAATCATAATATATTATACACTAGTTTATACTAGTTTCGGTCAAAAATCAAAGTAAATCGGGGACTGTTCGAAATGATTCGAAACTTCACATATCATTTATATATTTTACGAGGGAAGGTTATCATGGAAGTCCATGCGAAAAATCATCGGAAAATTAGATTCTATGAATCTTTTCGAAATGTAAGTTTCAGTCAAAAATCATTGTATATTATTATACACCAGTTTCGGTCAATAAAATAAAATTTAATTGGGGACTATTTGAAATGATACGAGACTTTTCAGATCATTTATATATGTAATTAAGAGGGAAGGTTATGATGGTAGTCCATGCAAAAAATAATCTGTAAATTTGATTATTTGAAACTTTTCGAAACACAAGTTTCGGCCAAAAAATCATAATATATTATACACTAGTTTAAACTAGTTTCGGTCAAAAATCAAATTAAACCAGAGATTTTTCGAAATGATATGAAACTTCACATATCATTTATATATTTTACGAGGGAAGGTTATCATGGAAGTTCATGCAAAAAATCATCGGAAAATTAGATTCTGTGAAAATTTTCGAAATGCAAGTTTCGGTCAAAAATCATTGTATATTATACACTAGTTTCGGTCAAAAAAATAAACTTTAATTGGGGACTATTTGAAATGATACAAGCCTTTTCAGATCATTTATATATGTTAAGAGGGAAGGTTATGATGGTAGTCCATGCAAAAAATAATCTAAAAATTTGATTCTATGAAACTTTTCGAAATGCAAGTTTCGGCCAAAAAATCCTAATATATTATACACTAATTTATACTAGTTTCGGTTAAAAATCAAATTAAATCGGGGACTGTTTGAAATGATACGAAACGTCACATATCATTTATATATTTTACGAGGGAAGGTTATCATGGATGTCCATGCGAAAAATAATCGGAAAACTAGATTCTATGAAACTTTTTGAAATGTAAGTTTCGGTCAACTATCATAGTATATTATTATACACTAGTTTCGGTCAATAAAATAAAATTTAATTGGGGACTATTTGAAATGATACGAGACTTTTCAGATCATTTATATATGTAATTAAGAGGGAAGGTTATGATGGTAGTCCATGCAAAAAATAATCTGAAAATTTGATTCTATGAAACTTTTCGAAATGCAAGTTTCGGCCAAAAAATCATAATATATTATACACTAATTTATACTAGTTTCGGTCAAAATTCAAATTGAATCGGGGACTGTTCGAAATGATACGAAATTTAACATATCATTTATATATTTTATGAGGGAAGGTTATCATGGAAGTCAATGCAAAAAATCATCGGAAAATTAGATTCTGTGAAACTTTTTGAAATGCAAGTTTCGGTCAAAAATCATAGTATATTATACACTAGTTTCGGTCAAAAAAATAAAATTTAATTGGGGACTATTTGAAATGATACGAGACTTTTCAAATCATTTATATATGTTAAGAGGCTAGATTATGATGGTAGTCCATGCAAAAAAAATTCATCTGAAAACTAGATTCTATGAAACTTTTCGAAATGCAAGTTACGGCCAAAAAATCATAATATATTATACACTAGTTTATACTAGTTTCGGTCAAAAATCAAAGTAAATCGGGGACTGTTTGAAATGATTCGAAACTTCACATATCATTTATATATTTTACGAGGGAAGGTTCTCATGGAAGTCCATTTGAAAAATCATCGGAAAATTAGATTCTATGAATCTTTTCAAAATGTAAGTTTCAGTCAAAAATCATTGTATATTATTATACACCAGTTTCGGTCAATAAAATAAAATTTAATTGGGGACTATTTGAAATGATACGAGACTTTTCAGATCATTTATATATGTAATTAAGAGGGAAGGTTATGATGGTAGTCCATGCAAAAAATAATCTGAAAATTTGATTATTTGAAACTTTTCGAAACACAAGTTTCGGCCAAAAAATCATAATATATTATACACTAGTTTATACTAGTTTCGGTCAAAAATCAAATTAAACCTGAGATTGTTCGAAATGATACGAAATTTAACATATCATTTATATATTTTACGAGGGAAGGTTATCATGGAAGTTCATGCAAAAAATCATCGGAAAATTAGATTCTGTGAAAATTTTCGAAATGCAAGTTTTGGTCAAAAATCATAGTATATTATACACTAGTTTCAGTCAAAAAAATAAAAAATTAATTGGGGACTATTTGAAATGATACGAGCCTTTTTAGATCATTTATATATGTTAAGAGGGAAGGTTATGATGGTAGTCCATGCAAAAAAAATTCATCTGAAAACTAGATTCTATGAAACTTTTCGAAATGCAAGTTACGGCCAAAAAATCATAATATATTATACACTAGTTTATACTAGTTTTGGTCAAAAATCAAAGTAAATCGGGGACTGTTCGAAATGATTCGAAACTTCACATATCATTTATATATTTTACGAGGGAAGGTTATCATGGAAGTCCATGCGAAAAATCATCGGAAAATTAGATTCTGTGAATCTTTTCGAAATGTAAGTTTCAGTCAAAAATCATTGTATATTATTATACACCAGTTTCTGTCAATAAAATAAAATTTAATTGGGGACTATTTGAAATGATACGAGACTTTTCAGATCATTTATATATGTAATTAAGAGGGAAGGTTATGATGGTAGTCCATGCAAAAAATAATCTGAAAATTTGATTATTTGAAACTTTTCGAAACACAAGTTTCGGCCAAAAAATCATAATATATTATACACTAGTTTAAACTAGTTTCGGTCAAAAATCAAATTAAACCTGAGATTGTTCGAAATGATATGAAACTTCACATATCATTTATATATTTTACGAGGGAAGGTTATCATGGAAGTTCATGCAAAAAATCATCGGAAAATTAGATTCTGTGAAAATTTTCGAAATGCAAGTTTCGGTCAAAAATCATTGTATATTATACACTAGTTTCGGTCAAAAAATTAAACTTTAATTGGGGACTATTTGAAATGATACGAGCCTTTTCAGATCATTTATATATGTTAAGAGGGAAGGTTATGATGGTAGTCCATGCAAAAAATAATCTAAAAATTTGATTCTATGAAACTTTTCGAAATGCAAGTTTCGGCCAAAAAATCCTAATATATTATAGACTAATTTATACTAGTTTCGGTCAAAAATCAAATTAAATCGGGGGCTGTTTGAAATGATACGAAACGTCACATATCATTTATATATTTTACGAGGGAAGGTTATCATGGAAGTCCATGCGAAAAATAATCGGAAAATTAGATTCTATGAAACTTTTTGAAATTTAAGTTTCGGTCAAAAATCATAGTATATTATTATACACTAGTTTCGGTCAATAAAATAAAATTTAATTGGGGACTATTTGAAATGATACGAGACTTTTCAGATCATTTATATATGTAATTAAGAGGGAAGGTTATGATGGTAGTCTATGCAAAAAATAATCTGGAAATTTGATTCTATGAAACTTTTCGAAATGCAAGTTTCGCAAAAAATCATAATATATTATACACTAATTTATACTAGTTTCGGTCAAAATTCAAATTGAATCGGGGACTGTTCGAAATGATACGAAATTTAACATATCATTTATATATTTTACGAGGGAAGGTTATCATGGAAGTCAATGCAAAAAATCATCGGAAAATTAGATTCTGTGAAACTTTTTGAAATGCAAGTTTCGGTCAAAAATCATAGTATATTATACACTAGTTTCGGTCAAAAAAATAAAATTTAATTGGGGACTATTTGAAATGATACGAGACTTTTCAAATCATTTATATATGTTAAGAGGCAAGATTATGATGGTAGTCCATGCAAAAAAAATTCATCTGAAAACTAGATTCTATGAAACTTTTCGAAATGCAAGTTACGGCCAAAAAATCATAATATATTATACACTAGTTTATACTAGTTTCGGTCAAAAATCAAAGTAAATCGGGGACTGTTTTTAAATGATTCGAAACTTCACATATCATTTATATATTTTACGAGGGAAGGTTATCATGGAAGTCCATGCGAAAAATCATCGGAAAATTAGATTCTATGAATCTTTTCGAAATGTAAGTTACAGTCAAAAATCATTGTATATTATTATACACCAGTTTCGGTCAATAAAATAAAATTTAATTGGGGACTATTTGAAATGATACGAGACTTTTCAGATCATTTATATATGTAATTAAGAGGGAAGGTTATGATGGTAGTCCATGCAAAAAATAATCTGAAAATTTGATTATTTGAAACTTTTCGAAACACAAGTTTCGGCCAAAAAATCATAATATATTATACACTAGTTTAAACTAGTTTCGGTCAAAAATCAAATTAAACCAGAGATTGTTCGAAATGATATGAAACTTCACATATCATTTATATATTTTACGAGGGAAGGTTATCATGGAAGTTCATGCAAAAAATCATCGGAAAATTAGATTCTGTGAAAATTTTCGAAATGCAAGTTTCGGTCAAAAATCATTGTATATTATACACTAGTTTCGGTCAAAAAATAAACTTTAATTGGGGACTATTTGAAATGATACAAGCCTTTTCAGATCATTTATATATGTTAAGAGGGAAGGTTATGATGGTAGTCCATGCAAAAAATAATCTAAAAACTTGATTCTATGAAACTTTTCGAAATGCAAGTTTCGGCCAAAAAATCCTAATATATTATACACTAATTTATACTAGTTTCGGTTAAAAATCAAATTAAATCGGGGACTGTTTGAAATGATACGAAACGTCACATATCATTTATATATTTTACGAGGGAAGGTTATCATGGATGTCCATGCGAAAAATAATCGGAAAACTAGATTCTATGAAACTTTTTGAAATGTAAGTTTCGGTCAACTATCATAGTATATTATTATACACTAGTTTCGGTCAATAAAATAAAATTTAATTGGGGACTATTTGAAATGATACGAGACTTTTCAGATCATTTATATATGTAATTAAGAGGGAAGGTTATGATGGTAGTCCATGCAAAAAATAATCTGAAAATTTGATTCTATGAAACTTTTCGAAATGCAAGTTTCGGCCAAAAAATCATAATATATTATACACTAATTTATACTAGTTTCGGTCAAAATTCAAATTGAATCGGGCACTGTTCGAAATGATACGAAATTTAACATATCATTTATATATTTTACGAGGGAAGGTTATCATGGAAGTCAATGCAAAAAATCATCGGAAAATTAGATTCTGTGAAACTTTTTGAAATGCAAGTTTCGGTCAAAAATCATAGTATATTATACACTAGTTTCGGTCAAAAAAATAAAATTTAATTGGGGACTATTTGAAATGATACGAGACTTTTCAAATCATTTATATATGTTAAGAGGCTAGATTATGATGGTAGTCCATGCAAAAAAAATTCATCTGAAAACTAGATTCTATGAAACTTTTCGAAATGCAAGTTACGGCCAAAAAATCATAATATATTATTCACTAGTTTATACTAGTTTCGGTCAAAAATCAAAGTAAATCGGGGACTGTTTGAAATGATTAGAAACTTCACATATCATTTATATATTTTACGAGGGAAGGTTCTCATGGAAGTCCATGCAAAAAATCATCGGAAAATTAGATTCTATGAATCTTTTCAAAATGTAAGTTTCAGTCAAAAATCATTGTATATTATTATACACCAGTTTCGGTCAATAAAATAAAATTTAATTGGGGACTATTTGAAATGATACGAGACTTTTCAGATCATTTATATATGTAATTAAGAGGGAAGGTTATGATGGTAGTCCATGCAAAAAATAATCTGAAAATTTGATTATTTGAAACTTTTCGAAACACAAGTTTCGGCCAAAAAATCATAATATATTATACACTAGTTTATACTAGTTTCGGTCAAAAATCAAATTAAACCTGAGATTGTTCGAAATGATACGAAATTTAACATATCATTTATATATTTTACGAGGGAAGGTTATCATGGAAGTTCATGCAAAAAATCATCGGAAAATTAGATTCTGTGAAAATTTTCGAAATGCAAGTTTTGGTCAAAAATCATAGTATATTATACACTAGTTTCAGTCAAAAAAATAAAAAATTAATTGGGGACTATTTGAAATGATACGAGCCTTTTTAGATCATTTATATATGTTAAGAGGGAAGGTTATGATGGTAGTCCATGCAAAAAAAATTCATCTGAAAACTAGATTCTATGAAACTTTTCGAAATGCAAGTTACGGCCAAAAAATCATAATATATTATACACTAGTTTATACTAGTTTCGGTCAAAAATCAAAGTAAATCGGGGACTGTTCGAAATGATTCGAAACTTCACATATCATTTATATATTTTACGAGGGAAGGTTATCATGGAAGTCCATGCGAAAAATCATCGGAAAATTAGATTCTATGAATCTTTTCGAAATGTAAGTTTCAGTCAAAAATCATTGTATATTATTATACACCAGTTTCTGTCAATAAAATAAAATTTAATTGGGGACTATTTGAAATGATACGAGACTTTTCAGATCATTTATATATGTAATTAAGAGGGAAGGTTATGATGGTAGTCCATGCAAAAAATAATCTGAAAATTTGATTATTTGAAACTTTTCGAAACACAAGTTTCGGCCAAAAAATCATAATATATTATACACTAGTTTAAACTAGTTTCGGCCAAAAATCAAATTAAACCTGAGATTGTTCGAAATGATATGAAACTTCACATATCATTTATATATTTTACGAGGGAAGGTTATCATGGAAGTTCATGCAAAAAATCATCGGAAAATTAGATTCTGTGAAAATTTTCGAAATGCAAGTTTCGGTCAAAAATCATTGTATATTATACACTAGTTTCGGTCAAAAAATTAAACTTTAATTGGGGACTATTTGAAATGATACGAGCCTTTTCAGATCATTTATATATGTTAAGAGGGAAGGTTATGATGGTAGTTCATGCAAAAAATAATCTAAAAATTTGATTCTATGAAACTTTTCGAAATGCAAGTTTCGGCCAAAAAATCCTAATATATTATACACTAATTTATACTAGTTTCGGTCAAAAATCAAATTAAATCGGGGACTGTTTGAAATGATACGAAACGTCACATATCATTTATATATTTTACGAGGGAAGGTTATCATGGAAGTCCATGCGAAAAATAATCGGAAAATTAGATTCTATGAAACTTTTTGAAATTTAAGTTTCGGTCAAAAATCATAGTATATTATTATACACTAGTTTCGGTCAATAAAATAAAATTTAATTGGGGACTATTTGAAATGATACGAGACTTTTCAGATCATTTATATATGTAATTAAGAGGGAAGGTTATGATGGTAGTCCATGCAAAAAATAATCTGGAAATTTGATTCTATGAAACTTTTCGAAATGCAAGTTTCGCAATAAATCATAATATATTATACACTAATTTATACTAGTTTCGGTCAAAATTCAAATTGAATCGGGGACTGTTCGAAATGATACGAAATTTAACATATCATTTATATATTTTACGAGGGAAGGTTATCATGGAAGTCAATGCAAAAAATCATCGGAAAATTAGATTCTGTGAAACTTTTTGAAATGCAAGTTTCGGTCAAAAATCATAGTATATTATACACTAGTTTCGGTCAAAAAAATAAAATTTAATTGGGGACTATTTGAAATGATACGAGACTTTTCAAATCATTTATATATGTTAAGAGGCAAGATTATGATGGTAGTCCATGCAAAAAAAATTCATCTGAAAACTAGATTCTATGAAACTTTTCGAAATGCAAGTTACGGCCAAAAAATCATAATATATTATACACTAGTTTATACTAGTTTCGGTCAAAAATCAAAGTAAATCGGGGACTGTTTTTAAATGATTCGAAACTTCACATATCATTTATATATTTTACGAGGGAAGGTTATCATGGAAGTCCATGCGAAAAATCATCGGAAAATTAGATTCTATGAATCTTTTCGAAATGTAAGTTTCAGTCAAAAATCATTGTATATTATTATACACCAGTTTCGGTCAATAAAATAAAATTTAATTGGGGACTATTTGAAATGATACGAGACTTTTCAGATCATTTATATATGTAATTAAGAGGGAAGGTTATGATGGTAGTCCATGCAAAAAATAATCTGAAAATTTGATTATTTGAAACTTTTCGAAACACAAGTTTCGGCCAAAAAATCATAATATATTATACATTAGTTTATACTAGTTTCGGTCAAAAATCAAATTAAACCTGAGATTGTTCGAAATGATATGAAACTTCACATATCATTTATATATTTTACGAGGGAAGGTTATCATGGAAGTTCATGCAAAAAATCATCGGAAAATTAGATTCTGTGAAAATTTTCGAAATGCAAGTTTCGGTCAAAAATCATAGTATATTATACACTAGTTTCAGTCAAAAAAATAAATTTTAATTGGGGACTATTTGAAATGATACGAGCCTTCTCAGATCATTTATATATGTTAAGAGGCAAGATTATGATGGTAGTCCATGCAAAAAAAATTCATCTGAAAACTAGATTCTATGAAACTTTTCGAAATGCAAGTTACGGCCAAAAAATCATAATATATTATACACTAGTTTATACTAGTTTCGGTCAAAAATCAAAGTAAATCGGGGACTGTTCGAAATGATTCGAAACTTCACATATCATTTATATATTTTACGAGGGAAGGTTATCATGGAAGTCCATGCGAAAAATCATCGGAAAATTAGATTCTATGAATCTTTTCGAAATGTAAGTTTCAGTCAAAAATCATTGTATATTATTATACACCAGTTTCGGTCAATAAAATAAAATTTAATTGGGGACTATTTGAAATGATACGAGACTTTTCAGATCATTTATATATGTAATTAAGAGGGAAGGTTATGATGGTAGTCCATGCAAAAAATAATCTGAAAATTTGATTATTTGAAACTTTTCGAAACACAAGTTTCGGCCAAAAAATCATAATATATTATACACTAGTTTAAACTAGTTTCGGTCAAAAATCAAATTAAACCAGAGATTGTTCGAAATGATATGAAACTTCACATATCATTTATATATTTTACGAGGGAAGGTTATCATGGAAGTTCATGCAAAAAATCATCGGAAAATTAGATTCTGTGAAAATTTTCGAAATGCAAGTTTCGGTCAAAAATCATTGTATATTATACACTAGTTTCGGTCAAAAAAATAAACTTTAATTGGGGACTATTTGAAATGATACGATCCTTTTCAGATCATTTATATATGTTAAGAGGGAAGGTTATGATGGTAGTCCATGCAAAAAATAATCTAAAAATTTGATTCTATGAAACTTTTTGAAATGCAAGTTTCGGCCAAAAAATCCTAATATATTATACACTAATTTATACTAGTTTCGGTCAAAAATCAAATTAAATCGGGGACTGTTTGAAATGATACGAAACTTCACATATCATTTATATATTTTACGAGGGAAGGTTATCATGGAAGTCCATGCGAAAAATAATCGGAAAATTAGATTCTATGAAACTTTTTGAAATGTAAGTTTCGGTCAAAAATCATAGTATATTATTATACACTAGTTTCGGTCAATAAAATAAAATTTAATTGGGGACTATTTGAAATGATACGAGACTTTTCAGATCATTTATATATGTAATTAAGAGGGAAGGTTATGATGGTAGTCCATGCAAAAAATAATCTGAAAATTTGATTCTATGAAACTTTTCGAAATGCAAGTTTCGGCCAAAAAATCATAATATATTATACACTAATTTATACTAGTTTCGGTCAAAATTCAAATTGAATCGGGGACTGTTCGAAATGATACGAAATTTAACATATCATTTATATATTTTACGAGGGAAGGTTATCATGGAAGTCAATGCAAAAAATCATCGGAAAATTAGATTCTGTGAAACTTTTCGAAATGCAAGTTTCGGTCAAAAATCATAGTATATTATACACTAGTTTCGATCAAATAAATAAAATTTAATTGGGGACTATTTGAAATGATACGAGACTTTTCAAATCATTTATATATGTTAAGAGGCAAGATTATGATGGTAGTCCATGCAAAAAAAATTCATCTGAAAACTAGATTCTATGAAACTTTTCGAAATGCAAGTTACGGCCAAAAAATCATATTATACACTAGTTTATACTAGTTTCGGTCAAAAATCAAATTAAATCGGGGACTGTTTGAAATGATACGAAACGTCACATATCATTTATATATTTTACGAGGGAAGGTTATCATGGAAGTCCATGCGAAAAATAATCGGAAAATTAGATTCTATGAAACTTTTTGAAATGTAAGTTTCGGTCAAAAATCATAGTATATTATTATACACTAGTTTCGGTCAATAAAATAAAATTTAATTGGGGACTATTTGAAATGATACGAGACTTTTCAGATCATTTATATATGTAATTAAGAGGGAAGGTTATGATGGTAGTCCATGCAAAAAATAATCTGAAAATTTGATTCTATGAAACTTTTCGAAATGCAAGTTTCGGCCAAAAAATCATAATATATTATACACTAATTTATACTAGTTTCGGTCAAAATTCAAATTGAATCGGGGACTGTTCGAAATGATACGAAATTTAACATATCATTTATATATTTTACGAGGGAAGGTTATCATGGAAGTCAATGCAAAAAATCATCGGAAAATTAGATTCTGTGAAACTTTTCGAAATGCATGTTTCGGTCAAAAATCATAGTATATTATACACTAGTTTCGATCAAATAAATAAAATTTAATTGGGGACTATTTGAAATGATACGAGACTTTTCAAATCATTTATATATGTTAAGAGGCAAGATTATGATGGTAGTCCATGCAAAAAAAATTCATCTGAAAACTAGATTCTATGAAACTTTTCGAAATGCAAGTTACGGCCAAAAAATCATATTATACACTAGTTTATACTAGTTTCGGTCAAAAATCAAAGTAAATCGGGGACTGTTCGAAATGATTCGAAACTTCACATATCATTTATATATTTTACGAGGGAAGGTTATCATGGAAGTCCATGCGAAAAATCATCGGAAAATTAGATTCTATGAATCTTTTCGAAATGTAAGTTTCAGTCAAAAATCATTGTATATTATTATACACCAGTTTCGGTCAAAAAAATTAAATTTAATTGGGGACTATTTGAAATGATACGAGACTTTTCAGATCATTTATATATGTAATTAAGAGGGAAGGTTATGATGGTAGTCCATGCAAAAAATAATCTGAAAATTTGATTATTTGAATCTTTTGGAAACACAAGTTTCGGCCAAAAAATCATAATATATTATACACTAGTTTATACTAGTTTCGGTCAAAAATCAAATTAAACCTGAGATTGTTCGAAATGATATGAAACTTCACATATCATTTATATATTTTACGAGGGAAGGTTATCATGGAAGTTCATGCAAAAAATCATCGGAAAATTAGATTCTGTGAAAATTTTCGAAATGCAAGTTTCGGTCAAAAATCATAGTATATTATACACTAGTTTCAGTCAAAAAAATAAATTTTAATTGGGGACTATTTGAAATGATACGAGCCTTCTCAGATCATTTATATATGTTAAGAGGCAAGATTATGATGGTAGTCCATGCAAAAAAAATTCATCTGAAAACTAGATTCTATGAAACTTTTCGAAATGCAAGTTACGGCCAAAAAATCATAATATATTATACACTAGTTTATACTAGTTTCGGTCAAAAATCAAAGTAAATCGGGGACTGTTCGAAATGATTCGAAACTTCACATATCATTTATATATTTTACGAGGGAAGGTTATCATGGAAGTCCATGCGAAAAATCATCGGAAAATTAGATTCTATGAATCTTTTCGAAATGTAAGTTTCAGTCAAAAATCATTGTATATTATTATACACCAGTTTCGGTCAATAAAATAAAATTTAATTGGGGACTATTTGAAATGATACGAGACTTTTCAGATCATTTATATATGTAATTAAGAGGGAAGGTTATGATGGTAGTCCATGCAAAAAATAATCTGAAAATTTGATTATTTGAAACTTTTCGAAACACAAGTTTCGGCCAAAAAATCATAATATATTATACACTAGTTTAAACTAGTTTCGGTCAAAAATCAAATTAAACCAGAGATTGTTCGAAATGATATGAAACTTCACATATCATTTATATATTTTACGAGGGAAGGTTATCATGGAAGTTCATGCAAAAAATCATCGGAAAATTAGATTCTGTGAAAATTTTCGAAATGCAAGTTTCGGTCAAAAATCATTGTATATTATACACTAGTTTCGGTCAAAAAAATAAACTTTAATTGGGGACTATTTGAAATGATACGATCCTTTTCAGATCATTTATATATGTTAAGAGGGAAGGTTATGATGGTAGTCCATGCAAAAAATAATCTAAAAATTTGATTCTATGAAACTTTTTGAAATGCAAGTTTCGGCCAAAAAATCCTAATATATTATACACTAATTTATACTAGTTTCGGTCAAAAATCAAATTAAATCGGGGACTGTTTGAAATGATACGAAACGTCACATATCATTTATATATTTTACGAGGGAAGGTTATCATGGAAGTCCATGCGAAAAATAATCGGAAAATTAGATTCTATGAAACTTTTTGAAATGTAAGTTTCGGTCAAAAATCATAGTATATTATTATACACTAGTTTCGGTCAATAAAATAAAATTTAATTGGGGACTATTTGAAATGATACGAGACTTTTCAGATCATTTATATATGTAATTAAGAGGGAAGGTTATGATGGTAGTCCATGCAAAAAATAATCTGAAAATTTGATTCTATGAAACTTTTCGAAATGCAAGTTTCGGCCAAAAAATCATAATATATTATACACTAATTTATACTAGTTTCGGTCAAAATTCAAATTGAATCGGGGACTGTTCGAAATGATACGAAATTTAACATATCATTTATATATTTTACGAGGGAAGGTTATCATGGAAGTCAATGCAAAAAATCATCGGAAAATTAGATTCTGTGAAACTTTTCGAAATGCATGTTTCGGTCAAAAATCATAGTATATTATACACTAGTTTCGATCAAATAAATAAAATTTAATTGGGGACTATTTGAAATGATACGAGACTTTTCAAATCATTTATATATGTTAAGAGGCAAGATTATGATGGTAGTCCATGCAAAAAAAATTCATCTGAAAACTAGATTCTATGAAACTTTTCGAAATGCAAGTTACGGCCAAAAAATCATATTATACACTAGTTTATACTAGTTTCGGTCAAAAATCAAATTAAATCGGGGACTGTTTGAAATGATACGAAACGTCACATATCATTTATATATTTTACGAGGGAAGGTTATCATGGAAGTCCATGCGAAAAATAATCGGAAAATTAGATTCTATGAAACTTTTTGAAATGTAAGTTTCTGTCAAAAATCATAGTATATTATTATACACTAGTTTCGGTCAATAAAATAAAATTTAATTGGGGACTATTTGAAATGATACGAGACTTTTCAGATCATTTATATATGTAATTAAGAGGGAAGGTTATGATGGTAGTCCATGCAAAAAATAATCTGAAAATTTGATTCTATGAAACTTTTCGAAATGCAAGTTTCGGCCAAAAAATCATAATATATTATACACTAATTTATACTAGTTTCGGTCAAAATTCAAATTGAATCGGGGACTGTTCGAAATGATACGAAATTTAACATATCATTTATATATTTTACGAGGGAAGGTTATCATGGAAGTCCATGCGAAAAATCATCGGAAAATTAGATTCTATGAATCTTTTCGAAATGTAAGTTTCAGTCAAAAATCATTGTATATTATTATACACCAGTTTCGGTCAAAAAAATTAAATTAAATTGGGGACTATTTGAAATGATACGAGACTTTTCAGATCATTTATATATGTAATTAAGAGGGAAGGTTATGATGGTAGTCCATGCAAAAAATAATCTGAAAATTTGATTATTTGAATCTTTTGGAAACACAAGTTTCGGCCAAAAAATCATAATATATTATACACTAGTTTATACTAGTTTCGGTCAAAAATCAAATTAAACCTGAGATTGTTCGAAATGATATGAAACTTCACATATCATTTATATATTTTACGAGGGAAGGTTATCATGGAAGTTCATGCAAAAAATCATCGGAAAATTAGATTCTGTGAAAATTTTCGAAATGCAAGTTTCGGTCAAAAATCATAGTATATTATACACTAGTTTCAGTCAAAAAAATAAATTTTAATTGGGGACTATTTGAAATGATACGAGCCTTCTCAGATCATTTATATATGTTAAGAGGCAAGATTATGATGGTAGTCCATGCAAAAAAAATTCATCTGAAAACTAGATTCTATGAAACTTTTCGAAATGCAAGTTACGGCCAAAAAATCATAATATATTATACACTAGTTTATACTAGTTTCGGTCAAAAATCAAAGTAAATCGGGGACTGTTCGAAATGATTCGAAACTTCACATATCATTTATATATTTTACGAGGGAAGGTTATCATGGAAGTCCATGCGAAAAATCATCGGAAAATTAGATTCTATGAATCTTTTCGAAATGTAAGTTTCAGTCAAAAATCATTGTATATTATTATACACCAGTTTCGGTCAATAAAATAAAATTTAATTGGGGACTATTTGAAATGATACGAGACTTTTCAGATCATTTATATATGTAATTAAGAGGGAAGGTTATGATGGTAGTCCAGGCAAAAAATAATCTGAAAATTTGATTATTTGAAACTTTTCGAAACACAAGTTTCGGCCAAAAAATCATAATATATTATACACTAGTTTAAACTAGTTTCGGTCAAAAATCAAATTAAACCAGAGATTGTTCGAAATGATATGAAACTTCACATATCATTTATATATTTTACGAGGGAAGGTTATCATGGAAGTTCATGCAAAAAATCATCGGAAAATTAGATTCTGTGAAAATTTTCGAAATGCAAGTTTCGGTCAAAAATCATTGTATATTATACACTAGTTTCGGTCAAAAAAATAAACTTTAATTGGGGACTATTTGAAATGATACGATCCTTTTCAGATCATTTATATATGTTAAGAGGGAAGGTTATGATGGTAGTCCATGCAAAAAATAATCTAAAAATTTGATTCTATGAAACTTTTTGAAATGCAAGTTTCGGCCAAAAAATCCTAATATATTATACACTAATTTATACTAGTTTCGGTCAAAAATCAAATTAAATCGGGGACTGTTTGAAATGATACGAAACGTCACATATCATTTATATATTTTACGAGGGAAGGTTATCATGGAAGTCCATGCGAAAAATAATCGGAAAATTAGATTCTATGAAACTTTTTGAAATGTAAGTTTCGGTCAAAAATCATAGTATATTATTATACACTAGTTTCGGTCAATAAAATAAAATTTAATTGGGGACTATTTGAAATGATACGAGACTTTTCAGATCATTTATATATGTAATTAAGAGGGAAGGTTATGATGGTAGTCCATGCAAAAAATAATCTGAAAATTTGATTCTATGAAACTTTTCGAAATGCAAGTTTCGGCCAAAAAATCATAATATATTATACACTAATTTATACTAGTTTCGGTCAAAATTCAAATTGAATCGGGGACTGTTCGAAATGATACGAAATTTAACATATCATTTATATATTTTACGAGGGAAGGTTATCATGGAAGTCAATGCAAAAAATCATCGGAAAATTAGATTCTGTGAAACTTTTCGAAATGCATGTTTCGGTCAAAAATCATAGTATATTATACACTAGTTTCGATCAAATAAATAAAATTTAATTGGGGACTATTTGAAATGATACGAGACTTTTCAAATCATTTATATATGTTAAGAGGCAAGATTATGATGGTAGTCCATGCAAAAAAAATTCATCTGAAAACTAGATTCTATGAAACTTTTCGAAATGCAAGTTACGGCCAAAAAATCATATTATACACTAGTTTATACTAGTTTCGGTCAAAAATCAAATTAAATCGGGGACTGTTTGAAATGATACGAAACGTCACATATCATTTATATATTTTACGAGGGAAGGTTATCATGGAAGTCCATGCGAAAAATAATCGGAAAATTAGATTCTATGAAACTTTTTGAAATGTAAGTTTCTGTCAAAAATCATAGTATATTATTATACACTAGTTTCGGTCAATAAAATAAAATTTAATTGGGGACTATTTGAAATGATACGAGACTTTTCAGATCATTTATATATGTAATTAAGAGGGAAGGTTATGATGGTAGTCCATGCAAAAAATAATCTGAAAATTTGATTCTATGAAACTTTTCGAAATGCAAGTTTCGGCCAAAAAATCATAATATATTATACACTAATTTATACTAGTTTCGGTCAAAATTCAAATTGAATCGGGGACTGTTCGAAATGATACGAAATTTAACATATCATTTATATATTTTACGAGGGAAGGTTATCATGGAAGTCCATGCGAAAAATCATCGGAAAATTAGATTCTATGAATCTTTTCGAAATGTAAGTTTCAGTCAAAAATCATTGTATATTATTATACACCAGTTTCGGTCAAAAAAATTAAATTAAATTGGGGACTATTTGAAATGATACGAGACTTTTCAGATCATTTATATATGTAATTAAGAGGGAAGGTTATGATGGTAGTCCATGCAAAAAATAATCTGAAAATTTGATTATTTGAATCTTTTGGAAACACAAGTTTCGGCCAAAAAATCATAATATATTATACACTAGTTTATACTAGTTTCGGTCAAAAATCAAATTAAACCTGAGATTGTTCGAAATGATATGAAACTTCACATATCATTTATATATTTTACGAGGGAAGGTTATCATGGAAGTTCATGCAAAAAATCATCGGAAAATTAGATTCTGTGAAAATTTTCGAAATGCAAGTTTCGGTCAAAAATCATAGTATATTATACACTAGTTTCAGTCAAAAAAATAAATTTTAATTGGGGACTATTTGAAATGATACGAGCCTTCTCAGATCATTTATATATGTTAAGAGGCAAGATTATGATGGTAGTCCATGCAAAAAAAATTCATCTGAAAACTAGATTCTATGAAACTTTTCGAAATGCAAGTTACGGCCAAAAAATCATAATATATTATACACTAGTTTATACTAGTTTCGGTCAAAAATCAAAGTAAATCGGGGACTGTTCGAAATGATTCGAAACTTCACATATCATTTATATATTTTACGAGGGAAGGTTATCATGGAAGTCCATGCGAAAAATCATCGGAAAATTAGATTCTATGAATCTTTTCGAAATGTAAGTTTCAGTCAAAAATCATTGTATATTATTATACACCAGTTTCGGTCAATAAAATAAAATTTAATTGGGGACTATTTGAAATGATACGAGACTTTTCAGATCATTTATATATGTAATTAAGAGGGAAGGTTATGATGGTAGTCCAGGCAAAAAATAATCTGAAAATTTGATTATTTGAAACTTTTCGAAACACAAGTTTCGGCCAAAAAATCATAATATATTATACACTAGTTTAAACTAGTTTCGGTCAAAAATCAAATTAAACCAGAGATTGTTCGAAATGATATGAAACTTCACATATCATTTATATATTTTACGAGGGAAGGTTATCATGGAAGTTCATGCAAAAAATCATCGGAAAATTAGATTCTGTGAAAATTTTCGAAATGCAAGTTTCGGTCAAAAATCATTGTATATTATACACTAGTTTCGGTCAAAAAAATAAACTTTAATTGGGGACTATTTGAAATGATACGAGCCTTTTCAGATCATTTATATATGTTAAGAGGGAAGGTTATGATGGTAGTCCATGCAAAAAATAATCTAAAAATTTGATTCTATGAAACTTTTTGAAATGCAAGTTTCGGCCAAAAAATCCTAATATATTATACACTAATTTATACTAGTTTCGGTCAAAAATCAAATTAAATCGGGGACTGTTTGAAATGATACGAAACGTCACATATCATTTATATATTTTACGAGGGAAGGTTATCATGGAAGTCCATGCGAAAAATAATCGGAAAATTAGATTCTATGAAACTTTTTGAAATGTAAGTTTCGGTCAAAAATCATAGTATATTATTATACACTAGTTTCGGTCAATAAAATAAAATTTAATTGGGGACTATTTGAAATGATACGAGACTTTTCAGATCATTTATATATGTAATTAAGAGGGAAGGTTATGATGGTAGTCCATGCAAAAAATAATCTGAAAATTTGATTCTATGAAACTTTTCGAAATGCAAGTTTCGGCCAAAAAATCATAATATATTATACACTAATTTATACTAGTTTCGGTCAAAATTCAAATTGAATCGGGGACTGTTAAAAATGATACGAAATTTAACATATCATTTATATATTTTACGAGGGAAGGTTATCATGGAAGTCAATGCAAAAAATCATCGGAAAATTAGATTCTGTGAAACTATTCGAAATGCAAGTTTCGGTCAAAAATCATAGTATATTATACACTAGTTTCGATCAAATAAATAAAATTTAATTGGGGACTATTTGAAATGATACGAGACTATTCAAATCATTTATATATGTTAAGAGGCAAGATTATGATGGTAGTCCATGCAAAAAAAATTCATCTGAAAACTAGATTCTATGAAACTTTTCGAAATGCAAGTTACGGCCAAAAAATCATATTATACACTAGTTTATACTAGTTTCGGTCAAAAATCAAAGTAAATCGGGGACTGTTCGAAATGATTCGAAACTTCACATATCATTTATATATTTTACGAGGGAAGGTTATCATGGAAGTCCATGCGAAAAATCATCGGAAAATTAGATTCTATGAATCTTTTCGAAATGTAAGTTTCAGTCAAAAATCATTGTATATTATTATACACCAGTTTCGGTCAAAAAAATTAAATTTAATTGGGGACTATTTGAAATGATACGAGACTTTTCAGATCATTTATATATGTAATTAAGACGGAAGGTTATGATGGTAGTCCATGCAAAAAATAATCTGAAAATTTGATTATTTGAATCTTTTGGAAACACAAGTTTCGGCCAAAAAATCATAATATATTATACACTAGTTTATACTAGTTTCGGTCAAAAATCAAATTAAACCTGAGATTGTTCGAAATGATATGAAACTTCACATATCATTTATATATTTTACGAGGGAAGGTTATCATGGAAGTTCATGCAAAAAATCATCGGAAAAATAGATTCTGTGAAAATTTTCGAAATGCAAGTTTCGGTCAAAAATCATTGTATATTATACACTAGTTTCGGTCAAAAAAATAAACTTTAATTGGGGACTATTTGAAATGATACGAGCCTTTTCAGATCATTTATATATGTTAAGAGGGAAGGTTATGATGGTAGTCCATGCAAAAAATAATCTAAAAATTTGATTCTATGAAACTTTTCGAAATGCAAGTTTCGGCCAAAAAATCCTAATATATTATACACTAATTTATACTAGTTTCGGTCAAAAATAATATTAAATCGGGGACTGTTTGAAATGATACGAAACGTCACATATCATTTATATATTTTACGAGGGAGGTTATCATGGAAGTCCATGCGAAAAATAATCGGAAAATTAGATTCTATGAAACATTTTGAAATGTAAGTTTCGGTCAAAAATCATAGTATATTATTATACACTAGTTTCGGTCAATAAAATAAAATTTAATTGGGGATTATTTGAAATGATACGAGACTTTTCAGATCATTTATATATGTAATTAAGAGGGAAGGTTATGATGGTAGTCCATGCAAAAAATAATCTGAAAATTTGATTATTTGAATCTTTTGGAAACACAAGTTTCGGCCAAAAAATCATAATATATTATACACTAGTTTATACTAGTTTCGGTCAAAAATCAAATTAAACCTGAGATTGTTCGAAATGATATGAAACTTCACATATCATTTATATATTTTACGAGGGAAGGTTATCATGGAAGTTCATGCAAAAAATCATCGGAAAATTAGATTCTGTGAAAATTTTCGAAATGCAAGTTTTGGTCAAAAATCATAGTATATTATACACTAGTTTCAGTCAAAAAAATAAAAAATTAATTGGGGACTATTTGAAATGATACGAGCCTTTTTAGATCATTTATATATGTTAAGAGGGAAGGTTATGATGGTAGTCCATGCAAAAAAAATTCATCTGAAAACTAGATTCTATGAAACTTTTCGAAATGCAAGTTACGGCCAAAAAATCATAATATATTATACACTAGTTTATACTAGTTTCGGTCAAAAATCAAAGTAAATCGGGGACTGTTCGAAATGATTCGAAACTTCACATATCATTTATATATTTTACGAGGGAAGGTTATCATGGAAGTCCATGCGAAAAATCATCGGAAAATTAGATTCTATGAATCTTTTCGAAATGTAAGTTTCAGTCAAAAATCATTGTATATTATTATACACCAGTTTCTGTCAATAAAATAAAATTTAATTGGGGACTATTTGAAATGATACGAGACTTTTCAGATCATTTATATATGTAATTAAGAGGGAAGGTTATGATGGTAGTCCATGCAAAAAATAATCTGAAAATTTGATTATTTGAAACTTTTCGAAACACAAGTTTCGGCCAAAAAATCATAATATATTATACACTAGTTTAAACTAGTTTCGGCCAAAAATCAAATTAAACCTGAGATTGTTCGAAATGATATGAAACTTCACATATCATTTATATATTTTACGAGGGAAGGTTATCATGGAAGTTCATGCAAAAAATCATCGGAAAATTAGATTCTGTGAAAATTTTCGAAATGCAAGTTTCGGTCAAAAAGCATAGTATATTATACACTAGTTTCAGTCAAAAAAATAAAAAATTAATTGGGGACTATTTGAAATGATACGAGCCTTTTTAGATCATTTATATATGTTAAGAGGGAAGGTTATGATGGTAGTCCATGCAAAAAAAATTCATCTGAAAACTAGATTCTATGAAACTTTTCGAAATGCAAGTTACGGCCAAAAAATCATAATATATTATACACTAGTTTATACTAGTTTCGGTCAAAAATCAAAGTAAATCGGGGACTGTTCGAAATGATTCGAAACTTCACATATCATTTATATATTTTACGAGGGAAGGTTATCATGGAAGTCCATGCGAAAAATCATCGGAAAATTAGATTCTATGAATCTTTTCGAAATGTAAGTTTCAGTCAAAAATCATTGTATATTATTATACACCAGTTTCTGTCAATAAAATAAAATTTAATTGGGGACTATTTGAAATGATACGAGACTTTTCAGATCATTTATATATGTAATTAAGAGGGAAGGTTATGATGGTAGTCCATGCAAAAAATAATCTGAAAATTTGATTATTTGAAACTTTTCGAAACACAAGTTTCGGCCAAAAAATCATAATATATTATACACTAGTTTAAACTAGTTTCGGCCAAAAATCAAATTAAACCTGAGATTGTTCGAAATGATATGAAACTTCACATATCATTTATATATTTTACGAGGGAAGGTTATCATGGAAGTTCATGCAAAAAATCATCGGAAAATTAGATTCTGTGAAAATTTTCGAAATGCAAGTTTCGGTCAAAAAGCATAGTATATTATACACTAGTTTCAGTCAAAAAAATAAAAAATTAATTGGGGACTATTTGAAATGATACGAGCCTTTTTAGATCATTTATATATGTTAAGAGGGAAGGTTATGATGGTAGTCCATGCAAAAAAAATTCATCTGAAAACTAGATTCTATGAAACTTTTCGAAATGCAAGTTACGGCCAAAAAATCATAATATATTATACACTAGTTTATACTAGTTTCGGTCAAAAATCAAAGTAAATCGGGGACTGTTCGAAATGATTCGAAACTTCACATATCATTTATATATTTTACGAGGGAAGGTTATCATGGAAGTCCATGCGAAAAATCATCGGAAAATTAGATTCTATGAATCTTTTCGAAATGTAAGTTTCAGTCAAAAATCATTGTATATTATTATACACCAGTTTCGGTCAATAAAATAAAATTTAATTGGGGACTATTTGAAATGATACGAGACTTTTCAGATCATTTATATATGTAATTAAGAGGGAAGGTTATGATTGTAGTCCATGCTTAAAATAATCTGAAAATTTGATTATTTGAAACTTTTCGAAACACAAGTTTCGGCCAAAAAATCATAATATATTATACACTAGTTTAAACTAGTTTCGGTCAAAAATCAAATTAAACCTGAGATTGTTCGAAATGATATGAAACTTCACATATTATTTATATATTTTACGAGGGAAGGTTATCATGGAAGTTCATGCAAAAAATCATCGGAAAATTAGATTCTGTGAAAATTTTCGAAATGCATGTTTCGGTCAAAAATCATTGTATATTATACACTAGTTTCGGTCAAAAAAATAAACTTTAATTGGGGACTATTTGAAATGATACGAGCCTTTTCAGATCATTTATATATGTTAAGAGGGAAGGTTATGATGGTAGTCCATGCAAAAAATAATCTAAAAATTTGATTCTATGAAACTTTTCGAAATGCAAGTTTCGGCCAAAAAATCCTAATATATTATACACTAATTTATACTAGTTTCGGTCAAAAATCAAATTAAATCGGGGACTGTTTGAAATGATACGAAACGTCACATATCATTTATATATTTTACGAGGGAGGTTATCATGGAAGTCCATGCGAAAAATAATCGGAAAATTAGATTCTATGAAACTTTTTGAAATGTAAGTTTCGGTCAAAAATCATAGTATATTATTATACACTAGTTTCGGTCAATAAAATAAAATTTAATTGGGGACTATTTGAAATGATACGAGACTTTTCAGATCATTTATATATGTAATTAAGAGGGAAGGTTATGATGGTAGTCCATGCAAAAAATAATCTGAAAATTTGATTATTTGAAACTTTTCGAAACACAAGTTTCGGCCAAAAAATCATAATATATTATACACTAGTTTATACTAGTTTCGGTCAAAAATCAAATTAAACCTGAGATTGTTCGAAATGATACGAAATTTAACATATCATTTATATATTTTACGAGGGAAGGTTATCATGGAAGTTCATGCAAAAAATCATCGGAAAATTAGATTCTGTGAAAATTTTCGAAATGCAAGTTTCGGTCAAAAATCATAGTATATTATACACTAGTTTCAGTCAAAAAAATAAAAAATTAATTGGGGACTATTTGAAATGATACGAGCCTTTTTAGATCATTTATATATGTTAAGAGGGAAGGTTATGATGGTAGTCCATGCAAAAAAAATTCATCTGAAAACTAGATTCTATGAAACTTTTCGAAATGCAAGTTACGGCCAAAAAATCATAATTTATTATACACTAGTTTATACTAGTTTCGGTCAAAAATCAAAGTAAATCGGGGACTGTTCGAAATGATTCGAAACTTCACATATCATTTATATATTTTACGAGGGAAGGTTATCATGGAAGTCCATGCGAAAAATCATCGGAAAATTAGATTCTATGAATCTTTTCGAAATGTAAGTTTCAGTCAAAAATCATTGTATATTATTATACACCAGTTTCGGTCAATAAAATAAAATTTAATTGGGGACTATTTGAAATGATACGAGACTTTTCAGATCATTTATATATGTAATTAAGAGGGAAGGTTATGATTGTAGTCCATGCTTAAAATAATCTGAAAATTTGATTATTTGAAACTTTTCGAAACACAAGTTTCGGCCAAAAAATCATAATATATTATACACTAGTTTAAACTAGTTTCGGTCAAAAATCAAATTAAACCTGAGATTGTTCGAAATGATATGAAACTTCACATATTATTTATATATTTTACGAGGGAAGGTTATCATGGAAGTTCATGCAAAAAATCATCGGAAAATTAGATTCTGTGAAAATTTTCGAAATGCATGTTTCGGTCAAAAATCATTGTATATTATACACTAGTTTCGGTCAAAAAAATAAACTTTAATTGGGGACTATTTGAAATGATACGAGCCTTTTCAGATCATTTATATATGTTAAGAGGGAAGGTTATGATGGTAGTCCATGCAAAAAATAATCTAAAAATTTGATTCTATGAAACTTTTCGAAATGCAAGTTTCGGCCAAAAAATCCTAATATATTATACACTAATTTATACTAGTTTCGGTCAAAAATCAAATTAAATCGGGGACTGTTTGAAATGATACGAAACGTCACATATCATTTATATATTTTACGAGGGAGGTTATCATGGAAGTCCATGCGAAAAATAATCGGAAAATTAGATTCTATGAAACTTTTTGAAATGTAAGTTTCGGTCAAAAATCATAGTATATTATTATACACTAGTTTCGGTCAATAAAATAAAATTTAATTGGGGACTATTTGAAATGATACGAGACTTTTCAGATCATTTATATATGTAATTAAGAGGGAAGGTTATGATGGTAGTCCATGCAAAAAATAATCTGAAAATTTGATTATTTGAAACTTTTCGAAACACAAGTTTCGGCCAAAAAATCATAATATATTATACACTAGTTTATACTAGTTTCGGTCAAAAATCAAATTAAACCTGAGATTGTTCGAAATGATACGAAATTTAACATATCATTTATATATTTTACGAGGGAAGGTTATCATGGAAGTTCATGCAAAAAATCATCGGAAAATTAGATTCTGTGAAAATTTTCGAAATGCAAGTTTCGGTCAAAAATCATAGTATATTATACACTAGTTTCAGTCAAAAAAATAAAAAATTAATTGGGGACTATTTGAAATGATACGAGCCTTTTTAGATCATTTATATATGTTAAGAGGGAAGGTTATGATGGTAGTCCATGCAAAAAAAATTCATCTGAAAACTAGATTCTATGAAACTTTTCGAAATGCAAGTTACGGCCAAAAAATCATAATTTATTATACACTAGTTTATACTAGTTTCGGTCAAAAATCAAAGTAAATCGGGGACTGTTCGAAATGATTCGAAACTTCACATATCATTTATATATTTTACGAGGGAAGGTTATCATGGAAGTCCATGCGAAAAATCATCGGAAAATTAGATTCTATGAATCTTTTCGAAATGTAAGTTTCAGTCAAAAATCATTGTATATTATTATACACCAGTTTCGGTCAATAAAATAAAATTTAATTGGGGACTATTTGAAATGATACGAGACTTTTCAGATCATTTATATATGTAATTAAGAGGGAAGGTTATGATGGTAGTCCATGCAAAAAATAATCTGAAAATTTGATTATTTGAAACTTTTCGAAACACAAGTTTCGGCCAAAAAATCATAATATATTATACACTAGTTTAAACTAGTTTCGGTCAAAAATCAAATTAAACCTGAGATTGTTCGAAATGATATGAAACTTCACATATTATTTATATATTTTACGAGGGAAGGTTATCATGGAAGTTCATGCAAAAAATCATCGGAAAATTAGATTCTGTGAAAATTTTCGAAATGCAAGTTTCGGTCAAAAATCATTGTATATTATACACTAGTTTCGGTCAAAAAAATAAACTTTAATTGGGGACTATTTGAAATGATACGAGCCTTTTCAGATCATTTATATATGTTAAGAGGGAAGGTTATGATGGTAGTCCATGCAAAAAATAATCTAAAAATTTGATTCTATGAAACTTTTCGAAATGCAAGTTTCGGCCAAAAAATCCTAATATATTATACACTAATTTATACTAGTTTCGGTCAAAAATCAAATTAAATCGGGGACTGTTTGAAATGATACGAAACGTCACATATCATTTATATATTTTACGAGGGAGGTTATCATGGAAGTCCATGCGAAAAATAATCGGAAAATTAGATTCTATGAAACTTTTTGAAATGTATGTTTCGGTCAAAAATCATAGTATATTATTATACACTAGTTTCGGTCAAAAAAATTAAATTTAATTGGGGACTATTTGAAATGATACGAGACTTTTCAGATCATTTATATATGTAATTAAGAGGGAAGGTTATGATGGTAGTCCATGCAAAAAATAATCTGAAAATTTGATTATTTGAAACTTTTCGAAACACAAGTTTCGGCCAAAAAATCATAATATATTATACACTAGTTTATACTAGTTTCGGTCAAAAATCAAATTGAATCGGGGACTGTTCGAAATGATACGAAATTTAACATATCATTTATATATTTTACGAGGGAAGGTTATCATGGAAGTCAATGCAAAAAATCATCGGAAAATTAGATTCTGTGAAACTTTTCGAAATGCAAGTTTCGGTCAAAAATCATAGTATATTATACACTAGTTTCGATCAAAAAAATAAAATTTAATTGGGGACTATTTGAAATGATACGAGACTTTTCAAATCATTTATATATGTTAAGAGGCAAGATTATGATGGTAGTCCATGCAAAAAAAATTCATCTGAAAACTAGATTCTATGAAACTTTTCGAAATGCAAGTTACGGCCAAAAAATCATAATATATTATACACTAGTTTATAATAGTTTCGGTCAAAAATCAAAGTAAATCGGGGACTGTTCGAAATGATTCGAAACTTCACATATCATTTATATATTTTACGAGGGAAGGTTATCATGGAAGTCCATGCGAAAAATCATCGGAAAATTAGATTCTATGAATCTTTTCGAAATGTAAGTTTCAGTCAAAAATCATTGTATATTATTATACACTAGTTTCGATCAATAAAATAAAATTTAATTGGGGACTATTTTAAATGATACGAGACTTTTCAGATCATTTATATATGTAATTAAGAGGGAAGGTTATGATGGTAGTCCATGCAAAAAATAATCTGAAAATTTGATTATTTGAAACTTTTCGAAACACAAGTTTCGGCCAAAAAATCATAATATATTATACACTAGTTTATACTAGTTTCGGTCAAAAATCAAATTAAATCGGGGACTGTTCGAAATGATACGAAATGTCACATATCATTTATATATTTTACGAGGGAAGGTTATCATGGAAGTTCATGCAAAAAATCATCGGAAAATTAGATTCTGTGAAAATTTTCGAAATGCAAGTTTCGGTCAAAAATCATTGTATATTATACACTAGTTTTTGTCAATAAAATAAAATTTAATTGGGGACTATTTGAAATGATACGAGACTTTTCAGATCATTTATATATGTTAAGAGGGAAGGTTATGATGGTAGTCCATGCAAAAAATAATCTGAATATTTGATTCTATGTAACTTTTTTAAATGCAAGTTTCGGCCAAAAAATCCTAATATATTATACACTAATTTATACAAGTTTAGGTCAAAAATCAAATTAAATCGGGGACTGTTCGAAATGATATGAAACGTCACATATCATTTATAAATTTTACGAGGGAAGGTTATCATGGAAGTGCATGCGAAAAAAATCGAAAAATTAGATTCTATAAAACTTTTTGAAATGTAAGTTTCAATCAAAAATCATAGTATATTATTATACACTAGTTTCGGTCAATAAAATAAAATTTGATTGGGGACTATTTGAAATCATACGAGACTTTTCAGATCATTTATATATGTAATTCAGAGGGAAGGTTATGATGGTAGTCCATGCAAAAAATAATCTGAAAATTTGATTATTTGAAACTTTTCGAAACACAAGTTTCGGCCAAAAAATCATAATATATTATACACTAGTTTATACTAGTTTCGGTCAAAATTAAAATTGAATCGGGGACTGTTCGAAATGATACGAAATTTAACATATCATTTATATATTTTACGAGGGAAGGTTATCATGGAAGTCAATGCAAAAAATCATCGGAAAATTAAATTCTGTGAAACTTTTCGAAATGCAAGTTTCGGTCAAAAATCATAGTATATTATACACTAGTTTCGATCAAAAAAATAAAATTTAATTGGGGACTATTTGAAATGATACGAGACTTTTCAAATCATTTATATATGTTAAGAGGCAAGATTATGATGGTAGTCCATGCAAAAAAAATTCATTTGAAAACTAGATTCTATGAAACTTTTCGAAATGCAAGTTACGGCCAAAAAATCATAATATATTATACACTAGTTTATACTAGTTTCGGTCAAAAATCAAAGTAAATCGGGGACTGTTCGAAATGATTCGAAACTTCACATATCATTTATATATTTTACGAGGGAAGGTTATCATGGAAGTCCATGCGAAAAATCATCGGAAAATTAGATTCTATGAATCTTTTCGAAATGTAAGTTTCAGTCAAAAATCATTGTATATTATTATACACCAGTTTCGGTCAAAAAAAATAAATTTAATTGGGGACTATTTGAAATGATACGAGACTTTTCAGATCATTTATATATGTAATTAAGAGGGAAGGTTATGATGGTAGTCCATGCAAAAAATAATCTGAAAATTTGATTCTTTGAAACTTTTCGAAACACAAGTTTCGGCCAAAAAATCATAATATATTATACACTAGTTTATACTAGTTTCGGTCAAAAATCAAATTAAACCTGAGATTGTTCGAAATGATATGAAACTTCACATATCATTTATATATTTTACGAGGGAAGGTTATGATGGTAGTCCATGCAAAAAATAATCTGAATATTTGATTCTATGAAACTTTTTTAAATGCAAGTTTCGGCCAAAAAATCCTAATATATTATACACTAATTTATACTAGTTTAGGTCAAAAATCAAATTAAATCGGGGACTGTTCGAAATGATATGAAACGTCACATATCATTTATAAATTTTACGAGGGAAGGTTATCATGGAAGTGCATGCGAAAAAAATCGAAAAATTAGATTCTATAAAACTTTTTGAAATGTAAGTTTCGGTCAAAAATCATAGTATATTATTATACACTAGTTTCGGTCAATAAAATAAAATTTGATTGGGGACTATTTGAAATCATACGAGACTTTTCAGATCATTTATATATGTAATTCAGAGGGAAGGTTATGATGGTAGTCCATGCAAAAAATAATCTGAAAATTTGATTCTATGAAACTTATCGAAACACAAGTTTCGCCCAAAAAATCATAATATATTATACACTAATTTATACTAGTTTCGGTTAAAAATCAAATTAAATCGGGGACTGTTCGAAATGATACGAAACTTAACATATCATTTATATATTTTACGAGGGAAGGTTATCATGGAAGTCCATGCGAAAAATCATCGGAAAATTAGATTCTATGAAACTTTTTGAAATTTAAGTTTTGGTCAAAAATCATAGTATATTATACACTAGTTTAGGTCAATAAAATAAAATTTAATTGGGGACTATTTGAAATGATACAAAACTTTTCATATCATTTATATATGTTAAGAGTCAATATTATGATGGTAGTCCATGCAAAAAAAAATCATCTGAAAACTAGATTCTATGAAACTTTTCGAAATGCAAGTTACAGCCAAAAAATCATAATATATTATAAACTCGTTTATACTAGTTTCGGTCTAAAATCAAATTATATCGGGCACTGTTCAAAATGATTCGAAACTTCACATATCATTTATATATTTTATGAGGGAAGGTTATCATGGAAGTCCATGCGAAAAATCATCGGAAAATTAGATTCTATGAAACTTTTCGAAATGTAAGTTTCAGTCAAAAATCATTGTATATTATTATACACCAGTTTCGGTCAATAAAATAAAATTTTATTGGGGACTATTTGAAATGATACGAGACTTTTCAGATCATTTTTATATGTAAATAAGAGGGATGGTTATGATGGTAGTCCATGCAAAAAATAATCTGAAAATTTGATTCTTTGAAACTTTTCGAAACACAAGTTTCGTCCAAAAAATCATAATATATTATACACTAGTTTATACTAGTTTCGGTCAAAAATCAAATTAAATCGGGGACTGTTCGAAATGATACGAAATGTCACATATCATTTATATATTTTACGAGGGAAGGTTATCATGGAAGTCCATGCGAAAAATAATCGGAAAATTAGATTCTATGAAACTTTTTGAAATGTAAGTTTCAGTCAAAAATCATAGTATATTATTATACACTAGTTTTTGTCAATAAAATAAAATTTAATTGGGGACTATTTGAAATGATACGAGACTTTTCAGATCATTTATATATGTTAAGAGGGAAGGTTATGATGGTAGTCCATGCAAAAAATAATCTGAATATTTGATTCTATGAAACTTTTTTAAATGCAAGTTTCGGCCAAAAAATCCTAATATATTATACACTAATTTATACTAGTTTAGGTCAAAAATCAAATTAAATCGGGGACTGTTCGAAATGATATGAAACGTCACATATCATTTATAAATTTTACGAGGGAAGGTTATCATGGAAGTGCATGCGAAAAAAATCGAAAAATTAGATTCTATAAAACTTTTTGAAATGTAAGTTTCGGTCAAAAATCATAGTATATTATTATACACTAGTTTCGGTCAATAAAATAAAATTTGATTGGGGACTATTTGAAATCATACGAGACTTTTCAGATCATTTATATATGTAATTCAGAGGGAAGGTTATGATGGTAGTCCATGCAAAAAATAATCTGAAAATTTGATTCTATGAAACTTATCGAAATGCAAGTTTCGCCCAAAAAATCATAATATATTATACACTAATTTATACTAGTTTCGGTTAAAAATCAAATTAAATCGGGGACTGTTCGAAATGATACGAAACTTAACATATCATTTATATATTTTACGAGGGAAGGTTATCATGGAAGTCCATGCGAAAAATCATCGGAAAATTAGATTCTATGAAACTTTTTGAAATTTATGTTTTGGTCAAAAATCATAGTATATTATACACTAGTTTAGGTCAATAAAATAAAATTTAATTGGGGACTATTTGAAATGATACAAAACTTTTCATATCATTTATATATGTTAAGAGTCAATATTATGATGGTAGTCCATGCAAAAAAAAATCATCTGAAAACTAGATTCTATGAAACTTTTCGGATTGCAAGTTACAGCCAAAAAATCATAATATATTATAAACTCGTTTATACTAGTTTCGGTCTAAAATCAAATTATATCGGGCACTGTTCAAAATGATTCGAAACTTCACATATCATTTATATATTTTATGAGGGAAGGTTATCATGGAAGTCCATGCGAAAAATCATCGGAAAATTAGATTCTATGAAACTTTTCGAAATGTAAGTTTCAGTCAAAAATCATTGTATATTATTATACACCAGTTTCGGTCAATAAAATAAAATTTAATTGGGGACTATTTGAAATGATACGAGACTTTTCAGATCATTTTCATATGTAATTAAGAGGGAAGGTTATGATGGTAGTCCATGCAAAAAATAATCTGAAAATTTGATTCTTTGAAACTTTTCGAAACACAAGTTTCGTCCAAAAAATCATAATATATTATACACTAGTTTATACTAGTTTCGGTCAAAAATCAAATTAAATCGGGGACTGTTCGAAATGATACGAAATGTCACATATCATTTATATATTTTACGAGGGAAGGTTATCATGGAAGTCCATGCGAAAAATAATCGGAAAATTAGATTCTATGAAACTTTTTGAAATGTAAGTTTCAGTCAAAAATCATAGTATATTATTATACACTAGTTTTTGTCAATAAAATAAAATTTAATTGGGGACTATTTGAAATGATACGAGACTTTTCAGATCATTTATATATGTAATTAAGAGGGAAGGTTATGATTGTAGTCCATGCAAAAAATAATCTGAAAATTTGATTCTATGAAACTTTTCGAAATGCAAGTTTCGGCCAAAAAATCCTAATATATTATACAGTAATTTATACTAGTTTCGGTCAAAAATCAAAATAAATCGGGGACAGTTCAAAATGATACGAAACGTCAAATATCATTTATAAATTTTACGAGGGAAGGAATTCATGGAAGTCCATGCGAAAAATAATCGAAAAATTAGATTCTATGAAACTTTTTGAAATGTAAGTTTCGGTCAAAAATTATAGTATATTATTATACACTAGTTTCGGTCAATAAAATAAAATTTTATTGGGGACTATTTGAAATGATATGAGACTTTTCAGATCATTTATATATGTAATTAAGAGGGAAGGTTATGATGGTAGTCCATGTAAAAAATATTCTGAAAATTTGATTCTTTGAAACTTTTCGAAACACAAGTTTCGTCCAAAAAATCATAATATATTATACACTAGTTTATACTAGTTTTGGTCAAAAATCAAATTAAATCGGGGACTGTTCGAAATGATACGAAATGTCACATATCATTTATATATTTTACGAGGGAAGGTTATCATGGAAGTCCATGCGAAAAATAATCGGAAAATTAGATTCTATGAAACTTTTTGAAATGTAAGTTTCAGTCAAAAATCATAGTATATTATTATACACAAGTTTTTGTGAATAAAATAAAATTTAATTGGGGACTATTTGAAATGATACGAGACTTTTCAGATCATTTATATATGTAATTAAGAGGGAAGGTTATGATGGTAGTCCATGCAAAAAATAATCTGAAAATTTGATTCTATGAAACTTTTCGAAATGCAAGTTTTGGCCAAAAAATCCTAATATATTATACACTAATTTATACTAGTTTCGGTCAAAAATCTAATTAAATCGGGGACTGTTCGAAATGATACGAAACGTCACATATCATTTATATATTTTACGAGGGAAGGTTATCATGGAAGTCCATGCGAAAAATAATCGGAAAATTAGATTCTAGGAAACTTTTTGAAATGTAAGTTTCGGTCAAAAATCATAGTATATTATTATACACTAGTTTCGGTCAATAAAATAAAATTTAATTGGGGACTATTTGAAATGATACGAGACTTTTCAGATCATTTATATATGTAATTAAGAGGGAAGGTTATTATTGTAGTCCATGCAAAAAATAATCTGAAAATTTGATTCTATGAAACTTTTCGAAATGCAAGTTTCGGCGAAAAAAATCATAATATATTATACACTAATTTATACTAGTTTCGGTCAAAAATCAAATTAAATTGGGGACTATTCGAAATGATACGAAACCTAACATATCATTTATATATTTTACGAGGGAAGGTTATCATGGAAGTCCATGCGAAAAATAATCGAAAAATTAGTTTCTATGAAACTTTTTGAAATGTAAGTTTCGGTCAAAAATCATAGTATATTATTATACACTAGTTTCGGTCAATAAAATAAAATTTGATTGGGGACTATTTGAAATGATACGAGACTTTTCAGATCATTTATATATGTTATTAAGAGAGAAGGTTATGATGGTAGTCCATGCAAAAAATAATCTGAAAATTTGATTCTATGAAACTTATCGAAATGCAAGTTTCGCCCAAAAAATCATAATATATTATACACTAATTTATACTAGTTTCGGTCAAAAATCAAATTAAATTGGGGACTGTTCGAAATGATACGAAACTTAACATATCATTTATATATTTTACGAGGGAAGGTTATCATGGAAGTCCATGCGAAAAATCATCGGAAAATTAGATTCTATGAAACTTTTTGAAATTTATGTTTTGGTCAAAAATCATAGTATATTATACACTAGTTTAGGTCAATAAAATAAAATTTAATTGGGGACTATTTGAAATGATACAAAACTTTTCATATCATTTATATATGTTAAGAGCCAATATTATGATGGTAGTCCATGCAAAAAAAAATCATCTGAAAACTAGATTCTATGAAACTTTTCGAAATGCAAGTTACAGCCAAAAAATCATAATATATTATAAACTCGTTTATACTAGTTTCGGTCAAAAATCAAATTATATCGGGCACTGTTCAAAATGATTCGAAACTTCACATATCATTTATATATTTTATGAGGGAAGGTTATCATGGAAGTCCATGCGAAAAATCATCGGAAAATTAGATTCTATGAAACTTTTCGAAATGTAAGTTTCAGTCAAAAATCATTGTATATTATTATACACCAGTTTCGGTCAATAAAATAAAATTTTATTGGGGACTATTTGAAATGATACGAGACTTTTCAGATCATTTATATATGTAATTAAGAGGGAAGATTATGATGGTAATCCATGTAAAAAATAATCTGAAAATTTGATTCTTTGAAACTTTTCGAAACAAAAGTTTCGGCCAAAAAATCATAATATATTATACACTAGTTTATACTAGTTTCGGTTAAAAATCAAATTAAACCTGAGATTGTTCGAAATGATATGAAACTTCACATATCATTTATATATTTTACGAGGGAAGGTTATCATGGAAATCCATGCAAAAAATCATCGGAAAATTAGATTCTGTGAAAATTTTCGAAATGCATGTTTCGGTCAAAAATCATAGTATATTATACACTAGTTTCAGTAAAAAAAAAAATTTAATTGGGGACTATTTGAAATGATAAGAGCCTTTTCAGATCATTTATAAATGTTAAGAGGGAAGGTTATGATGGTAGTCCATGCAAAAAATAATCTGAAAATTTGATTCTATGAAACTTTTCGAAATGCAAGTTTCGGCCAAAAAATCCAAATATATTATACACTAATTTATACTAGTTTCGGTCAAAAATCTAATTAAATCGGGGACTGTTCGAAATGATACGAAACGTCACATATCATTTATATATTTTACGAGGGAAGGTTATCATGGAAGTCCATGCGAAAAATAATCGGAAAATTAGATTCTAGGAAACTTTTTGAAATGTAAGTTTCGGTCAAAAATGATAGTATATTATTATACACTAGTTTCGGTCAATAAAATAAAATTTAATTGGGGACTATTTGAAATGATACGAGACTTTTCAGATCATTTATATATGTAATTAAGAGGGAAGGTTATTATTGTAGTCCATGCAAAAAATAATCTGAAAATTTGATTCTATGAAACTTTTCGAAATGCAAGTTTCGGCCAAAAAAATCATAATATATTATACACTAATTTATACTAGTTTCGGTCAAAAATCAAATTAAATTGGGGACTATTCGAAATGATATGAAACCTAACATATCATTTATATATTTTACGAGGGAAGATTATCATGGAAGTCCATGCGAAAAATAATCGAAAAATTAGTTTCTATGAAACTTTTTGAAATGTAAGTTTCGGTCAAAAATCATAGTATATTATTATACACTAGTTTCGGTCAATAAAATAAAATTTGATTGGGGACTATTTGAAATGATACGAGACTTTTCAGATCATTTATATATGTTATTAAGAGAGAAGGTTATGATGGTAGTCCATGCAAAAAATAATCTGAAAATTTGATTCTATGAAACTTATCGAAATGCAAGTTTCGCCCAAAAAATCATAATATATTATACACTAATTTATACTAGTTTCGGTCAAAAATCAAATTAAATTGGGGACTGTTCGAAATGATACGAAACTTAACATATCATTTATATATTTTACGAGGGAAGGTTATCATGGAAGTCCATGCGAAAAATCATCGGAAAATTAGATTCTATGAAACTTTTTGAAATTTAAGTTTTGGTCAAAAATCATAGTATATTATACACTAGTTTAGGTCAATAAAATAAAATTTAATTGGGGACTATTTGAAATGATACAAAACTTTTCATATCATTTATATATGTTAAGAGCCAATATTATGATGGTAGTCCATGCAAAAAAAAATCATCTGAAAACTAGATTCTATGAAACTTTTCGAAATGCAAGTTACAGCCAAAAAATCATAATATATTATAAACTCGTTTATACTAGTTTCGGTCAAAAATCAAATTATATCGGGCACTGTTCAAAATGATTCGAAACTTCACATATCATTTATATATTTTATGAGGGAAGGTTATCATGGAAGTCCATGCGAAAAATCATCGGAAAATTAGATTCTATGAAACTTTTCGAAATGTAAGTTTCAGTCAAAAATCATTGTATATTATTATACACCAGTTTCGATCAATAAAATAAAATTTTATTGGGGACTATTTGAAATGATACGAGACTTTTCAGATCATTTATATATGTAATTAAGAGGGAAGGTTATGATGGTAGTCCATGTAAAAAATAATCTGAAAATTTGATTCTTTGAAACTTTTCGAAACAAAAGTTTCGGCCAAAAAATCATAATATATTATACACTAGTTTATACTAGTTTCGGTTAAAAATCAAATTAAACCTGAGATTGTTCGAAATGATATGAAACTTCACATATCATTTATATATTTTACGAGGGAAGGTTATCATGGAAATCCATGCAAAAAATCATCGGAAAATTAGATTCTGTGAAAATTTTCGAAATGCAAGTTTCGGTCAAAAATCATAGTATATTATACACTAGTTTCAGTAAAAAAAAAATTTAATTGGGGACTATTTGAAATGATAAGAGCCTTTTCAGATCATTTATAAATGTTAAGAGGGAAGGTTATGATGGTAGTCCATGCAAAAAATAATCTGAAAATTTGATTCTATGAAACTTTTCGAAATGCATGTTTCGGCCAAAAAATCCTAATATATTATACACTAATTTATACTAGTTTCGGTCAAAAATCTAATTAAATCGGGGACTGTTCGAAATGATACGAAACGTCACATATCATTTATATATTTTACGAGGGAAGGTTATCATGGAAGTCCATGCGAAAAATAATCGGAAAATTAGATTCTAGGAAACTTTTTGAAATGTAAGTTTCGGTCAAAAATGATAGTATATTATTATACACTAGTTTCGGTCAATAAAATAAAATTTAATTGGGGACTATTTGAAATGATACGAGACTTTTCAGATCATTTATATATGTAATTAAGAGGGAAGGTTATTATTGTAGTCCATGCAAAAAATAATCTGAAAATTTGATTCTATGAAACTTTTCGAAATGCAAGTTTCGGCCAAAAAAATCATAATATATTATACACTAATTTATACTAGTTTCGGTCAAAAATCAAATTAAATTGGGGACTATTCGAAATGATATGAAACCTAACATATCATTTATATATTTTACGAGGTAAGATTATCATGGAAGTCCATGCGAAAAATAATCGAAAAATTAGTTTCTATGACACTTTTTGAAATGTAAGTTTCGGTCAAAAATCATAGTATATTATTATACACTAGTTTCGGTCAATAAAATAAAATTTGATTGGGGACTATTTGAAATGATACGAGACTTTTCAGATCATTTATATATGTTATTAAGAGAGAAGGTTATGATGGTAGTCCATGCAAAAAATAATCTGAAAATTTGATTCTATGAAACTTATCGAAATGCAAGTTTCGCCCAAAAAATCATAATATATTATACACTAATTTATACTAGTTTCGGTCAAAAATCAAATTAAATTGGGGACTGTTCGAAATGATACGAAACTTAACATATCATTTATATATTTTACGAGGGAAGGTTATCATGGAAGTCCATGCGAAAAATCATCGGAAAATTAGATTCTATGAAACTTTTTGAAATTTAAGTTTTGGTCAAAAATCATAGTATATTATACACTAGTTTAGGTCAATAAAATAAAATTTAATTGGGGACTATTTGAAATGATACAAAACTTTTCATATCATTTATATATGTTAAGAGCCAATATTATGATGGTAGTCCATGCAAAAAAAATCATCTGAAAACTAGATTCTATGAAACTTTTCGAAATGCAAGTTACAGCCAAAAAATCATAATATATTATAAACTCGTTTATACTAGTTTCGGTCAAAAATCAAATTATATCGGGCACTGTTCAAAATGATTCGAAACTTCACATATCATTTATATATTTTATGAGGGAAGGTTATCATGGAAGTCCATGCGAAAAATCATCGGAAAATTAGATTCTATGAAACTTTTCGAAATGTAAGTTTCAGTCAAAAATCATTGTATATTATTATACACCAGTTTCGGTCAATAAAATAAAATTTTATTGGGGACTATTTGAAATGATACGAGACTTTTCAGATCATTTATATATGTAATTAAGAGGGAAGGTTATGATGGTAGTCCATGTAAAAAATAATCTGAAAATTTGATTCTTTGAAACTTTTCGAAACAAAAGTTTCGGCCAAAAAATCATAATATATTATACACTAGTTTATACTAGTTTCGGTTAAAAATCAAATTAAACCTGAGATTGTTCGAAATGATATGAAACTTCACATATCATTTATATATTTTACGAGGGAAGGTTATCATGGAAATCCATGCAAAAAATCATCGGAAAATTAGATTCTGTGAAAATTTTCGAAATGCAAGTTTCGGTCAAAAATCATAGTATATTATACACTAGTTTCAGTAAAAAAAAAATTTAATTGGGGACTATTTGAAATGATAAGAGCCTTTTCAGATCATTTATAAATGTTAAGAGGGAAGGTTATGATGGTAGTCCATGCAAAAAATAATCTGAAAATTTGATTCTATGAAACTTTTCGAAATGCATGTTTCGGCCAAAAAATCCTAATATATTATACACTAATTTATACTAGTTTCGGTCAAAAATCTAATTAAATCGGGGACTGTTCGAAATGATACGAAACGTCACATATCATTTATATATTTTACGAGGGAAGGTTATCATGGAAGTCCATGCGAAAAATAATCGGAAAATTAGATTCTAGGAAACTTTTTGAAATGTAAGTTTCGGTCAAAAATGATAGTATATTATTATACACTAGTTTCGGTCAATAAAATAAAATTTAATTGGGGACTATTTGAAATGATACGAGACTTTTCAGATCATTTATATATGTAATTAAGAGGGAAGGTTATTATTGTAGTCCATGCAAAAAATAATCTGAAAATTTGATTCTATGAAACTTTTCGAAATGCAAGTTTCGGCCAAAAAAATCATAATATATTATACACTAATTTATACTAGTTTCGGTCAAAAATCAAATTAAATTGGGGACTATTCGAAATGATATGAAACCTAACATATCATTTATATATTTTACGAGGGAAGATTATCATGGAAGTCCATGCGAAAAATAATCGAAAAATTAGTTTCTATGAAACTTTTTGAAATGTAAGTTTCGGTCAAAAATCATAGTATATTATTATACACTAGTTTCGGTCAATAAAATAAAATTTGATTGGGGACTATTTGAAATGATACGAGACTTTTCAGATCATTTATATATGTTATTAAGAGAGAAGGTTATGATGGTAGTCCATGCAAAAAATAATCTGAAAATTTGATTCTATGAAACTTATCGAAATGCAAGTTTCGCCCAAAAAATCATAATATATTATACACTAATTTATACTAGTTTCGGTCAAAAATCAAATTAAATTGGGGACTGTTCGAAATGATACGAAACTTAACATATCATTTATATATTTTACGAGGGAAGGTTATCATGGAAGTCCATGCGAAAAATCATCGGAAAATTAGATTCTATGAAACTTTTTGAAATTTAAGTTTTGGTCAAAAATCATAGTATATTATACACTAGTTTAGGTCAATAAAATAAAATTTAATTGGGGACTATTTGAAATGATACAAAACTTTTCATATCATTTATATATGTTAAGAGCCAATATTATGATGGTAGTCCATGCAAAAAAAAATCATCTGAAAACTAGATTCTATGAAACTTTTCGAAATGCAAGTTACAGCCAAAAAATCATAATATATTATAAACTCGTTTATACTAGTTTCGGTCAAAAATCAAATTATATCGGGCACTGTTCAAAATGATTCGAAACTTCACATATCATTTATATATTTTATGAGGGAAGGTTATCATGGAAGTCCATGCGAAAAATCATCGGAAAATTAGATTCTATGAAACTTTTCGAAATGTAAGTTTCAGTCAAAAATCATTGTATATTATTATACACCAGTTTCGATCAATAAAATAAAATTTTATTGGGGACTATTTGAAATGATACGAGACTTTTCAGATCATTTATATATGTAATTAAGAGGGAAGGTTATGATGGTAGTCCATGTAAAAAATAATCTGAAAATTTGATTCTTTGAAACTTTTCGAAACAAAAGTTTCGGCCAAAAAATCATAATATATTATACACTAGTTTATACTAGTTTCGGTTAAAAATCAAATTAAACCTGAGATTGTTCGAAATGATATGAAACTTCACATATCATTTATATATTTTACGAGGGAAGGTTATCATGGAAATCCATGCAAAAAATCATCGGAAAATTAGATTCTGTGAAAATTTTCGAAATGCAAGTTTCGGTCAAAAATCATAGTATATTATACACTAGTTTCAGTAAAAAAAAAATTTAATTGGGGACTATTTGAAATGATAAGAGCCTTTTCAGATCATTTATAAATGTTAAGAGGGAAGGTTATGATGGTAGTCCATGCAAAAAATAATCTGAAAATTTGATTCTATGAAACTTTTCGAAATGCATGTTTCGGCCAAAAAATCCTAATATATTATACACTAATTTATACTAGTTTCGGTCAAAAATCTAATTAAATCGGGGACTGTTCGAAATGGTACGAAACGTCACATATCATTTATATATTTTACGAGGGAAGGTTATCATGGAAGTCCATGCGAAAAATAATCGGAAAATTAGATTCTAGGAAACTTTTTGAAATGTAAGTTTCGGTCAAAAATGATAGTATATTATTATACACTAGTTTCGGTCAATAAAATAAAATTTAATTGGGGACTATTTGAAATGATACGAGACTTTTCAGATCATTTATATATGTAATTAAGAGGGAAGGTTATTATTGTAGTCCATGCAAAAAATAATCTGAAAATTTGATTCTATGAAACTTTTCGAAATGCAAGTTTCGGCCAAAAAAATCATAATATATTATACACTAATTTATACTAGTTTCGGTCAAAAATCAAATTAAATTGGGGACTATTCGAAATGATATGAAACCTAACATATCATTTATATATTTTACGAGGGAAGATTATCATGGAAGTCCATGCGAAAAATAATCGAAAAATTAGTTTCTATGAAACTTTTTGAAATGTAAGTTTCGGTCAAAAATCATAGTATATTATTATACACTAGTTTCGGTCAATAAAATAAAATTTGATTGGGGACTATTTGAAATGATACGAGACTTTTCAGATCATTTATATATGTTATTAAGAGAGAAGGTTATGATGGTAGTCCATGCAAAAAATAATCTGAAAATTTGATTCTATGAAACTTATCGAAATGCAAGTTTCGCCCAAAAAATCATAATATATTATACACTAATTTATACTAGTTTCGGTCAAAAATCAAATTAAATTGGGGACTGTTCGAAATGATACGAAACTTAACATATCATTTATATATTTTACGAGGGAAGGTTATCATGGAAGTCCATGCGAAAAATCATCGGAAAATTAGATTCTATGAAACTTTTTGAAATTTAAGTTTTGGTCAAAAATCATAGTATATTATACACTAGTTTAGGTCAATAAAATAAAATTTAATTGGGGACTATTTGAAATGATACAAAACTTTTCATATCATTTATATATGTTAAGAGCCAATATTATGATGGTAGTCCATGCAAAAAAAAATCATCTGAAAACTAGATTCTATGAAACTTTTCGAAATGCAAGTTACAGCCAAAAAATCATAATATATTATAAACTCGTTTATACTAGTTTCGGTCAAAAATCAAATTATATCGGGCACTGTTCAAAATGATTCGAAACTTCACATATCATTTATATATTTTATGAGGGAAGGTTATCATGGAAGTCCATGCGAAAAATCATCGGAAAATTAGATTCTATGAAACTTTTCGAAATGTAAGTTTCAGTCAAAAATCATTGTATATTATTATACACCAGTTTCGATCAATAAAATAAAATTTTATTGGGGACTATTTGAAATGATACGAGACTTTTCAGATCATTTATATATGTAATTAAGAGGGAAGGTTATGATGGTAGTCCATGTAAAAAATAATCTGAAAATTTGATTCTTTGAAACTTTTCGAAACAAAAGTTTCGGCCAAAAAATCATAATATATTATACACTAGTTTATACTAGTTTCGGTTAAAAATCAAATTAAACCTGAGATTGTTCGAAATGATATGAAACTTCACATATCATTTATATATTTTACGAGGGAAGGTTATCATGGAAATCCATGCAAAAAATCATCGGAAAATTAGATTCTGTGAAAATTTTCGAAATGCAAGTTTCGGTCAAAAATCATAGTATATTATACACTAGTTTCAGTAAAAAAAAAATTTAATTGGGGACTATTTGAAATGATACGAGCCTTTTCAGATCATTTATAAATGTTAAGAGGGAAGGTTATGATGGTAGTCCATGCAAAAAATAATCTGAAAATTTGATTCTATGAAACTTTTCGAAATGCATGTTTCGGCCAAAAAATCCTAATATATTATACACTAATTTATACTAGTTTCGGTCAAAAATCTAATTAAATCGGGGACTGTTCGAAATGATACGAAACGTCACATATCATTTATATATTTTACGAGGGAAGGTTATCATGGAAGTCCATGCGAAAAATAATCGGAAAATTAGATTCTAGGAAACTTTTTGAAATGTAAGTTTCGGTCAAAAATGATAGTATATTATTATACACTAGTTTCGGTCAATAAAATAAAATTTAATTGGGGACTATTTGAAATGATACGAGACTTTTCAGATCATTTATATATGTAATTAAGAGGGAAGGTTATTATTGTAGTCCATGCAAAAAATAATCTGAAAATTTGATTCTATGAAACTTTTCGAAATGCAAGTTTCGGCCAAAAAAATCATAATATATTATACACTAATTTATACTAGTTTCGGTCAAAAATCAAATTAAATTGGGGACTATTCGAAATGATATGAAACCTAACATATCATTTATATATTTTACGAGGGAAGATTATCATGGAAGTCCATGCGAAAAATAATCGAAAAATTAGTTTCTATGAAACTTTTTGAAATGTAAGTTTCGGTCAAAAATCATAGTATATTATTATACACTAGTTTCGGTCAATAAAATAAAATTTGATTGGGGACTATTTGAAATGATACGAGACTTTTCAGATCATTTATATATGTTATTAAGAGAGAAGGTTATGATGGTAGTCCATGCAAAAAATAATCTGAAAATTTGATTCTATGAAACTTATCGAAATGCAAGTTTCGCCCAAAAAATCATATTATATTATACACTAATTTATACTAGTTTCGGTCAAAAATCAAATTAAATTGGGGACTGTTCGAAATGATACGAAACTTAACATATCATTTATATATTTTACGAGGGAAGGTTATCATGGAAGTCCATGCGAAAAATCATCGGAAAATTAGATTCTATGAAACTTTTTGAAATTTAAGTTTTGGTCAAAAATCATAGTATATTATACACTAGTTTAGGTCAATAAAATAAAATTTAATTGGGGACTATTTGAAATGATACAAAACTTTTCATATCATTTATATATGTTAAGAGCCAATATTATGATGGTAGTCCATGCAAAAAAAAATCATCTGAAAACTAGATTCTATGAAACTTTTCGAAATGCAAGTTACAGCCAAAAAATCATAATATATTATAAACTCGTTTATACTAGTTTCGGTCAAAAATCAAATTATATCGGGCACTGTTCAAAATGATTCGAAACTTCACATATCATTTATATATTTTATGAGGGAAGGTTATCATGGAAGTCCATGCGAAAAATCATCGGAAAATTAGATTCTATGAAACTTTTCGAAATGTAAGTTTCAGTCAAAAATCATTGTATATTATTATACACCAGTTTCGATCAATAAAATAAAATTTTATTGGGGACTATTTGAAATGATACGAGACTTTTCAGATCATTTATATATGTAATTAAGAGGGAAGGTTATGATGGTAGTCCATGTAAAAAATAATCTGAAAATTTGATTCTTTGAAACTTTTCGAAACAAAAGTTTCGGCCAAAAAATCATAATATATTATACACTAGTTTATACTAGTTTCGGTTAAAAATCAAATTAAACCTGAGATTGTTCGAAATGATATGAAACTTCACATATCATTTATATATTTTACGAGGGAAGGTTATCATGGAAATCCATGCAAAAAATCATCGGAAAATTAGATTCTGTGAAAATTTTCGAAATGCAAGTTTCGGTCAAAAATCATAGTATATTATACACTAGTTTCAGTAAAAAAAAAATTTAATTGGGGACTATTTGAAATGATAAGAGCCTTTTCAGATCATTTATAAATGTTAAGAGGGAAGGTTATGATGGTAGTCCATGCAAAAAATAATCTGAAAATTTGATTCTATGAAACTTTTCGAAATGCATGTTTCGGCCAAAAAATCCTAATATATTATACACTAATTTATACTAGTTTCGGTCAAAAATCTAATTAAATCGGGGACTGTTCGAAATGATACGAAACGTCACATATCATTTATATATTTTACGAGGGAAGGTTATCATGGAAGTCCATGCGAAAAATAATCGGAAAATTAGATTCTAGGAAACTTTTTGAAATGTAAGTTTCGGTCAAAAATGATAGTATATTATTATACACTAGTTTCGGTCAATAAAATAAAATTTAATTGGGGACTATTTGAAATGATACGAGACTTTTCAGATCATTTATATATGTAATTAAGAGGGAAGGTTATTATTGTAGTCCATGCAAAAAATAATCTGAAAATTTGATTCTATGAAACTTTTCGAAATGCAAGTTTCGGCCAAAAAAATCATAATATATTATACACTAATTTATACTAGTTTCGGTCAAAAATCAAATTAAATTGGGGACTATTCGAAATGATATGAAACCTAACATATCATTTATATATTTTACGAGGGAAGATTATCATGGAAGTCCATGCGAAAAATAATCGAAAAATTAGTTTCTATGAAACTTTTTGAAATGTAAGTTTCGGTCAAAAATCATAGTATATTATTATACACTAGTTTCGGTCAATAAAATAAAATTTGATTGGGGACTATTTGAAATGATACGAGACTTTTCAGATCATTTATATATGTTATTAAGAGAGAAGGTTATGATGGTAGTCCATGCAAAAAATAATCTGAAAATTTGATTCTATGAAACTTATCGAAATGCAAGTTTCGCCCAAAAAATCATAATATATTATACACTAATTTATACTAGTTTCGGTCAAAAATCAAATTAAATTGGGGACTGTTCGAAATGATACGAAACTTAACATATCATTTATATATTTTACGAGGGAAGGTTATCATGGAAGTCCATGCGAAAAATCATCGGAAAATTAGATTCTATGAAACTTTTTGAAATTTAAGTTTTGGTCAAAAATCATAGTATATTATACACTAGTTTAGGTCAATAAAATAAAATTTAATTGGGGACTATTTGAAATGATACAAAACTTTTCATATCATTTATATATGTTAAGAGCCAATATTATGATGGTAGTCCATGCAAAAAAAAATCATCTGAAAACTAGATTCTATGAAACTTTTCGAAATGCAAGTTACAGCCAAAAAATCATAATATATTATAAACTCGTTTATACTAGTTTCGGTCAAAAATCAAATTATATCGGGCACTGTTCAAAATGATTCGAAACTTCACATATCATTTATATATTTTATGAGGGAAGGTTATCATGGAAGTCCATGCGAAAAATCATCGGAAAATTAGATTCTATGAAACTTTTCGAAATGTAAGTTTCAGTCAAAAATCATTGTATATTATTATACACCAGTTTCGATCAATAAAATAAAATTTTATTGGGGACTATTTGAAATGATACGAGACTTTTCAGATCATTTATATATGTAATTAAGAGGGAAGGTTATGATGGTAGTCCATGTAAAAAATAATCTGAAAATTTGATTCTTTGAAACTTTTCGAAACAAAAGTTTCGGCCAAAAAATCATAATATATTATACACTAGTTTATACTAGTTTCGGTTAAAAATCAAATTAAACCTGAGATTGTTCGAAATGATATGAAACTTCACATATCATTTATATATTTTACGAGGGAAGGTTATCATGGAAATCCATGCAAAAAATCATCGGAAAATTAGATTCTGTGAAAATTTTCGAAATGCAAGTTTCGGTCAAAAATCATAGTATATTATACACTAGTTTCAGTAAAAAAAAATTTAATTGGGGACTATTTGAAATGATAAGAGCCTTTTCAGATCATTTATAAATGTTAAGAGGGAAGGTTATGATGGTAGTCCATGCAAAAAATAATCTGAAAATTTGATTCTATGAAACTTTTCGAAATGCATGTTTCGGCCAAAAAATCCTAATATATTATACACTAATTTATACTAGTTTCGGTCAAAAATCTAATTAAATCGGGGACTGTTCGAAATGATACGAAACGTCACATATCATTTATATATTTTACGAGGGAAGGTTATCATGGAAGTCCATGCGAAAAATAATCGGAAAATTAGATTCTAGGAAACTTTTTGAAATGTAAGTTTCGGTCAAAAATGATAGTATATTATTATACACTAGTTTCGGTCAATAAAATAAAATTTAATTGGGGACTATTTGAAATGATACGAGACTTTTCAGATCATTTATATATGTAATTAAGAGGGAAGGTTATTATTGTAGTCCATGCAAAAAATAATCTGAAAATTTGATTCTATGAAACTTTTCGAAATGCAAGTTTCGGCCAAAAAAATCATAATATATTATACACTAATTTATACTAGTTTCGGTCAAAAATCAAATTAAATTGGGGACTATTCGAAATGATATGAAACCTAACATATCATTTATATATTTTACGAGGGAAGATTATCATGGAAGTCCATGCGAAAAATAATCGAAAAATTAGTTTCTATGAAACTTTTTGAAATGTAAGTTTCGGTCAAAAATCATAGTATATTATTATACACTAGTTTCGGTCAATAAAATAAAATTTGATTGGGGACTATTTGAAATGATACGAGACTTTTCAGATCATTTATATATGTTATTAAGAGAGAAGGTTATGATGGTAGTCCATGCAAAAAATAATCTGAAAATTTGATTCTATGAAACTTATCGAAATGCAAGTTTCGCCCAAAAAATCATAATATATTATACACTAATTTATACTAGTTTCGGTCAAAAATCAAATTAAATTGGGGACTGTTCGAAATGATACGAAACTTAACATATCATTTATATATTTTACGAGAGAAGGTTATCATGGAAGTCCATGCGAAAAATCATCGGAAAATTAGATTCTATGAAACTTTTTGAAATTTAAGTTTTGGTCAAAAATCATAGTATATTATACACTAGTTTAGGTCAATAAAATAAAATTTAATTGGGGACTATTTGAAATGATACAAAACTTTTCATATCATTTATATATGTTAAGAGCCAATATTATGATGGTAGTCCATGCAAAAAAAAATCATCTGAAAACTAGATTCTATGAAACTTTTCGAAATGCAAGTTACAGCCAAAAAATCATAATATATTATAAACTCGTTTATACTAGTTTCGGTCAAAAATCAAATTATATCGGGCACTGTTCAAAATGATTCGAAACTTCACATATCATTTATATATTTTATGAGGGAAGGTTATCATGGAAGTCCATGCGAAAAATCATCGGAAAATTAGATTCTATGAAACTTTTCGAAATGTAAGTTTCAGTCAAAAATCATTGTATATTATTATACACCAGTTTCGATCAATAAAATAAAATTTTATTGGGGACTATTTGAAATGATACGAGACTTTTCAGATCATTTATATATGTAATTAAGAGGGAAGGTTATGATGGTAGTCCATGTAAAAAATAATCTGAAAATTTGATTCTTTGAAACTTTTCGAAACAAAAGTTTCGGCCAAAAAATCATAATATATTATACACTAGTTTATACTAGTTTCGGTTAAAAATCAAATTAAACCTGAGATTGTTCGAAATGATATGAAACTTCACATATCATTTATATATTTTACGAGGGAAGGTTATCATGGAAATCCATGCAAAAAATCATCGGAAAATTAGATTCTGTGAAAATTTTCGAAATGCAAGTTTCGGTCAAAAATCATAGTATATTATACACTAGTTTCAGTAAAAAAAAAATTTAATTGGGGACTATTTGAAATGATAAGAGCCTTTTCAGATCATTTATAAATGTTAAGAGGGAAGGTTATGATGGTAGTCCATGCAAAAAATAATCTGAAAATTTGATTCTATGAAACTTTTCGAAATGCATGTTTCGGCCAAAAAATCCTAATATATTATACACTAATTTATACTAGTTTCGGTCAAAAATCTAATTAAATCGGGGACTGTTCGAAATGATACGAAACGTCACATATCATTTATATATTTTACGAGGGAAGGTTATCATGGAAGTCCATGCGAAAAATAATCGGAAAATTAGATTCTAGGAAACTTTTTGAAATGTAAGTTTCGGTCAAAAATGATAGTATATTATTATACACTAGTTTCGGTCAATAAAATAAAATTTAATTGGGGACTATTTGAAATGATACGAGACTTTTCAGATCATTTATATATGTAATTAAGAGGGAAGGTTATTATTGTAGTCCATGCAAAAAATAATCTGAAAATTTGATTCTATGAAACTTTTCGAAATGCAAGTTTCGGCCAAAAAAATCATAATATATTATACACTAATTTATACTAGTTTCGGTCAAAAATCAAATTAAATTGGGGACTATTCGAAATGATATGAAACCTAACATATCATTTATATATTTTACGAGGTAAGATTATTATGGAAGTCCATGCGAAAAATAATCGAAAAATTAGTTTCTATGACACTTTTTGAAATGTAAGTTTCGGTCAAAAATCATAGTATATTATTATACACTAGTTTCGGTCAATAAAATAAAATTTGATTGGGGACTATTTGAAATGATACGAGACTTTTCAGATCATTTATATATGTTATTAAGAGAGAAGGTTATGATGGTAGTCCATGCAAAAAATAATCTGAAAATTTGATTCTATGAAACTTATCGAAATGCAAGTTTCGCCCAAAAAATCATAATATATTATACACTAATTTATACTAGTTTCGGTCAAAAATCAAATTAAATTGGGGACTGTTCGAAATGATACGAAACTTAACATATCATTTATATATTTTACGAGGGAAGGTTATCATGGAAGTCCATGCGAAAAATCATCGGAAAATTAGATTCTATGAAACTTTTTGAAATTTAAGTTTTGGTCAAAAATCATAGTATATTATACACTAGTTTAGGTCAATAAAATAAAATTTAATTGGGGACTATTTGAAATGATACAAAACTTTTCATATCATTTATATATGTTAAGAGCCAATATTATGATGGTAGTCCATGCAAAAAAAAATCATCTGAAAACTAGATTCTATGAAACTTTTCGAAATGCAAGTTACAGCCAAAAAATCATAATATATTATAAACTCGTTTATACTAGTTTCGGTCAAAAATCAAATTATATCGGGCACTGTTCAAAATGATTCGAAACTTCACATATCATTTATATATTTTATGAGGGAAGGTTATCATGGAAGTCCATGCGAAAAATCATCGGAAAATTAGATTCTATGAAACTTTTCGAAATGTAAGTTTCAGTCAAAAATCATTGTATATTATTATACACCAGTTTCGATCAATAAAATAAAATTTTATTGGGGACTATTTGAAATGATACGAGACTTTTCAGATCATTTATATATGTAATTAAGAGGGAAGGTTATGATGGTAGTCCATGTAAAAAATAATCTGAAAATTTGATTCTTTGAAACTTTTCGAAACAAAAGTTTCGGCCAAAAAATCATAATATATTATACACTAGTTTATACTAGTTTCGGTTAAAAATCAAATTAAACCTGAGATTGTTCGAAATGATATGAAACTTCACATATCATTTATATATTTTACGAGGGAAGGTTATCATGGAAATCCATGCAAAAAATCATCGGAAAATTAGATTCTGTGAAAATTTTCGAAATGCAAGTTTCGGTCAAAAATCATAGTATATTATACACTAGTTTCAGTAAAAAAAAATTTAATTGGGGACTATTTGAAATGATAAGAGCCTTTTCAGATCATTTATAAATGTTAAGAGGGAAGGTTATGATGGTAGTCCATGCAAAAAATAATCTGAAAATTTGATTCTATGAAACTTTTCGAAATGCATGTTTCGGCCAAAAAATCCTAATATATTATACACTAATTTATACTAGTTTCGGTCAAAAATCTAATTAAATCGGGGACTGTTCGAAATGATACGAAACGTCACATATCATTTATATATTTTACGAGGGAAGGTTATCATGGAAGTCCATGCGAAAAATAATCGGAAAATTAGATTCTAGGAAACTTTTTGAAATGTAAGTTTCGGTCAAAAATGATAGTATATTATTATACACTAGTTTCGGTCAATAAAATAAAATTTAATTGGGGACTATTTGAAATGATACGAGACTTTTCAGATCATTTATATATGTAATTAAGAGGGAAGGTTATTATTGTAGTCCATGCAAAAAATAATCTGAAAATTTGATTCTATGAAACTTTTCGAAATGCAAGTTTCGGCCAAAAAAATCATAATATATTATACACTAATTTATACTAGTTTCGGTCAAAAATCAAATTAAATTGGGGACTATTCGAAATGATATGAAACCTAACATATCATTTATATATTTTACGAGGGAAGATTATCATGGAAGTCCATGCGAAAAATAATCGAAAAATTAGTTTCTATGAAACTTTTTGAAATGTAAGTTTCGGTCAAAAATCATAGTATATTATTATACACTAGTTTCGGTCAATAAAATAAAATTTGATTGGGGACTATTTGAAATGATACGAGACTTTTCAGATCATTTATATATGTTATTAAGAGAGAAGGTTATGATGGTAGTCCATGCAAAAAATAATCTGAAAATTTGATTCTATGAAACTTATCGAAATGCAAGTTTCGCCCAAAAAATCATAATATATTATACACTAATTTATACTAGTTTCGGTCAAAAATCAAATTAAATTGGGGACTGTTCGAAATGATACGAAACTTAACATATCATTTATATATTTTACGAGGGAAGGTTATCATGGAAGTCCATGCGAAAAATCATCGGAAAATTAGATTCTATGAAACTTTTTGAAATTTAAGTTTTGGTCAAAAATCATAGTATATTATACACTAGTTTAGGTCAATAAAATAAAATTTAATTGGGGACTATTTGAAATGATACAAAACTTTTCATATCATTTATATATGTTAAGAGCCAATATTATGATGGTAGTCCATGCAAAAAAAAATCATCTGAAAACTAGATTCTATGAAACTTTTCGAAATGCAAGTTACAACCAAAAAATCATAATATATTATAAACTCGTTTATACTAGTTTCGGTCAAAAATCAAATTATATCGGGCACTGTTCAAAATGATTCGAAACTTCACATATCATTTATATATTTTATGAGGGAAGGTTATCATGGAAGTCCATGCGAAAAATCATCGGAAAATTAGATTCTATGAAACTTTTCGAAATGTAAGTTTCAGTCAAAAATCATTGTATATTATTATACACCAGTTTCGGTCAATAAAATAAAATTTTATTGGGGACTATTTGAAATGATACGAGACTTTTCAGATCATTTATATATGTAATTAAGAGGGAAGGTTATGATGGTAGTCCATGTAAAAAATAATCTGAAAATTTGATTCTTTGAAACTTTTCGAAACAAAAGTTTCGGCCAAAAAATCATAATATATTATACACTAGTTTATACTAGTTTCGGTTAAAAATCAAATTAAACCTGAGATTGTTCGAAATGATATGAAACTTCACATATCATTTATATATTTTACGAGGGAAGGTTATCATGGAAATCCATGCAAAAAATCATCGGAAAATTAGATTCTGTGAAAATTTTCGAAATGCAAGTTTCGGTCAAAAATCATAGTATATTATACACTAGTTTCAGTAAAAAAAAAATTTAATTGGGGACTATTTGAAATGATAAGAGCCTTTTCAGATCATTTATAAATGTTAAGAGGGAAGGTTATGATGGTAGTCCATGCAAAAAATAATCTGAAAATTTGATTCTATGAAACTTTTCGAAATGCATGTTTCGGCCAAAAAATCCTAATATATTATACACTAATTTATACTAGTTTCGGTCAAAAATCTAATTAAATCGGGGACTGTTCGAAATGATACGAAACGTCACATATCATTTATATATTTTACGAGGGAAGGTTATCATGGAAGTCCATGCGGAAAATAATCGGAAAATTAGATTCTATGAATCTTTTTGAAATGTAAGTTTCGGTCAAAAATGATAGTATATTATTATACACTAGTTTCGGTCAATAAAATAAAATTTAATTGGGGACTATTTGAAATGATACGAGACTTTTCAGATCATTTATATATGTAATTAAGAGGGAAGGTTATTATTGTAGTCCATGCAAAAAATAATCTGAAAATTTGATTCTATGAAACTTTTCGAAATGCAAGTTTCGGCCAAAAAAATCATAATATATTATACACTAATTTATACTAGTTTCGGTCAAAAATCAAATTAAATTGGGGACTATTCGAAATGAAATGAAACCTAACATATCATTTATATATTTTACGAGGGAAGATTATCATGGAAGTCCATGCGAAAAATAATCGAAAAATTAGTTTCTATGAAACTTTTTGAAATGTAAGTTTCGGTCAAAAATCATAGTATATTATTATACACTAGTTTCGGTCAATAAAATAAAATTTGATTGGGGACTATTTGAAATGATACGAGACTTTTCAGATCATTTATATATGTTATTAAGAGAGAAGGTTATGATGGTAGTCCATGCAAAAAATAATCTGAAAATTTGATTCTATGAAACTTATCGAAATGCAAGTTTCGCCCAAAAAATCATAATATATTATACACTAATTTATACTAGTTTCGGTCAAAAATCAAATTAAATTGGGGACTGTTCGAAATGATACGAAACTTAACATATCATTTATATATTTTACGAGGGAAGGTTATCATGGAAGTCCATGCGAAAAATCATCGGAAAATTAGATTCTATGAAACTTTTTGAAATTTAAGTTTTGGTCAAAAATCATAGTATATTATACACTAGTTTAGGTCAATAAAATAAAATTTAATTGGGGACTATTTGAAATGATACAAAACTTTTCATATCATTTATATATGTTAAGAGCCAATATTATGATGGTAGTCCATGCAAAAAAAAATCATCTGAAAACTAGATTCTATGAAACTTTTCGAAATGCAAGTTACAACCAAAAAATCATAATATATTATAAACTCGTTTATACTAGTTTCGGTCAAAAATCAAATTATATCGGGCACTGTTCAAAATGATTCGAAACTTCACATATCATTTATATATTTTATGAGGGAAGGTTATCATGGAAGTCCATGCGAAAAATCATCGGAAAATTAGATTCTATGAAACTTTTCGAAATGTAAGTTTCAGTCAAAAATCATTGTATATTATTATACACCAGTTTCGGTCAATAAAATAAAATTTTATTGGGGACTATTTGAAATGATACGAGACTTTTCAGATCATTTATATATGTAATTAAGAGGGAAGGTTATGATGGTAGTCCATGTAAAAAATAATCTGAAAATTTGATTCTTTGAAACTTTTCGAAACAAAAGTTTCGGCCAAAAAATCATAATATATTATACACTAGTTTATACTAGTTTCGGTTAAAAATCAAATTAAACCTGAGATTGTTCGAAATGATATGAAACTTCACATATCATTTATATATTTTACGAGGGAAGGTTATCATGGAAATCCATGCAAAAAATCATCGGAAAATTAGATTCTGTGAAAATTTTCGAAATGCAAGTTTCGGTCAAAAATCATAGTATATTATACACTAGTTTCAGTAAAAAAAAAATTTAATTGGGGACTATTTGAAATGATAAGAGCCTTTTCAGATCATTTATAAATGTTAAGAGGGAAGGTTATGATGGTAGTCCATGCAAAAAATAATCTGAAAATTTGATTCTATGAAACTTTTCGAAATGCAAGTTTCGGCCAAAAAATCCTAATATATTATACACTAATTTATACTAGTTTCGGTCAAAAATCTAATTAAATCGGGGACTGTTCGAAATGATACGAAACGTCACATATCATTTATATATTTTACGAGGGAAGGTTATCATGGAAGTCCATGCGGAAAATAATCGGAAAATTAGATTCTATGAATCTTTTTGAAATGTAAGTTTCGGTCAAAAATGATAGTATATTATTATACACTAGTTTCGGTCAAAAAAATAAAATTTAATTGGGGACTATTTGAAATGATATGAGCCTTTTCAGATCATTTATATATGTAATTAAGAGGGAAGGTTATGATGGTAGTCCATGCAAAAAATAATCTGAAAATTTTATTCTATGAAACTTTTCGAAATGCAAGTTTCGGCCAAAAAAATCATAATATATTATACACTAATTTAGACTAGTTTCGGTCAAAAATCAAATTAAATCGGGGACTGTTCGAAATGATATGAAACGTCACATATCATTTATAAATTTTACGAGGGAAGGTTATCATGGAAGTCCATGCGGAAAAAAATCGAAAAATTAGATTCTATGAAACTTTTTGAAATGTAAGTTTCGGTCAAAAATCATAGTATATTATTATACACTAGTTTCGGTCAATAAAATAAAATTTTATTGGGGACTATTTGAAATGATACGAGACTTTTCAGATCATTTATATATGTAATTAAGAGGGAAGGTTATGATGGTAGTCCATGCAAAAAATAATCTGAAAATTTGATTCTATGAAACATATCGAAACACAAGTTTCGGCCAAAAAATCATAATATATTATACACTAGTTTATACTAGTTTCGGTCAAAAATCAAATTAAATCCGGGACTGTTTGAAATGATATGAAACGTCACATATCATTTATAAATTTTACGAGGGAAGGTTATCATGGAAGTCCATGCGAAAAATCATCGGAAAATTAGATTCTATGAATCTTTTTGAAATGTAAGTTTTGGTCAAAAATCATAGTATATTATACACTAGTTTAGGTCAATAAAATAAAATTTAATTGGGGACTATTTGGAATGATACGAGACTTTTCATATCATTTATATATGTTAAGAGGCAAGATTATGATGGTAGTCCATGCAAAAAAAAAATCATTTGAAAACTAGATTCTATGAAACTTTTTGAAATGCAAGTTACGGCCAAAAAATCATAATATATTATACACTAGTTTATACTAGTTTCGGTCAAAAATAAAATTATATCGGGCACTGTTCGAAATGATTCGAAACTTCACATATCATTTATATATTTTATGAGGGAAGGTTATCATGGAAGTCCATGCGAAAAATCATTGGAAAATTAGATTCTATGAAACTTTTCGAAATGTAAGTTTCAGTCAAAAATCATTGTATATTATTATACACCAGGTTCGGTCAATAAAATAAAATTTAATTGGGGACTATTTGAAATGATACGAGACTTTTCAGATCATTTATATATGTAATTAAGATGAAGGTTATGATGGTAGTCCATGCAAAAAATAATCTGAAAATTTGATTCTTTGAAACTTTTCGAAACACAAGTTTCGGCCAAAAAATCATAATATATTATACACTAGTTTATACTAGTTTCTGTCAAAAATCAAATTAAACCTGAGATTGTTCGAAATGATATGAAACTTCACATATCATTTATATATTTTACGAGGGAAGGTTATCATGGAAGTCCATGCAAAAAATCATCAGAAAATTAGATTCTGTGAAAATTTTCGAAATGCAAGTTTCGGTCAAAAATCATAGTATATTATACACTAGTTTCGGTCAAAAAAATAAATTTTAATTGGGGACTATTTGAAATGATACGAGCCTTTTCAGATCATTTATATATGTTAAGAGGGAAGGTTATGATGGTAGTCCATGCAAAAAGTAATCTGAAAATTTGATTCTATGAAACTTTTCGAAATGCAAGTTTCGGCCAAAAAATCCTAATATATTATACACTAATTTATACTAGTTTCGATCAAAAATCAAATTAAATCGGGGACTGTTCGAAATGATATGAAATGTCACATTTCATTTATAAATTTTACGAGGGAAGGTTATCATGGAAGTCCATGCGGAAAAAAATCGAAAAATTAGATTCTATGAAACTTTTTGAAATGTAAGTTTCGGTCAAAAATCATAGTATATTATTATACACTAGTTTCGGTCAGTAAAATAAAATTTGATTGGGGACTATTTGAAATGATACGAGACTTTTCAGATAATTTATATATGTAATTATGAGGGAAGGTTATGATGGTAGTCCATGCAAAAAATAATCTGAAAATTTGATTCTATGAAACTTATCGAAATGCAAGTTTCGCCCAAAAAATCATAATATATTATACACTAATTTATACTAGTTTCGGTCAAAAATCAAATTAAATCGGGGACTGTTCGAAATGATACGAAACTTAACATATCATTTATATATTTTACGAGGGAAGGTTATCATGGAAGTCCATGCGAAAAATCATCGAAAAATTAGATTCTATGAAACTTTTTGAAATGTAAGTTTTGGTCAAAAATCATAGTATATTATACACTAGTTTAGGTCAATAAAATAAAATTTAATTGGGGACTATTTGAAATGATACGAGACTTTTCATATCATTTATATATGTTAAGAGGCAAGATTATGATGCTAGTCCATGCAAAAAGAATCATCTGAAAACTAGATTCTATGAAACTTTTCGAAATGCAAGTTACGGCCAAAATATCATAATATATTATACACTAGTTTATACTAGTTTCGGTCAAAAATCAAATTATATCGGGCACTGTTCGAAATGATTCGAAACTTCACATATCATTTAAATATTTTATGAGGGAAGGTTATCATGGAAGTCCATGCGAAAAATCATCGGAAAATTAGATTCTATGAAACTTTTCGAAATGTATGTTTCAATCAAAAATCATTGTATATTATTATACACCAGGTTCGGTCAATAAAATAAAATTTAATTGGGGACTATTTGAAATGATACGAGACTTTTCAGATCATTTATATATGTAATTAAGATGAAGGTTATGATGGTAGTCCATGCAAAAAATAATCTGAAATTTTGATTCTTTGAAACTTTTCGAAACACAAGTTTCGGCCAAAAAATCATAATATATTATACACTAGTTTATACTAGTTTGTGTCAAAAATCAAATTAAACCTGAGATTGTTCGAAATGATATGAAACTTCACATATCATTTATATATTTTACGAGGGAAGGATATCATGGAAGTCCATGCAAAAAATCATCGGAAAATTAGATTCTGTGAAAATTTTCGAAATGCAAGTTTCGGTCAAAAATCATAGTATATTATACACTAGTTTCGGTCAAAAAAATAAATTTTAATTGGGGACTATTTGAAATGATACGAGCCTTTTCAGATCATTTATATATGTTAAGAGGGAAGGTTATGATGGTAGTCCATGCAAAAAATAATCTGAAAATTTGATTCTATGAAACTTTTCGAAATGCAAGTTTCGGCCAAAAAATCCTAATATATTATACACTAATTTATACTAGTTTCGATCAAAAATCAAATTAAATCGGGGACTGTTCAAAATGATATGAAATGTCACATTTCATTTATAAATTTTACGAGGGAAGGTTATCATGGAAGTCCATGCGGAAAAAAATCGAAAAATTAGATTCTATGAAACTTTTTGAAATGTAAGTTTCGGTCAAAAATCATAGTATATTATTATACACTAGTTTCGGTCAATAAAATAAAATTTGATTGGGGACTATTTGAAATGATACGAGACTTTTCAGATAATTTATATATGTAATTATGAGGGAAGGTTATGATGGTAGTCCATGCAAAAAATAATCTGAAAATTTGATTCTATGAAACTTATCGAAATGCAAGTTTCGGCCAAAAAATCATAATATATTATACACTAATTTATACTAGTTTCGGTCAAAAATCAAATTAAATCGGGGACTGTTCGAAATGATACGAAACTTAACATATCATTTATATATTTTACGAGGGAAGGTTATCATGGAAGTCCATGCGAAAAATCATCGAAAAATTAGATTCTATGAAACTTTTTGAAATGTATGTTTTGGTCAAAAATCATAGTATATTATACACTAGTTTAGGTCAATAAAATAAAATTTAATTGGGGACTATTTGAAATGATACGAGACTTTTCATATCATTTATATATGTTAAGAGGCAAGATTATGATGCTAGTCCATGCAAAAAGAATCATCTGAAAACTAGATTCTATGAAACTTTTCGAAATGCAAGTTACGGCCAAAAAATCATAATATATTATACACTAGTTTATACTAGTTTCGGTCAAAAATCAAATTATATCGGGCACTGTTCGAAATGATTCGAAACATCACATATCATTTAAATATTTTATGAGGGAAGGTTATCATGGAAGTCCATGCGAAAAATCATCGGAAAATTAGATTCTATGAAACTTTTCGAAATGTAAGTTTCAATCAAAAATCATTGTATATTATTATACACCAGGTTCGGTCAATAAAATAAAATTTAATTGGGGACTATTTGAAATGATACGAGACTTTTCAGATCATTTATATATGTAATTAAGATGAAGGTTATGATGGTAGTCCATGCAAAAAATAATCTGAAAATTTGATTCTTTGAAACTTTTCGAAACACAAGTTTCGGCCAAAAAATCATAATATATTATACATTAGTTTATACTAGTTTCTGTCAAAAATCAAATTAAACCTGAGATTGTTCGAAATGATATGAAACTTCACATATCATTTATATATTTTACGAGGGAAGGATATCATGGAAGTCCATGCAAAAAATCATCGGAAAATTAGATTCTGTGAAAATTTTCGAAATGCAAGTTTCGGTCAAAAATCATAGTATATTATACACTAGTTTCGGTCAAAAAAATAAATTTTAATTGGGGACTATTTGAAATGATACGAGCCTTTTCAGATCATTTATATATGTTAAGAGGGAAGGTTATGATGGTAGTCCATGCAAAAAATAATCTGAAAATTTGATTCTATGAAACTTTTCGAAATGCAAGTTTCGGCCAAAAAATCCTAATATATTATACACTAATTTATACTAGTTTCGATCAAAAATCAAATTAAATCGGGGACTGTTCGAAATGATATGAAATGTCACATTTCATTTATAAATTTTACGAGGGAAGGTTATCATGGAAGTCCATGCGGAAAAAAATCGAAAAATTAGATTCTATGAAACTTTTTGAAATGTAAGTTTCGGTCAAAAATCATAGTATATTATTATACACTAGTTTCGGTCAATAAAATAAAATTTGATTGGGGACTATTTGAAATGATACGAGACTTTTCAGATAATTTATATATGTAATTATGAGGGAAGGTTATGATGGTAGTCCATGCAAAAAATAATCTGAAAATTTGATTCTATGAAACTTATCGAAATGCAAGTTTCGCCCAAAAAATCATAATATATTATACACTAATTTATACTAGTTTCGGTCAAAAATCAAATTAAATCGGGGACTGTTCGAAATGATACGAAACTTAACATATCATTTATATATTTTACGAGGGAAGGTTATCATGGAAGTCCATGCGAAAAATCATCGAAAAATTAGATTCTATGAAACTTTTTGAAATGTATGTTTTGGTCAAAAATCATAGTATATTATACACTAGTTTAGGTCAATAAAATAAAATTTAATTGGGGACTATTTGAAATGATACGAGACTTTTCATATCATTTATATATGTTAAGAGGCAAGATTATGATGCTAGTCCATGCAAAAAGAATCATCTGAAAACTAGATTCTATGAAACTTTTCGAAATGCAAGTTACGGCCAAAAAATCATAATATATTATACACTAGTTTATACTAGTTTCGGTCAAAAATCAAATTATATCGGGCACTGTTCGAAATGATTCGAAACTTCACATATCATTTAAATATTTTATGAGGGAAGGTTATCATGGAAGTCCATGCGAAAAATCATCGGAAAATTAGATTCTATGAAACTTTTCGAAATGTAAGTTTCAATCAAAAATCATTGTATATTATTATACACCAGGTTCGGTCAATAAAATAAAATTTAATTGGGGACTATTTGAAATGATACGAGACTTTTCAGATCATTTATATATGTAATTAAGAGGGAAGGTTATGATGGTAGTCCATGCAAAACATAATCTGAAAATTTGATTCTTTGAGACTTTTCGAAACACAAGTTTCGGCCAAAAAATCATAATATATTAAACACAATTTATATTAGATTCGGTCAAAAATCAAATTAAACCTGAGATTGTTCGAAATGATATGAAACTTTACATATCATTTATATATTTTACGAGAGAAGGTTATCATGGAAGTCCATGCAAAAAATCATTGGAAAATTAGATTCTGTGAAAATTTTCGAACGCAAGATTCGGTCAAAAATCATAGTATATTATACACTAGTTTCGGTCAAAAAAATAAAATTTAATTGGGGACTATTTGAAATGATATGAGCCTTTTCAGATCATTTATATATGTTAAGAGGGAAGGTTATGATGGTAGTCCATGCAAAAAATAATCTGAAAATTTGATTCTATGATACTTTTCGAAATGCAAGATTCGGCCAAAAAATCCTAATATATTATACACTAATTTAGACTAGTTTCGGTCAAAAATCAAATTAAATCGGGGACTGTTCGAAATGATATGAAACGTCACATATCATTTATAAATTTTACGAGGGAAGGTTATCATGGAAGTCCATGCGGAAAAAAATCGAAAAATTAGTTTCTATGAAACTTTTTGAAATGTAAGTTTCGGTCAAAAATCATAGTATATTATTATACACTAGTTTCGGTCAATAAAATAAAATTTTATTGGGGACTATTTGAAATGATACGAGACTTTTCAGATCATTTATATATGTAATTAAGAGGGAAGGTTATGATGGTAGTCCATGCAAAAAATAATCTGAAAATTTGATTCTATGAAACTTATCGAAACACAAGTTTCGGCCAAAAAATCATAATATATTATACACTAGTTTATACTAGTTTCGGTTAAAAATCAATTTAAATCGGGGACTGTTCGAAATGATACGAAACTTAACATATCATTTATATATTTTACGAGGGAAGGTTATCATGGAAGTCCATGCGAAAAATCATCGGAAAATTAGATTCTATGAATCTTTTTGAAATGTAAGTTTTGGTCAAAAATCATAGTATATTATACACTAGTTTAGGTCAATAAAATAAAATTTAATTGGGGACTATTTGAAATGATACGAGACTTTTCATATCATTTATATATGTTAAGAGGCAAGATTATGATGGTAGTCCATGCAAAAAAAAAATCATCTGAAAACTAGATTCTATGAAACTTTTTGAAATGCAAGTTACGGCCAAAAAATCAGAATATATTATACACTAGTTTATACTAGTTTCGGTCAAAAATCAAATTATATCGGGCACTGTTCGAAATGATTCGAAACTTCACATATCATTTATATATTTTATGAGGGAAGGTTATCATGGAAGTCCATGCGAAAAATCATTGGAAAATTAGATTCTATGAAACTTTTCGAAATGTAAGTTTCAGTCAAAAATCATTGTATATTATTATACACCAGGTTCGGTCAATAAAATAAAATTTAATTGGGGACTATTTGAAATGATACGAGACTTTTCAGATCATTTATATATGTAATTAAGATGAAGTTTATGATGGTAGTCCATGCAAAAAATAATCTGAAAATTTGATTCTTTGAAACTTTTCGAAACACAAGTTTCGGCCAAAAAATCATAATATATTATACACTAGTTTATACTAGTTTCTGTCAAAAATCAAATTAAACCTGAGATTGTTCGAAATGATATGAAACTTCACATATCATTTATATATTTTACGAGGGAAGGTTATCATGGAAGTCCATGCAAAAAATCATCGGAAAATTAGATTCTGTGAAAATTTTCGAAATGCAAGTTTCGGTCAAAAATCATAGTATATTATACACTAGTTTCGGTCAAAAAAATAAATTTTAATTGGGGACTATTTGAAAATATACGAGCCTTTTCAGATCATTTATATATGTTAAGAGGGAAGGTTATGATGGTAGTCCATGCAAAAAATAATCTAAAAATTTGATTCTATGAAACTTTTCGAAATGCAAGTTTCGGCCAAAAAATCCTAATATATTATACACTAATTTATACTAGTTTCGATCAAAAATCAAATTAAATCGGGGACTGTTCAAAATGATATGAAATGTCACATTTCATTTATAAATTTTACGAGGGAAGGTTATCATGGAAGTCCATGCGGAAAAAAATCGAAAAATTAGATTCTATGAAACTTTTTGAAATGTAAGTTTCGGTCAAAAATCATAGTATATTATTATACACTAGTTTCGGTCAATAAAATAAAATTTGATTGGGGACTATTTGAAATGATACGAGACTTTTCAGATAATTTATATATGTAATTATGAGGGAAGGTTATGATGGTAGTCCATGCAAAAAATAATCTGAAAATTTGATTCTATGAAACTTATCGAAATGCAAGTTTCGGCCAAAAAATCATAATATATTATACACTAATTTATACTAGTTTCGGTCAAAAATCAAATTAAATCGGGGACTGTTCGAAATGATACGAAACTTAACATATCATTTATATATTTTACGAGGGAAGGTTATCATGGAAGTCCATGCGAAAAATCATCGAAAAATTAGATTCTATGAAACTTTTTGAAATGTATGTTTTGGTCAAAAATCATAGTATATTATACACTAGTTTAGGTCAATAAAATAAAATTTAATTGGGGACTATTTGAAATGATACGAGACTTTTCATATCATTTATATATGTTAAGAGGCAAGATTATGATGCTAGTCCATGCAAAAAGAATCATCTGAAAACTAGATTCTATGAAACTTTTCGAAATGCAAGTTACGGCCAAAAAATCATAATATATTATACACTAGTTTATACTAGTTTCGGTCAAAAATCAAATTATATCGGGCACTGTTCGAAATGATTCGAAACTTCACATATCATTTAAATATTTTATGAGGGAAGGTTATCATGGAAGTCCATGCGAAAAATCATCGGAAAATTAGATTCTATGAAACTTTTCGAAATGTAAGTTTCAATCAAAAATCATTGTATATTATTATACACCAGGTTCGGTCAATAAAATAAAATTTAATTGGGGACTATTTGAAATGATACGAGACTTTTCAGATCATTTATATATGTAATTAAGATGAAGGTTATGATGGTAGTCCATGCAAAAAATAATCTGAAAATTTGATTCTTTGAAACTTTTCGAAACACAAGTTTCGGCCAAAAAATCATAATATATTATACACTAGTTTATACTAGTTTCTGTCAAAAATCAAATTAAACCTGAGATTGTTCGAAATGATATGAAACTTCACATATCATTTATATATTTTACGAGGGAAGGATATCATGGAAGTCCATGCAAAAAATCATCGGAAAATTAGATTCTGTGAAAATTTTCGAAATGCAAGTTTCGGTCAAAAATCATAGTATATTATACACTAGTTTCGGTCAAAAAAATAAATTTTAATTGGGGACTATTTGAAATGATACGAGCCTTTTCAGATCATTTATATATGTTAAGAGGGAAGGTTATGATGGTAGTCCATGCAAAAAATAATCTGAAAATTTGATTCTATGAAACTTTTCGAAATGCAAGTTTCGGCCAAAAAATCCTAATATATTATACACTAATTTATACTAGTTTCGATCAAAAATCAAATTAAATCGGGGACTGTTCGAAATGATATGAAATGTCACATTTCATTTATAAATTTTACGAGGGAAGGTTATCATGGAAGTCCATGCGGAAAAAAATCGAAAAATTAGATTCTATGAAACTTTTTGAAATGTAAGTTTCGGTCAAAAATCATAGTATATTATTATACACTAGTTTCGGTCAATAAAATAAAATTTGATTGGGGACTATTTGAAATGATACGAGACTTTTCAGATAATTTATATATGTAATTATGAGGGAAGGTTATGATGGTAGTCCATGCAAAAAATAATCTGAAAATTTGATTCTATGAAACTTATCGAAATGCAAGTTTCGCCCAAAAAATCATAATATATTATACACTAATTTATACTAGTTTCGGTCAAAAATCAAATTAAATCGGGGACTGTTCGAAATGATACGAAACTTAACATATCATTTATATATTTTACGAGGGAAGGTTATCATGGAAGTCCATGCGAAAAATCATCGAAAAATTAGATTCTATGAAACTTTTTGAAATGTATGTTTTGGTCAAAAATCATAGTATATTATACACTAGTTTAGGTCAATAAAATAAAATTTAATTGGGGACTATTTGAAATGATACGAGACTTTTCATATCATTTATATATGTTAAGAGGCAAGATTATGATGCTAGTCCATGCAAAAAGAATCATCTGAAAACTAGATTCTATGAAACTTTTCGAAATGCAAGTTACGGCCAAAAAATCATAATATATTATACACTAGTTTATACTAGTTTCGGTCAAAAATCAAATTATATCGGGCACTGTTCGAAATGATTCGAAACTTCACATATCATTTAAATATTTTATGAGGGAAGGTTATCATGGAAGTCCATGCGAAAAATCATCGGAAAATTAGATTCTATGAAACTTTTCGAAATGTAAGTTTCAATCAAAAATCATTGTATATTATTATACACCAGGTTCGGTCAATAAAATAAAATTTAATTGGGGACTATTTGAAATGATACGAGACTTTTCAGATCATTTATATATGTAATTAAGAGGGAAGGTTATGATGGTAGTCCATGCAAAACATAATCTGAAAATTTGATTCTTTGAGACTTTTCGAAACACAAGTTTCGGCCAAAAAATCATAATATATTAAACACAATTTATATTAGATTCGGTCAAAAATCAAATTAAACCTGAGATTGTTCGAAATGATATGAAACTTTACATATCATTTATATATTTTACGAGAGAAGGTTATCATGGAAGTCCATGCAAAAAATCATTGGAAAATTAGATTCTGTGAAAATTTTCGAACGCAAGATTCGGTCAAAAATCATAGTATATTATACACTAGTTTCGGTCAAAAAAATAAAATTTAATTGGGGACTATTTGAAATGATATGAGCCTTTTCAGATCATTTATATATGTTAAGAGGGAAGGTTATGATGGTAGTCCATGCAAAAAATAATCTGAAAATTTGATTCTATGATACTTTTCGAAATGCAAGATTCGGCCAAAAAATCCTAATATATTATACACTAATTTAGACTAGTTTCGGTCAAAAATCAAATTAAATCGGGGACTGTTCGAAATGATATGAAACGTCACATATCATTTATAAATTTTACGAGGGAAGGTTATCATGGAAGTCCATGCGGAAAAAAATCGAAAAATTAGTTTCTATGAAACTTTTTGAAATGTAAGTTTCGGTCAAAAATCATAGTATATTATTATACACTAGTTTCGGTCAATAAAATAAAATTTTATTGGGGACTATTTGAAATGATACGAGACTTTTCAGATCATTTATATATGTAATTAAGAGGGAAGGTTATGATGGTAGTCCATGCAAAAAATAATCTGAAAATTTGATTCTATGAAACTTATCGAAACACAAGTTTCGGCCAAAAAATCATAATATATTATACACTAGTTTATACTAGTTTCGGTTAAAAATCAATTTAAATCGGGGACTGTTCGAAATGATACGAAACTTAACATATCATTTATATATTTTACGAGGGAAGGTTATCATGGAAGTCCATGCGAAAAATCATCGGAAAATTAGATTCTATGAATCTTTTTGAAATGTAAGTTTTGGTCAAAAATCATAGTATATTATACACTAGTTTAGGTCAATAAAATAAAATTTAATTGGGGACTATTTGAAATGATACGAGACTTTTCATATCATTTATATATGTTAAGAGGCAAGATTATGATGGTAGTCCATGCAAAAAAAAAATCATCTGAAAACTAGATTCTATGAAACTTTTTGAAATGCAAGTTACGGCCAAAAAATCAGAATATATTATACACTAGTTTATACTAGTTTCGGTCAAAAATCAAATTATATCGGGCACTGTTCGAAATGATTCGAAACTTCACATATCATTTATATATTTTATGAGGGAAGGTTATCATGGAAGTCCATGCGAAAAATCATTGGAAAATTAGATTCTATGAAACTTTTCGAAATGTAAGTTTCAGTCAAAAATCATTGTATATTATTATACACCAGGTTCGGTCAATAAAATAAAATTTAATTGGGGACTATTTGAAATGATACGAGACTTTTCAGATCATTTATATATGTAATTAAGATGAAGTTTATGATGGTAGTCCATGCAAAAAATAATCTGAAAATTTGATTCTTTGAAACTTTTCGAAACACAAGTTTCGGCCAAAAAATCATAATATATTATACACTAGTTTATACTAGTTTCTGTCAAAAATCAAATTAAACCTGAGATTGTTCGAAATGATATGAAACTTCACATATCATTTATATATTTTACGAGGGAAGGTTATCATGGAAGTCCATGCAAAAAATCATCGGAAAATTAGATTCTGTGAAAATTTTCGAAATGCAAGTTTCGGTCAAAAATCATAGTATATTATACACTAGTTTCGGTCAAAAAAATAAATTTTAATTGGGGACTATTTGAAAATATACGAGCCTTTTCAGATCATTTATATATGTTAAGAGGGAAGGTTATGATGGTAGTCCATGCAAAAAATAATCTAAAAATTTGATTCTATGAAACTTTTCGAAATGCAAGTTTCGGCCAAAAAATCCTAATATATTATACACTAATTTATACTAGTTTCGATCAAAAATCAAATTAAATCGGGGACTATTCGAAATGATATGAAATGTCACATATCATTTATAAATTTTACGAGGGAAGGTTATCATGGAAGTCCATGCGGAAAAAAATCGAAAAATTAGATTCTATGAAACTTTTTGAAATGTAAGTTTCGGTCAAAAATCATAGTATATTATTATACACTAGTTTCGGTCAATAAAATTAAATTTGATTGGGGACTATTTGAAATGATACGAGACTTTTCAGATAATTTATATATGTAATTATGAGGGAAGGTTATGATGGTAGTCCATGCAAAAAATAATCTGAAAATTTGATTCTATGAAACTTATCGAAATGCAAGTTTCGCCCAAAAAATCATAATATATTATACACTAATTTATACTAGTTTCGGTCAAAAATCAAATTAAATCGGGGACTATTCGAAATGATACGAAACTTAACATATCATTTATATATTTTACGAGGGAAGGTTATCATGGAAGTCCATGCGAAAAATCATCGAAAAATTAGATTCTATGAAACTTTTTGAAATGTATGTTTTGGTCAAAAATCATAGTATATTATACACTAGTTTAGGTCAATAAAATAAAATTTAATTGGGGACTATTTGAAATGATACGAGACTTTTCATATCATTTATATATGTTAAGAGGCAAGATTATGATGCTAGTCCATGCAAAAAAAATCATCTGAAAACTAGATTCTATGAAACTTTTCGAAATGCAAGTTACGGCCAAAATATCATAATATATTATACACTAGTTTATACTAGTTTCGGTCAAAAATCAAATTATATCGGGCACTGTTCGAAATGATTCGAAACTTCACATATCATTTAAATATTTTATGAGGGAAGGTTATCATGGAAGTCCATGCGAAAAATCATCGGAAAATTAGATTCTATGAAACTTTTCGAAATGTAAGTTTCAATCAAAAATCATTGTATATTATTATACACCAGGTTCGGTCAATAAAATAAAATTTAATTGGGGACTATTTGAAATGATACGAGACTTTTCAGATCATTTATATATGTAATTAAGAGGGAAGGTTATGATGGTAGTCCATGCAAAAAATAATCTGAAAATTTGATTCTTTGAGACTTTTCGAAACACAAGTTTCGGCCAAAAAATCATAATATATTATACACTAGTTTATACTAGTTTCGGTCAAAAATCAAATTAAACCTGAGATTGTTCGAAATGATATGAAACTTCACATATCATTTATATATTTTACGAGGGAAGGTTATCATGGAAGTCCATGCAAAAAATCTTCGGAAAATTAGATTCTATGAAAATTTTCGAAATGCAAGTTTCGGTCAAAAATCATAGTATATTATACACTAGTTTCGGTCAAAAAAATAAAATTTAATTGGGGACTATTTGAAATGATATGAGCCTTTTCAGATCATTTATATATGTTAAGTGGGAAGGTTATGATGGTAGTCCATGCAAAAAATAATCTGAAAATTTGATTCTATGAAACTTTTCGAAATGCAAGTTTCGGCCAAAAAATCCTAATATATTATACACTAATTTATACTAGTTTCGGTAAAAATCAAATTAAATCCGGGACTGTTCGAAATGATATGAAACGTCACATATCATTTATAAATTTTACGAGGGAAGGTTATCATGGAAGTCCATGCTAAAAAAAATCGAAAAATTAGATTCTATGAAACTTTTTGAAATGCAAGTTTCGGTCAAAAATCATAGTATATTATTATACACTAGTTTCGGTCAATAAAATAAAATTTGATTGGGGACTATTTGAAATGATACGAGACTTTACAGATCATTTATATATGTAATTATGAGGGAAGGTTATGATGGTAGTCCATGCAAAAAATAATCTGAAAATTTGATTCTATGAAACTTATCGAAATGCAAGTTTCGCCCAAAAAATCATAATATATTATACACTAATTTATACTAGTTTCGATCAAAAATCAAATTATATCGGGCACTGTTCAAAATGATTCGAAACTTCACATATCATTTATATATTTTATGAGATAAGGTTATCATGGAAGTCCATGCGAAAAATCATCGGAAAATTAGATTCTATGAAACTTTTCGAAATGTAAGTTTCAGTCAAAAATCATTGTATATTATTATACACCAGGTTCGGTCAATAAAATAAAATTTAATTGGCGACTATTTGAAATGATACGAGACTTTTCAGATCATTTATATATTTAATTAAGAGTGAAGGTTATGATGGTAGTCCATGCAAAAAATAATCTGAAAATTTGATTCTTTGAAACTTTTCGAAACACAAGTTTCGGCCAAAAAATCATAATATATTATACACTAGTTTATACTAGTTTCTGTCAAAAATCAAATTAAACCTGAGATTGTTCGAAATGATATGAAACTTCACATATCATTTATATATTTTACGAGGGAAGGTTATCATGGAAGTCCATGCAAAAAATCATCGGAAAATTAGATTCTGTGAAAATTTTCGAAATGCAAGTTTCGGTCAAAAATCATAGTATATTATACACTAGTTTCGGTCAAAAAAATAAATTTTAATTGGGGACTATTTGAAATGATACGAGCCTTTTCAGATCATTTATATATGTTAAGAGGGAAGGTTATGCTGGTAGTCCATGCAAAAAATAATCTGAAAATTTGATTCTATGAAACTTTTCGAAATGCAAGTTTCGGCCAAAAAATCCTAATATATTATACACTAATTTATACTAGTTTCGGTCAAAAATCAAATTAAATCGGGGACTGTTCGAAATGATATGAAACGTCACATATCATTTATAAATTTTACGAGGGAAGGTTATCATGGAAGTCCATGCGGAAAAAAATGGAAAAATTAGATTCTATGAAACTTTTTGAAATGTAAGTTTCGGTCAAAAATCATAGTATATTATTATACACTAGTTTCGGTCAATAAAATAAAATTTGATTGGGGATATTTGAAATGATACGAGACTTTTCAGATCATTTATATATGTAATTATGAGGGAAGGTTATGATGGTAGTCCATGCAAAAAATAATCTGAAAATTTGATTCTATGAAACTTATCGAAATGCAAGTTTCGCCCAAAAAATCATAATATATTATACACTAATTTATACTAGTTTCGGTCAAAAATCAAATTAAATCGGGGACTGTTCGAAATGATACGAAACTTAACATATCATTTATATATTTTACGAGGGAAGGTTATCATGGAAGTCCATGCGAAAAATCATCGGAAAATTAGATTCTATGAAACTTTTTGAAATGTAAATTTTGGTCAAAAATCATAGTATATTATACACTAGTTTAGGTCAATAAAATAAAATTTACTTGGGGACTATTTAAAATGATACGAGACTTTTCATATCATTTATATATGTTAAGAGGCAAGATTATGATGGTAGTCCATGCAAAAAAAAATCATCTGAAAACTAGATTCTATGAAACTTTTCGAAATGCAAGTTACGGCCAAAAATTCATAATATATTATACACTAGTTTATACTAGTTTCGGTCAAAAATCAAATTAAATCGGGCACTGTTCGAAATGATTCGAAACTTCACATATCATTTATATATTTTATGAGGGAAGGTTATCATGGAAGTCCATGCGAAAAATCATCCGAAAATTAGATTCTATGAAACTTTTCAAAATGTAAGTTTCAGTCAAAAATCATTGTATATTATTATACACCAGGTTCGGTCAATAAAATAAAATTTAATTGGGGACTATTTGAAATGATACGAGACTTTTCAGATCATTTATATATGTCATTAAGAGTGAAGGTTATGATGGTAGTCCATGCAAAAAATAATCTGAAAATTTGATTCTTTGAAACTTTTCGAAACACAAGTTTCGGCCAAAAAATCATAATATATTATACACTAATTTATACTAGTTTCGGTCAAAAATCAAATTATATCGGGCACTGTTCAAAATGATTCGAAACTTCACATATCATTTATATATTTTATGAGATAAGGTTATCATGGAAGTCCATGCGAAAAATCATCGGAAAATTAGATTCTATGAAACTTTTCGAAATGTAAGTTTCAGTCAAAAATCATTGTATATTATTATACACCAGGTTCGGTCAATAAAATAAAATTTAATTGGCGACTATTTGAAATGATACGAGACTTTTCAGATCATTTATATATTTAATTAAGAGTGAAGGTTATGATGGTAGTCCATGCAAAAAATAATCTGAAAATTTGATTCTTTGAAACTTTTCGAAACACTAGTTTCGGCCAAAAAATCATAATATATTATACACTAGTTTATACTAGTTTCTGTCAAAAATCAAATTAAACCTGAGATTGTTCGAAATGATATGAAACTTCACATATCATTTATATATTTTACGAGGGAAGGTTATCATGGAAGTCCATGCAAAAAATCATCGGAAAATTAGATTCTGTGAAAATTTTCGAAATGCAAGTTTCGGTCAAAAATCATAGTATATTATACACTAGTTTCGGTCAAAAAAATAAATTTTAATTGGGGACTATTTGAAATGATACGAGCCTTTTCAGATCATTTATATATGTTAAGAGGGAAGGTTATGCTGGTAGTCCATGCAAAAAATAATCTGAAAATTTGATTCTATGAAACTTTTCGAAATGCAAGTTTCGGCCAAAAAATCCTAATATATTATACACTAATTTATACTAGTTTCGGTCAAAAATCAAATTAAATCGGGGACTGTTCGAAATGATATGAAACGTCACATATCATTTATAAATTTTACGAGGGAAGGTTATCATGGAAGTCCATGCGGAAAAAAATGGAAAAATTAGATTCTATGAAACTTTTTGAAATGTAAGTTTCGGTCAAAAATCATAGTATATTATTATACACTAGTTTCGGTCAATAAAATAAAATTTGATTGGGGATATTTGAAATGATACGAGACTTTTCAGATCATTTATATATGTAATTATGAGGGAAGGTTATGATGGTAGTCCATGCAAAAAATAATCTGAAAATTTGATTCTATGAAACTTATCGAAATGCAAGTTTCGCCCAAAAAATCATAATATATTATACACTAATTTATACTAGTTTCGGTCAAAAATCAAATTAAATCGGGGACTGTTCGAAATGATACGAAACTTAACATATCATTTATATATTTTACGAGGGAAGGTTATCATGGAAGTCCATGCGAAAAATCATCGGAAAATTAGATTCTATGAAACTTTTTGAAATGTAAATTTTGGTCAAAAATCATAGTATATTATACACTAGTTTAGGTCAATAAAATAAAATTTACTTGGGGACTATTTAAAATGATACGAGACTTTTCATATCATTTATATATGTTAAGAGGCAAGATTATGATGGTAGTCCATGCAAAAAAAAATCATCTGAAAACTAGATTCTATGAAACTTTTCGAAATGCAAGTTACGGCCAAAAAATCATAATATATTATACACTAGTTTATACTAGTTTCGGTCAAAAATCAAATTAAATCGGGCACTGTTCGAAATGATTCGAAACTTCACATATCATTTATATATTTTATGAGGGAAGGTTATCATGGAAGTCCATGCGAAAAATCATCCGAAAATTAGATTCTATGAAACTTTTCGAAATGTAAGTTTCAGTCAAAAATCATTGTATATTATTATACACCAGGTTCGGTCAATAAAATAAAATTTAATTGGGGACTATTTGAAATGATACGAGACTTTTCAGATCATTTATATATGTCATTAAGAGTGAAGGTTATGATGGTAGTCCATGCAAAAAATAATCTGAAAATTTGATTCTTTGAAACTTTTCGAAACACAAGTTTCGGCCAAAAAATCATAATATATTATACACTAGTTTATACTAGTTTCTGTCAAAAATCAAATTAAACTTGAGATTGTTCGAAATGATATGAAACTTCACATATCATTTATATATTTTACGAGGGAAGGTTATCATGGAAGTCCATGCAAAAAATCATCGGAAAATTAGATTCTGTGAAAATTTTCGAAATGCAAGTTTCGGTCAAAAATCATAGTATATTATACACTAGTTTCGGTCAAATAAATAAATTTTAATTGGGGACTATTTGAAATGATACGAGCCTTTTCAGATCATTTATATATGTTAAGAGGGAAGGTTATGATGGTAGTCCATGCAAAAAATAATCTGAAAATTTGATTCTATGAAACTTTTCGAAATGCAAGTTTCGGCCAAAAAATCCTAATATATTATACACTAATTTAGACTAGTTTCGGTCAAAAATCAAACTAAATCGGGGACTGTTCGAAATGATATGAAACGTCACATATCATTTATAAATTTTACGAGGGAAGGTTATCATGGAAGTCCATGCGGAAAAAAATCGAAAAATTAGATTCTATGAAACTTTTTGAAATGTAAGTTTCGGTCAAAAATCATAGTATATTATTATACACTAGTTTCGGTCAATAAAATAAAATTTGATTGGGGACTATTTGAAATGATACGAGACTTTTCAGATCATTTATATATGTAATTATGAGGGAAGGTTATGATGGTAGTCCATGCAAAAAATAATCTGAAAATTTGATTCTATGAAACTTATCGAACTTCAAGTTTCGCCCAAAAAATCATAATATATTATACACTAATTTATACTAGTTTCGGTCAAAAATCAAATTAAATCGGGGACTGTTCGAAATGATACGAAACTTAACATATCATTTATATATTTTACGAGGGAAGGTTATCATGGAAGTCCATGCGAAAAATCATCGGAAAATTAGATTCTATGAAACTTTTTGAAATGTAAATTTTTGTCAAAAATCATAGTATATTATACACTTGTTTAGGTCAATAAAATAAAATTTAATTGGGGACTATTTGAAATGATACGAGACTTTTCATATCATTTATATATGTTAAGAGGCAAGATTATGATGGTAGTCCATGCAAAAAAAAATCATCTGAAAACTAGATTCTATGAAACTTTTCGAAATGCAAGTTACGGCCAAAAAATCATAATATATTATACACTAGTTTATACTAGTTTCGGTCAAAAATCAAATTATATCGGGCACTGTTCGAAATGATTCGAAACTTCACATATCATTAATATATTTTATGAGGGAAGGTTATCATGGAAGTCCATGCGAAAAATCATCGGAAAATTAGATTCTATGAAACTTTTCGAAATGTAAGTTTCAGTCAAAAATCATTGTATATTATTATACACCAGGTTCGGTCAATAAAATAAAATTTAATTGGGGACTATTTGAAATGATACAAGACTTTTCAGATCATTTATATATGTAATTAAGAGGGAAGGTTATGATGGTAGTCCATGCAAAAAATAATCTGAAAATTTGATTCTTTGAGACTTTTCGAAACACAAGTTTCGGCCAAAAAATCATAATATATTATACACTAGTTTATACTAGTTTCGGTCAAAAATCAAATTAAACCTGAGATTGTTCGAAATGATATGAAACTTCACATATCATTTATATATTTTACGAGGGAAGGTTATCATGGAAGTCCATGCAAAAAATCTTCGGAAAATTAGATTCTGTGAAAATTTTCGAAATGCAAGTTTCGGTCAAAAATCATAGTATATTATACACTAGTTTCGGTCAAAAAAATAAAATTTAATTGGGGACTATTTGAAATGATATGAGCCTTTTCAGATCATTTATATATGTTAAGAGGGAAGGTTATGATGGTAGTCCATGCAAAAAATAATCTGAAAATTTGATTCTTTGAGACTTTTCGAAACACAAGTTTCGGCCAAAATATCATAATATATTATACACTAATTTATACTAGTTTCGGTCAAAAATCAAATTAAATCCGGGACTGTTTGAAATGATATGAAACGTCACATATCATTTATAAATTTTACGAGGGAAGGTTATCATGGAAGTCCATGCGAAAAAAAATCGAAAAATTAGATTCTATGAAACTTTTTGAAATGCAAGTTTCGGTTAAAAATCATAGTATATTATTATACACTAGTTTCGGTCAATAAAATAAAATTTGATTGGGGACTATTTGAAATGATACGAGACTTTACAGATCAATTATATATGTAATTATGAGGGAAGGTTATGATGGTAGTCCATGCAAAAAATAACCTGATAATTTGATTCTATGAAACTTATCGAAATGCAAGTTTCGCCCAAAAAATCATAATATATTATACACTAATTTATACTAGTTTCGGTCAAAAATCAAATTATATCGGGCACTGTTCGAAATGATTCGAAACTTCACATATCATTTATATATTTTATGAGGGAAGGTTATCATGGAAGTCCATGCGAAAAATCATTGGAAAATTAGATTCTATGAAACTTTTCGAAATGTAAGTTTCAGTCAAAAATCATTGTATATTATTATACACCAGGTTCGGTCAATAAAATAAAATTTAATTGGGGACTATTTGAAATGATACGAGACTTTTCAGATCATTTATATATTTAATTAAGAGTGAAGGTTATGATGGTAGTCCATGCAAAAAATAATCTGAAAATTTGATTCTTTGAAACTTTTCGAAACACAAGTTTCGGCCAAAAAATCATAATATATTATACACTAGTTTATACTAGTTTCTGTCAAAAATCAAATTAAACCTGAGATTGTTCGAAATGATATGAAACTTCACATATCATTTATATATTTTATGAGGGAAGGTTATCATGGAAGTCCATGCAAAAAATCATCGGAAAATTAGATTCTGTGAAATATCTCGAAATGCAAGTTTCGGTCAAAAATCATAGTATATTATACACTAGTTTCGGTCAAAAAAATAAAATTTAATTGGGGACTATTTGAAATGATACGAGCCTTTTCAGATCATTTATATATGTTAAGAGGGAAGGTTATGATGGTAGTCCATGCAAAAAATAATCTGAAAATTTGATTCTATGAAACTTTTCGAAATGCAAGTTTCGGCCAAAAAATCCTAATATATTATACACTAATTTATACTAGTTTCGGCCAAAAATCAAATTAAATCGGGGACTGTTCGAAATGATATGAAACGTCACATATCATTTATAAATTTTACGTGGGAAGGTTATCATGGAAGTCCATGCGGAAAAAAAATCGAAAAATTAGATTCTATGAAACTTTTTGAAATGTAAGTTTCAGTCAAAAATCATAGTATATTATTATACACTAGTTTCGGTCAATAAAATAAAATTTTATTGGGGACTATTTGAAATGATACGAGACTTTTCAGATCATTTATATATGTAATTATGAGGGAAGGTTATGATGGTAGTCCATGCAAAAAATAATCTGAAAATTTGATTCTATGAAACTTATCGAAATGCAAGTTTCGCCCAAAAAATCATAATATATTATACACTAATTTATACTAGTTTCGGTCAAAAATCAAATTAAATCGGGGACTGTTCGAAATGATACGAAACTTAACATATCATTTATATATTTTACGAGGGAAGGTTATCATGGAAATCCATGTGAAAAATCATTGGAAAATTAGATTCTATGAAACTTTTTGAAATGTATGTTTTGGTCAAAAAACATAGTATATTATACACTAGTTTAGGTCAATAAAATAAAATTTAATTGGGGACTATTTGAAATGATACGAGACTTTTCATATCATTTATATATGTTAAGAGGCAAGATTATGATGGTAGTCCATGCAAAAAAAAATCATCTGAAAACTAGATTCTATGAAACTTTTCGAAATGCAAGTTACGGCCAAAAAATCATAATATATTATACACTAGTTTATACTAGTTTCGGTCAAAAATCAAATTATATCGGGCACTATTCGAAATGATTCGAAACTTCACATATCATTAATATATTTTATGAGGGAAGGTTATCATGGAAGTCCATGCGAAAAATCATCGGAAAATTAGATTCTATGAAACTTTTCGAAATGTAAGTTTCAGTCAAAAATCATTGTATATTATTATACACCAGGTTCGGTCAATAAAATAAAATTTAATTGGGGACTATTTGAAATGATACGAGACTTTTCAGATCATTTATATATGTAATTAAGAGGGAAGGTTATGATGGTAGTCCATGCAAAAAATAATCTGAAAATTTGATTCTTTGAGACTTTTCGAAACACAAGTTTCGGCCAAAAAATCATAATATATTATACACTAGTTTATACTAGTTTTGGTCAAAAATTAAATTAAACCTGAGATTGTTCGAAATGATATGAAACTTCACATATCATTTATATATTTTACAAGGGAAGGTTATCATGGAAGTCCATGCAAAAAATCTTCGGAAAATTAGATTCTGTGAAAATTTTCGAAATGCAAGTTTCGGTCAAAAATCATAGTATATTATACACTAGTTTCGGTCAAAAAAATAAAATTTAATTGGGGACTATTTGAAATGATATGAGCCTTTTCAGATCATTTATATATGTTAAGAGGGAAGGTTATGATGGTAGTCCATGCAAAAAATAATCTGAAAATTTGATTATATGAAACTTTTCGAAATGCAAGTTTCGTCCAAAAAATCCTAATATATTATACACTAATTTATACTAGTTTCGGTCAAAAATCAAATTAAATCCGGGACTGTTCGAAATGATATGAAACGTCACATATCATTTATAAATTTTACGAGGGAAGGTTATCATGGAAGTCCATGCAAAAAAAAATCGAAAAATTAGATTCTATGAAACTTTTTGAAATGCAAGTTTCGGTCAAAAATCATAGTATATTATTATACACTAGTTTCGGTCAATAAAATAAAATTTGATTGGGGACTATTTGAAATGATACGAGACTTTACAGATCATTTATATATGTAATTATGAGGGAAGGTTATGATGGTAGTCCATGCAAAAAATAATCTAAAAATTTGATTCTATGAAACTTATCGAAATGCTAGTTTCGCCCAAAAAATCATAATATATTATACACTAATTTATACTAGTTTCGGTCAAAAATCAAATTATATCGGGCACTGTTCGAAATGATTCGAAACTTCACATATCATTTATATATTTTATGAGGGAAGGTTATCATGGAAGTCCATGCGAAAAATCATCGGAAAATTAGATTCTATGAAACTTTTCGAAATGTAAGTTTCAGTCAAAAATCATTGTATATTATTATACACCAGGTTCGGTCAATAAAATAAAATTTAATTGGGGACTATTTGAAATGATACGAGACTTTTCAAATCATTTATATATTTAATTAAGAGTGAAGGTTATGATGGTAGTCCATGCAAAAAATAATCTGAAAATTTGATTCTTTGAAACTTTTCGAAACACAAGTTTCGGCCAAAAAATCATAATATATTATACACTAGTTTATACTAGTTTCTGTCAAAAATCAAATTAAACCTGAGATTGTTCGAAATGATATGAAACCTCACATATCATTTATATATTTTACGAGGGAAGGTTATCATGGAAGTCCATGCAAAAAATCATCGGAAAATTAGATTCTGTGAAAATTTTCGAAATGCAAGTTTCGGTCAAAAATCATAGTATATTATACACTAGTTTCGGTCAAAAAAATAAAATTTAATTGGGGACTATTTGAAATGATACGAGCCTTTTCAGATCATTTATATATGTTAAGAGGGAAGGTTATGATGGTAGTCCATGCAAAAAATAATCCGAAAATTTGATTCTATGAAACTTTTCGAAATGCAAGTTTCGGCCAAAAAATCCTAATATATTATACACTAATTTATACTAGTTTCGGCCAAAAATCAAATTAAATCGGGGACTGTTCGAAATGATATGAAACGTCACATATCATTTATAAATTTTACGTGGGAAGGTTATCATGGAAGTCAATGCGGAAAAAAATCGAAAAATTAGATTCTATGAAACTTTTTGAAATGTAAGTTTCAGTCAAAAATCATAGTATATTATTATACACTAGTTTCGGTCAATAAAATAAAATTTTATTGGGGACTATTTGAAATGATACGAGACTTTTCAGATCATTTATATATGTAATTATGAGGGAAGGTTATGATGGTAGTCCATGCAAAAAATAATCTGAAAATTTGATTCTATGAAACTTATCGAAATGCAAGTTTCGCCCAAAAAATCATAATATATTATACACTAATTTATACTAGTTTCGGTCAAAAATCAAATTAAATCGGGGACTGTTCGAAATGATACGAAACTTAACATATCATTTATATATTTTACGAGGGAAGGTTATCATGGAAGTCCATGCGAAAAATCAACGGAAAATTAGATTCTATGAAACTTTTTGAAATGTAAGTTTTGGTCAAAAATCATAGTATATTTTACACTGGTTTAGGTCAATAAAATAAAATTTAATTGGGGACAATTTGAAATGATACGAGACTTTTCATATCATTTATATATGTTAAGAGGAAAGATTATGATGGTAGTCCATGCAATAAAAAATCATCTGAAAACTAGATTCTATGAAACTTTTCGAAATGCAAGTTACGGCCAAAAAATCATAATATATTATACACTAGTTTATACTAGTTTCGGTCAAAAATCAAATTATATCGGGCACTGTTCGAAATGATTCGAAACTTCACATATCATTTATATATTTTATGAGGGAAGGTTATCATGGAAGTCCATGCGAAAAATCATCGAAAAATTAGATTCTATGAAACTTTTCGAAATGTAAGTTTCAGTCAAAAATCATTGTATATTATTATACACCAGGTTCGGTCAATAAAATAAAATTTAATTGGGGACTATTTGAAATGATACGAGACTTTTCAGATCATTTATATATGTCATTAAGAGTGAAGGTTATGATGGTAGTCCATGCAAAAAATAATCTGAAAATTTGATTCTTTGAAACTTTTCGAAACACAAGTTTCGGCCAAAAAATCATAATATATTATACACTAGTTTATACTAGTTTCTGTCAAAAATCAAATTAAACTTGAGATTGTTCGAAATGATATGAAACTTCACATATCATTTATATATTTTACGAGGGAAGGTTATCATGGAAGTCCATGCAAAAAATCATCGGAAAATTAGATTCTGTGAAAATTTTCGAAATGCAAGTATCGGTCAAAAATCATAGTATATTATACACTAGTTTCGGTCAAAAAAATAAAATTTAATTGGGGACTATTTGAAATGATATGAGCCTTTTCAGATCATTTATATATGTTAAGAGGGAAGGTTATGATGGTAGTCCATGCAAAAAATAATCTGAAAATTTGATTCTATGAAACTTTTCGAAATGGAAGGTTCGGCCAAAAAATCCTAATATATTATACACTAATTTATACTAGTTTCGGTCAAAAATCAAATTAAATCCGGGACTGTTTGAAATGATATGAAACGTCACATATCATTTATAAATTTTACGAGGGAAGGTTATCATGGAAGTCCATGCGGAAAAAAATCGAAAAATTAGATTCTATGAAACTTTTTGAAATGCAAGTTTCGGTCAAAAATCATTGTATATTATTATACACTAGTTTCGGTCAATAAAATAAAATTTGATTGGGGACTATTTGAAATGATACGAGACTTTACAGATCATTTATATATGTAATTATGAGGGAAGGTTATGATGGTAGTCCATGCCAAAAATAATCTGAAAATTTGATTCAATGAAACTTATCGAAATGCAAGTTTCGCCCAAAAAATCATAATATATTATACACAAATTTATACTAGTTTCGGTCAAAAATCAAATTATATCGGGCACTGTTCGAAATGATTCGAAACTTCACATATCATTTATATATTTTATGAGGGAAGGTTATCATGGAAGTCCATGCGAAAAATCATTGGAAAATTAGATTCTATGAAACTTTTCGAAATGTAAGTTTCAGTCAAAAATCATTGTATATTATTATACACCAGGTTCGGTCAATAAAATAAAATTTAATTGGGGACTATTTGAAATGATACGAGACTTTTCAGATCATTTATATATTTAATTAAGAGTGAAGGTTATGATGGTAGTCCATGCAAAAAATAATCTGAAAATTTGATTCTTTGAAACTTTTCGAAACACAAGTTTCGGCCAAAAAATCATAATATATTATACACTAGTTTATACTAGTTTCTGTCAAAAATCAAATTAAACCTGAGATTGTTCGAAATGATATGAAACTTCACATATCATTTATATATTTTACGAGGGAAGGTTATCATGGAAGTCCATGCAAAAAATCATCGGAAAATTAGATTCTGTGAAAATTTTCGAAATGCAAGTTTCGGTCAAAAATCATAGTATATTATACACTAGTTTCGGTCAAAAAAATAAATTTTAATTGGGGACTATTTGAAATGATACGAGCCTTTTCAGATCATTTATATATGTTAAGAGGGAAGGTTATGATGGTAGTCCATGCAAAAAATAATCTGAAAATTTGATTCTATGAAACTTTTCGAAATGCAAGTTTCGGCCAAAAAATCCTAATATATTATACACTAATTTATACTAGTTTCGGTCAAAAATCAAATTAAATCGGGGACTGTTCAAAATGATATGAAACGTCACATATCATTTATAAATTTTACGAGGGAAGGTTATCATGGAAGTCCATGCGGAAAAAAATCGAAAAATTAGATTCTATGAAACTTTTTGAAATGTAAGTTTTGGTCAAAAATCATAGTATATTATTATACACTAGTTTCGGTCAATAAAATAAAATTTGATTGGGAACTATTTGAAATGATACGAGACTTTTCAGATCATTTATATATGTAATTCTGAGGGAAGGTTATGATGGTAGTCCATGCAAAAAATAATCTGAAAATTTGATTCTATGAAACTTATCGAAATGCAAGTTTCGCCCAAAAAATCATAATATATTATACACTAATTTATACTAGTTTCGGTCAAAAATCAAATTAAATCGGGGACTGTTCGAAATGATACGAAACTTAACATATCATTTATATATTTTACGAGGGAAGGTTATCATGGAAGTCCATGCGAAAAATCATCGGAAAATTAGATTCTATGAAACTTTTTGAAATGTAAATTTTGGTCAAAAATCATAGTATATTATACACTAGTTTAGGTCAATAAAATAAAATTTAATTGGGGACTATTTGAAATGATACGAGACTTTTCATATCATTTATATATGTTAAGAGGCAAGATTATGATGGTAGTCCATGCAAAAAAAATCATCTGAAAACTAGATTCTATGAAACTTTTCGAAATGCAAGTTACGGCCAAAAAATCATAATATATTATACACTAGTTTATAATAGTTTCGTTCAAAAATCAAATTATATCGGGCACTGTTCGAAATGATTCGAAACTTCACATATCATTAATATATTTTATGAGGGAAGGTTATCATGGAAGTCCATGCGAAAAATCATCGGAAAATTAGATTCTATGAAACTTTTCGAAATGTAAGTTTCAGTCAAAAATCATTGTATATTATTATACACCAGGTTCGGTCAATAAAATAAAATTTAATTGGGGACTATTTGAAATGATACGAGACTTTTCAGATCATTTATATATGTAATTAAGAGGGAAGGTTATGATGGTAGTCCATGCAAAAAATAATCTGAAAATTTGATTCTTTGAGACTTTTCGAAACACAAGTTTCGGCCATAAAATCATAATATATTATACACTAGTTTATACTTGTTTCGGTCAAAAATTAAATTAAACCTGAGATTGTTCGAAATGATATGAAACTTCACATATCATTTATATATTTTACGAGGGAAGGTTATCATGGAAGTCCATGCAAAAAATCTTTGGAAAATTAGATTCTGTGAAAATTTTCGAAATGCAAGTTTCGGTCAAAAATCATAGTATATTATACACTATTTTCGGTCAAAAAAATAAAATTTAATTGGGGACTATTTGAAATGATATGATTATTTTCAGATCATTTATATATGTTAAGAGGGAAGGTTATGATGGTAGTCCATGCAAAAAATAATCTGAAAATTTGATTCTATGAAACTTTTCGAAATGCAAGTTTCGGCCAAAAAATCCTAATATATTATACACTAATTTATACTAGTTTCAGTCAAAAATCAAATTAAATCCGGGACTGTTCGAAATGATATGAAACGTCACATATCATTTATAAATTTTACGAGGGAAGGTTATCATGGAAGTCCATGCAAAAAAAAATCGAAAAATTAGATTCTATGAAACTTTTTGAAATGCAAGTTTCGGTCAAAAATCATAGTATATTATTATACACTAGTTTCGGTCAATAAAATAAAATTTGATTGGGGACTATTTGAAATGATACGAGACTTTACAGATCATTTATATATGTAATTATGAGGGAAGGTTATGATGGTAGTCCATGCAAAAAATAATCTAAAAATTTGATTCTATGAAACTTATCGAAATGCAAGTTTCGTCCAAAAAATCATAATATATTATACACTAATTTATACTAGTTTCGGTCAAAAATCAAATTATATCGGGCACTGTTCGAAATGATTCGAAACTTCACATATCATTTATATATTTTATGAGGGAAGGTTATCATGGAAGTCCATGCGAAAAATCATCGGAAAATTAGATTCTATGAAACTTTTCGAAATGTAAGTTTCAGTCAAAAATCATTGTATATTATTATACACCAGGTTCGGTCAATAAAATAAAATTTAATTGGGGACTATTTGAAATGATACGAGACTTTTCAGATCATTTATATATTTAATTAAGAGTGAAGGTTATGATGGTAGTCCATGCAAAAAATAATCTGAAAATTTGATTCTTTGAAACTTTTCGAAACACAAGTTTCGGCCAAAAAATCATAATATATTATACACTAGTTTATACTAGTTTCTGTCAAAAATCAAATTAAACCTGAGATGGTTCGAAATGATATGAAACTTCACATATCATTTATATATTTTACGAGGGAAGGTTATCATGGAAGTCCATGCAAAAAATCATCGGAAAATTAGATTCTGTGAAAATTTTCGAAATGCAAGTTTCGGTCAAAAATCATAGTATATTATACACTAGTTTCGGTCAAAAAAATAAAATTTAATTGGGGACTATTTGAAATGATACGAGCCTTTTCAGATCATTTATATATGTTAAGAGGGAAGGTTATGATGGTAGTCCATGCAAAAAATAATCCAAAAATTTGATTCTATGAAACTTTTCGAAATGCAAGTTTCGGCCAAAAAATCCTAATATATTATACACTAATTTATACTAGTTTCGGCCAAAAATCAAATTAAATCGGGGACTGTTCGAAATGATATGAAACGTCACATATCATTTATAAATTTTACGTGGGAAGGTTATCATGGAAGTCCATGCGGAAAAAAATCGAAAAATTAGATTCTATGAAACTTTTTGAAATGTAAGTTTCAGTCAAAAATCATAGTATATTATTATACACTAGTTTCGGTCAATAAAATAAAATTTTATTGGGGACTATTTGAAATGATACGAGACTTTTCAGATCATTTATATATGTAATTATGAGGGAAGGTTATGATGGTAGTCCATGCAAAATATAATCAGAAAATTTGATTCTATCAAACTTATCGAAATGCAAGTTTCGCCCAAAAAATCATAATATATTATACACTAATTTATACTAGTTTCGGTCAAAAATCAAATTAAATCGGGGACTGTTCGAAATGATACGAAACTTAACATATCATTTATATATTTTACGAGGGAAGGTTATCATGGAAGTCCATGTGAAAAATCATCATAAAATTAGATTCTATGAAACTTTTTGAAATGTAAGTTTTGGTCAAAAATCATAGTATATTATACACTAGTTTAGGTCAATAAAATAAAATTTAATTGGGGACTATTTGAAATGATACGAGACTTTTCATATCATTTATATATGTTAAGAGGCAAGATTATGATGGTAGTCCATGCAATAAAAAATCATCTGAAAACTAGATTCTATGAAACTTTTCGAAATGCAAGTTACGGCCAAAAAATCATAATATATTATACACTAGTTTATACTAGTTTCGGTCAAAAATCAAATTATATCGGGCACTGTTCGAAATGATTCGAAACTTCACATATCATTAATATATTTTATGAGGGAAGGTTATCATGGAAGTCCATGCGAAAAATCATCGGAAAATTAGATTCTATGAAACTTTTCGAAATGTAAGTTTCAGTCAAAAATCATTGTATATTATTATACACCAGGTTCGGTCAATAAAATAAAATTTAATTGGGGACTATTTGAAATGATACGAGACTTTTCAGATCATTTATATATGTAATTAAGAGGGAAGGTTATGATGGTAGTCCATGCAAAAAATAATCTGAAAATTTGATTCTTTGAGACTTTTCGAAACACAAGTTTCGGCCATAAAATCATAATATATTATACACTAGTTTATACTAGTTTCGGTCAAAAATTAAATTAAACCTGAGATTGTTCGAAATGATATGAAACTTCACATATCATTTATATATTTTACGAGGGAAGGTTATCATGGAAGTCCATGCAAAAAATCTTCGGAAAATTAGATTCTGTGAAAATTTTCGAAATGCAAGTTTCGGTCAAAAATCATAGTATATTATACACTATTTTCGGTCAAAAAAATAAAATTTAATTGGGGACTATTTGAAATGATATGATTATTTTCAGATCATTTATATATGTTAAGAGGGAAGGTTATGATGGTAGTCCATGCAAAAAATAATCTGAAAATTTGATTCTATGAAACTTTTCGAAATGCAAGTTTCGGCCAAAAAATCCTAATATATTATACACTAATTTATACTAGTTTCAGTCAAAAATCAAATTAAATCCGGGACTGTTCGAAATGATATGAAACGTCACATATCATTTATAAATTTTACGAGGGAAGGTTATCATGTAAGTCCATGCAAAAAAAAATCGAAAAATTAGATTCTATGAAACTTTTTGAAATGCAAGTTTCGGTCAAAAATCATAGTATATTATTATACACTAGTTTCGGTCAATAAAATAAAATTTGATTGGGGACTATTTGAAATGATACGAGACTTTACAGATCATTTATATATGTAATTATGAGGGAAGGTTATGATGGTAGTCCATGCAAAAAATAATCTAAAAATTTGATTCTATGAAACTTATCGAAATGCAAGTTTCGTCCAAAAAATCATAATATATTATACACTAATTTATACTAGTTTCGGTCAAAAATCAAATTATATCGGGCACTGTTCGAAATGATTCGAAACTTCACATATCATTTATATATTTTACGAGGGAAGGTTATCATGGAAGTCCATGCGAAAAATCATCGGAAAATTAGATTCTATGAAACTTTTCGAAATGTAAGTTTCAGTCAAAAATCATTGTATATTATTATACACCAGGTTCGGTCAATAAAATAAAATTTAATTGGGGACTATTTGAAATGATACGAGACTTTTCAGATCATTTATATATGTTAAGAGGCAAGATTATGATGGTAGTCCATGCAAAAAAAAATCATCTGAAAACTAGATTCTATGAAACTTTTCGAAATGCAAGTTACGGCCAAAAAATCATAATATATTATACACTAGTTTATACTAGTTTCAGTCAAAAATCAAATTATATCGGGCACTGTTCGAAATGATTCGAAACTTCACATATCATTAATATATTTTATGAGGGAAGGTTATCCTGGAAGTCCATGCGAAAAATCATCGGAAAATTAGATTCTATGAAACTTTTCGAAATGTAAGTTTCAGTCAAAAATCATTGTATATTATTATACACCAGGTTCGGTCAATAAAATAAAATTTAATTGGGGACTATTTGAAATGATACGAGACTTTTCAGATCATTTATATATGTAATTAAGAGGGAAGGTTATGATGGTAGTCCATGCAAAAAATAATCTGAAAATTTGATTCTTTGAGACTTTTCGAAACACAAGTTTCGGCCATAAAATCATAATATATTATACACTAGTTTATACTAGTTTCGGTCAAAAATTAAATTAAACCTGAGATTGTTCGAAATGATATGAAACTTCACATATCATTTATATATTTTACGAGGGAAGGTTATCATGGAAGTCCATGCAAAAAATCTTCGGAAAATTAGATTCTGTGAAAATTTTCGAAATGCAAGTTTCGGTCAAAAATCATAGTATATTATACACTATTTTCGGTCAAAAAAATAAAATTTAATTGGGGACTATTTGAAATGATATGATTATTTTCAGATCATTTATATATGTTAAGAGGGAAGGTTATGATGGTAGTCCATGCAAAAAATAATCTGAAAATTTGATTCTATGAAACTTTTCGAAATGCAAGTTTCGGCCAAAAAATCCTAATATATTATACACTAATTTATACTAGTTTCGGTCAAAAATCAAATTAAATCGGGGACTGTTCGAAATGATATGAAACGTCACATATCATTTATAAATTTTACGAGGGAAGGTTATCATGGAAGTCCATGCGGAAAAAAATCGAAAAATTAGATTCTATGAAACTTTTTGAAATGTAAGTTTCGGTCAAAAATCATAGTATATTATTATACACTAGTTTCGGTCAATAAAATAAAATTTGATTGGGGACTATTTGAAATGATACGAGACTTTTCAGATCATTTATATATGTAATTATGAGGGAAGGTTATGATGGTAGTCCATGCAAAAAATAATCTGAAAATTTGATTCTATGAAACTTATCGAAATGCAAGTTTCGCCCAAAAAATCATAATATATTATACACTAATTTATACTAGTTTCCGTCAAAAATCAAATTAAATCGGGGAATGTTCGAAATGATACGAAACTTAACATATCATTTATATATTTTACGAGGGAAGGTTATCATGGAAGTCCATGCGAAAAATCATCGGAAAATTAGATTCTATGAAACTTTTTGAAATGTAAATTTTGGTCAAAAATCATAGTATATTATACACTAGTTTAGGTCAATAAAATAAAATTTAATTGGGGACTATTTGAAATGATACGAGACTTTTCATATCATTTATATATGTTAAGAGGCAAGATTATGATGGTAGTCCATGCAAAAAAAAATCATCTGACAACTAGATTCTATGAAACTTTTCGAAATGCAAGTTACGGCCAAAAAATCATAATATATTATACACTAGTTTATACTAGTTTCAGTCAAAAATCAAATTATATCGGGCACTGTTCGAAATGATTCGAAACTTCACATATCATTAATATATTTTATGAGGGAAGGTTATCATGGAAGTCCATGCGAAAAATCATCGGAAAATTAGATTCTATGAAACTTTTCGAAATGTAAGTTTCAGTCAAAAATCATTGTATATTATTATACACCAGGTTCGGTCAATAAAATAAAATTTAATTGGGGACTATTTGAAATGATACGAGACTTTTCAGATCATTTATATATTTAATTAAGAGTGAAGGTTATGATGGTAGTCCATGCAAAATATAATCTGAAAATTTGATTCTTTGAAACTTTTCGAAACACAAGTTTCGGCCAAAAAATCATAATATATTATACACTAGTTTATACTAGTTTCTGTCAAAAATCAAATTAAACCTGAGATTGTTCGAAATGATATGAAACTTCACATATCATTTATATATTTTACGAGGGAAGGTTATCATGGAAGTCCATGCAAAAAATCATCGGAAAATTAGATTCTGTGAAAATTTTCGAAATGCAAGTTTCGGTCAAAAATCATAGTATATTATACACTAGTTTCGGTCAAAAAAATAAAATTTAATTGGGGAATATTTGAAATGATACGAGCCTTTTCAGATCATTTATATATGTTAAGAGGGAAGGTTATGATGGTAGTCCATGCAAAAAATAATCCGAAAATTTGATTCTATGAAACTTTTCGAAATGCAAGTTTCGGCCAAAAAATCCTAATATATTATAAACTAATTTATACTAGTTTCGGCCAAAAATCAAATTAAATCGGGGACTGTTCGAAATGATATGAAACGTCACATATCATTTATAAATTTTACGTGGGAAGGATATCATGGAAGTCCATGCGGAAAAAAATCGAAAAATTAGATTCTATGAAACTTTTTGAAATGTAAGTTTCAGTCAAAAATCATAGTATATTATTATACACTAGTTTCGGTCAATAAAATAAAATTTTATTGGGGACTATTTGAAATGATACGAGACTTTTCAGATCATTTATATATGTAATTATGAGGGAAGGTTATGATCGTAGTCCATGCAAAATATAATCTGAAAATTTGATTCTATCAAACTTATCGAAATGCAAGTTTCGCCCAAAAAATCATAATATATTATACACTAATTTATACTAGTTTCGGTCAAAAATCAAATTAAATCGGGGACTGTTCGAAATGATACGAAACTTAACATATCATTTATATATTTTACGAGGGAAGGTTATCATGGAAGTCCATGTGAAAAATCATCATAAAATTAGATTCTATGAAACTTTTTGAAATGTAAGTTTTGGTAAAAAATCATAGTATATTATACACTTGTTTAGGTCAATAAAATAAAATTTAATTGGGGACTATTTGAAATGATACGAGACTTTTCATATCATTTATATATGTTAAGAGGCAAGATTATGATGGTAGTCCATGCAATAAAAAATCATCTGAAAACTAGATTCTATGAAACTTTTCGAAATGCAAGTTACGGCCAAAAAATCATAATATATTATACACTAGTTTATACTAGTTTCGGACAAAAATCAAATTATATCGGGCACTGTTCGAAATGATTCGAAACTTCACATATCATTTATATATTTTATGAGGGAAGGTTATCATGGAAGTCCATGCGAAAAATCATCGGAAAATTCGATTCTATGAAACTTTTCGAAATGTAAGTTTCAGTCAAAAATCATTGTATATTATTATACACCAGGTTCGGTCAATAAAATAAAATTTAATTGGGGACTATTTGAAATGATACGAGACTTTTCAGATCATTTATATATGTCATTAAGAGTGAAGGTTATGATGGTAGTCCATGCAAAAAATAATCTGAAAATTTGATTCTTTGAGACTTTTCGAAACACAAGTTTCGGCCAAAAAATCATAATATATTATACACTAGTTTATACTAGTTTCTGTCAAAAATCAAATTAAACCTGAGATTGTTCGAAATGATATGAAACTTCACATATCATTTATATATTTTACGAGGGAAGGTTATCATGGAAGTCCATGCAAAAAATCATCGGAAAATTAGATTCTGTGAAAATTTTCGAAATGCAAGTTTCGGTCAAAAATCATAGTATATTATACACTAGTTTCGGTCAAAAAAATAAAATTTAATTGGGGACTATTTGAAATGATATGAGCCTTTTCAGATCATTTATATATGTTAAGAGGGAAGGTTATGATGGTAGTCCATGCAAAAAATAATCTGAAAATTTGATTCTATGAAACTTTTCGAAATGCAAGTTTCGGCCAAAAAATCCTAATATATTATACACTAATTTATACTAGTTTCGGTCAAAAATCAAATTAAATCGGGGACTGTTCGAAATGATATGAAACGTCACATATCATTTATAAATTTTACGAGGGAAGGTTATCATGGAAGACCATGCGGAAAAAAATCGAAAAATTAGATTCTATGAAACTTTTTGAAATGTAAGTTTCGGTCAAAAATCATAGTATATTATTATACACTAGTTTCGGTCAATAAAATAAAATTTGATTGGGGACTATTTGAAATGATACGAGACTTTTCAGATCATTTATATATGTAATTATGAGGGAAGGTTATGATGGTAGTCCATGCAAAAAATAATCTGAAAATTTGATTCTATGAAACTTATCGAAATGCAAGTTTCGCCCAAAAAATCATAATATATTATACACTAATTTATACTAGTTTCCGTCAAAAATCAAATTAAATCGGGGACTGTTCGAAATGATACGAAACTTAACATATCATTTATATATTTTACGAGGGAAGGTTATCATGGAAGTCCATGCGAAAAATCATCGGAAAATTAGATTCTATGAAACTTTTTGAAATGTAAATTTTGGTCAAAAATCATAGTATATTATACACTAGTTTAGGTCAATAAAATAAAATTTAATTGGGGACTATTTGAAATGATACGAGACTTTTCATATCATTTATATATGTTAAGAGGCAAGATTATGATGGTAGTCCATGCAAAAAAAAATCATCTGAAAACTAGATTCTATGAAACTTTTCGAAATGCAAGTTACGGCCAAAAAATCATAATATATTATACACTAGTTTATACTAGTTTCAGTCAAAAATCAAATTATATCGGGCACTGTTCGAAATGATTCGAAACTTCACATATCATTAATATATTTTATGAGGGAAGGTTATCATGGAAGTCCATGCGAAAAATCATCGGAAAATTAGATTCTATGAAACTTTTCGAAATGTAAGTTTCAGTCAAAAATCATTGTATATTATTATACACCAGGTTCGGTCAATAAAATAAAATTTAATTGGGGACTATTTGAAATGATACGAGACTTTTCAGATCATTTATATATGTAATTAAGAGGGAAGGTTATGATGGTAGTCCATGCAAAAAATAATCTGAAAATTTGATTCTTTGAGACTTTTCGAAACACAAGTTTTGGCCAAAAAATCATAATATATTATACACTAGTTTATACTAGTTTCGGTCAAAAATCAAATTAAACCTGAGATTGTTCGAAATGATATGAAACTTCACATATCATTTATATATTTTACGAGGGAAGGTTATCATGGAAGTCCATGCAAAAAATCTTCGGAAAATTAGATTCTGTGAAAATTTTCGAAATGCAAGTTTCGGTCAAAAATCATAGTATTATTATACACTAGTTTCGGTCAAAAAAATAAAATTTAATTGGGGACTATTTGAAATGATATGAGCCTTTTCAGATCATTTATATATGTTAAGAGGGAAGGTTATGATGGTAGTCCATGCAAAAAATAATCTGAAAATTTGATTCTATGAAACTTTTCGAAATGCAAGTTTCGGCCAAAAAATCCTAATATATTATACACTAATTTATACTAGTTTCGGTCAAAAATCAAATTAAATCCGGGACTGTTCGAAATAATATGAAACGTCACATATCATTTATAAATTTTACGAGGGAAGGTTATCATGGAAGTCCATGCGGAAAAAAATCGAAAAATTAGATTCTATGAAACTTTTTGAAATGCAAGTTTCGGTCAAAAATCATAGTATATTATTATACACTAGTTTCGGTCAATAAAATAAAATTTGATTGGGGACTATTTGAAATGATACGAGACTTTACAGATCATTTATATATGTAATTATGAGGGAAGGTTATGATGGTAGTCCATGCAAAAAATAATCTGAAAATTTGATTCTATGAAACTTATCGAAATGCAAGTTTCGCCCAAAAAATCATAATATATTATACACTAATTTATACTAGTTTCGGTCAAAAATCAAATTATATCGGGCACTGTTCGAAATGATTCGAAACTTCACATATCATTTATATATTTTATGAGGGAAGGTTATCATGGAAGTCCATGCGAAAAATCATCGGAAAATTAGATTCTATGAAACTTTTCGAAATGTAAGTTTTGGTCAAAAATCATAGTATATTATACACTAGTTTAGGTCAATAAAATAAAATTTAATTGGGGACTATTTGAAATGATACGAGACTTTTCATATCATTTATATATGTTAAGAGGCAAGATTATGATGGTAGTCTATGCAATAAAAAATCATCTGAAAACTAGATTCTATGAAACTTTTCGAAATGCAAGTTACGGCCAAAAAATCATAATATATTATACACTAGTTTATACTAGTTTCGGTCAAAAATCAAATTATATCGGGCACTGTTCGAAATGATTCGAAACTTCACATATCATTTATATATTTTATGAGGGAAGGTTATCATGGAAGTCCATGCGAAAAATCATCGGAAAATTAGATTCTATGAAACTTTTCGAAATGTAAGTTTCAGTCAAAAATCATTGTATATTATTATACACCAGGTTCGGTCAATAAAATAAAATTTAATTGGGGACTATTTGAAATGATACGAGACTTTTCAGATCATTTATATATGTCATTAAGAGTGAAGGTTATGATGGTAGTCCATGCAAAAAATAATCTGAAAATTTGATTCTTTGAAACTTTTCGAAACACAAGTTTCGGCCAAAAAATCATAATATATTATACACTAGTTTATACTAGTTTCTGTCAAAAATCAAATTAAACCTGAGATTGTTCGAAATGATATGAAACTTCACATATCATTTATATATTTTACGAGGGAAGGTTATCATGGAAGTCCATGCAAAAAATCTTCGGAAAATTAGATTCTGTGAAAATTTTCGAAATGCAAGTTTCGGTCAAAAATCATAGTATTATTATACACTAGTTTCGGTCAAAAAAATAAAATTTAATTGGGGACTATTTGAAATGATATGAGCCTTTTCAGATCATTTATATATGTTAAGAGGGAAGGTTATGATGGTAGTCCATGCAAAAAATAATCTGAAAATTTGATTCTATGAAACTTTTCGAAATGCAAGTTTCGGCCAAAAAATCCTAATATATTATACACTAATTTATACTAGTTTCGGTCAAAAATCAAATTAAATCCGGGACTGTTCGAAATAATATGAAACGTCACATATCATTTATAAATTTTACGAGGGAAGGTTATCATGGAAGTCCATGCGGAAAAAAATCGAAAAATTAGATTCTATGAAACTTTTTGAAATGCAAGTTTCGGTCAAAAATCATAGTATATTATTATACACTAGTTTCGGTCAATAAAATAAAATTTGATTGGGGACTATTTGAAATGATACGAGACTTTACAGATCATTTATATATGTAATTATGAGGGAAGGTTATGATGGTAGTCCATGCAAAAAATAATCTGAAAATTTGATTCTATGAAACTTATCGAAATGCAAGTTTCGCCCAAAAAATCATAATATATTATACACTAATTTATACTAGTTTCGGTCAAAAATCAAATTATATCGGGCACTGTTCGAAATGATTCGAAACTTCACATATCATTTATATATTTTATGAGGGAAGGTTATCATGGAAGTCCATGCGAAAAATCATCGGAAAATTAGATTCTATGAAACTTTTCGAAATGTAAGTTTTGGTCAAAAATCATAGTATATTATACACTAGTTTAGGTCAATAAAATAAAATTTAATTGGGGACTATTTGAAATGATACGAGACTTTTCATATCATTTATATATGTTAAGAGGCAAGATTATGATGGTAGTCTATGCAATAAAAAATCATCTGAAAACTAGATTCTATGAAACTTTTCGAAATGCAAGTTACGGCCAAAAAATCATAATATATTATACACTAGTTTATACTAGTTTCGGTCAAAAATCAAATTATATCGGGCACTGTTCGAAATGATTCGAAACTTCACATATCATTTATATATTTTATGAGGGAAGGTTATCATGGAAGTCCATGCGAAAAATCATCGGAAAATTAGATTCTATGAAACTTTTCGAAATGTAAGTTTCAGTCAAAAATCATTGTATATTATTATACACCAGGTTCGGTCAATAAAATAAAATTTAATTGGGGACTATTTGAAATGATACGAGACTTTTCAGATCATTTATATATGTCATTAAGAGTGAAGGTTATGATGGTAGTCCATGCAAAAAATAATCTGAAAATTTGATTCTTTGAAACTTTTCGAAACACAAGTTTCGGCCAAAAAATCATAATATATTATACACTAGTTTATACTAGTTTCTGTCAAAAATCAAATTAAACCTGAGATTGTTCGAAATGATATGAAACTTCACATATCATTTATATATTTTACGAGGGAAGGTTATCATGGAAGTCCATGCAAAAAATCATCGGAAAATTAGATTCTGTGAAAATTTTCGAAATGCAAGTTTCGGTCAAAAATCATAGTATATTATACATTAGTTTCGGTCAAAAAAATAAATTTTAATTGGGGACTATTTGAAATGATACGAGCCTTTTCAGATCATTTATATATGTTAAGAGGGAAGGTTATGATGGTAGTCCATGCAAAAAATAATCTGAAAATTTGATTCTATGAAACTTTTCGAAATGCAAGTTTCGGCCAAAAAATCCTAATATATTATACACTAATTTATACTAGTTTCGGCCAAAAATCAAATTAAATCGGGGACTATTCGAAATGATATGAAACGTCACATATCATTTATAAATTTTACGTGGGAAGGTTATCATGGAAGTCCATGCGGAAAAAAATCGAAAAATTAGATTCTATGAAACTTTTTGAAATGTAAGTTTCGGTCAAAAATCATAGTATATTATTATACACTAGTTTCGGTCAATATAATAAAATTTTATTGGGGACTATTTGAAATGATACGAGACTTTTCAGATCATTTATATATGTAATTATGAGGGAAGGTTATGATGGTAGTCCATGCAAAAAATAATCTGAAAATTTGATTCTATGAAACTTATCGAAATGCATGTTTCGCCCAAAAAATCATAATATATTATACACTAATTTATACTAGTTTCGGTCAAAAATCAAATTAAATCGGGGACTGTTCGAAATGATACGAAACTTAACATATCATTTATATATTTTACGAGGGAAGGTTATCATGGAAGTCCATGTGAAAAATCATCGGAAAATTAGATTCTATGAAACTTTTTGAAATGTAAGTTTTGGTCAAAAATCATAGTATATTATACACTAGTTTAGGTCAATAAAATAAAATTTAATTGGGGACTATTTGAAATGATACGAGACTTTTCATATCATTTATATATGTTAAGAGGCAAGATTATGATGGTAGTCTATGCAATAAAAAATCATCTGAAAACTAGATTCTATGAAACTTTTCGAAATGCAAGTTACGGCCAAAAAATCATAATATATTATACACTAGTTTATACTAGTTTCGGTCAAAAATCAAATTATATCGGGCACTGTTCGAAATGATTCGAAACTTCACATATCATTTATATATTTTATGAGGGAAGGTTATCATGGAAGTCCATGCGAAAAATCATCGGAAAATTAGATTCTATGAAACTTTTCGAAATGTAAGTTTCAGTCAAAAATCATTGTATATTATTATACACCAGGTTCGGTCAATAAAATAAAATTTAATTGGGGACTATTTGAAATGATACGAGACTTTTCAGATCATTTATATATGTCATTAAGAGTGAAGGTTATGATGGTAGTCCATGCAAAAAATAATCTGAAAATTTGATTCTTTGAAACTTTTCGAAACACAAGTTTCGGCCAAAAAATCATAATATATTATACACTAGTTTATACTAGTTTCTGTCAAAAATCAAATTAAACCTGAGATTGTTCGAAATGATATGAAACTTCACATATCATTTATATATTTTACGAGGGAAGGTTATCATGGAAGTCCATGCAAAAAATCATCGGAAAATTAGATTCTGTGAAAATTTTCGAAATGCAAGTTTCGGTCAAAAATCATAGTATATTATACACTAGTTTCGGTCAAAAAAATAAATTTTAATTGGGGACTATTTGAAATGATACGAGCCTTTTCAGATCATTTATATATGTTAAGAGGGAAGGTTATGATGGTAGTCCATGCAAAAAATAATCTGAAAATTTGATTCTATGAAACTTTTCGAAATAAAAGTTTCGGCCAAAAAATCCTAATATATTATACACTAATTTATACTAGTTTCGGTCAAAATCAAATTAAATCGGGGACTGTTCGAAATGATATGAAACGTCACATATCATTTATAAATTTTACGAGGGAAGGTTATCATGGAAGTCCATGCGGACAAAAATCGAAAAATTAGATTCTATGAAACTTTTTGAAATGTAAGTTTCGGTCAAAAATCATAGTATATTATTATACACTAGTTTCGGTCAATAAAATAAAATTTGATTGGGGACTATTTGAAATGATACGAGACTTTACAGATCATTTATATATGTAATTATGAGGGAAGGTTATGATGGTAGTCCATGCAAAAAATAATCTGAAAATTTGATTCTATGAAACTTATCGAAATGCAAGTTTCGCCCAAAAAATCATAATATATTATACACTAATTTATACTAGTTTCGGTCAAAAATCAAATTATATCGGGCACTGTTCAAAATGATACGAAACTTAACATATCATTTATATATTTTACGAGGGAAGGTTATCATGGAAGTCCATGTGAAAAATCATCGGAAAATTAGATTCTATGAAACTTTTTGAAATGTAAGTTTTGGTCAAAAATCATAGTATATTATACACTAGTTTAGGTCAATAAAATAAAATTTAATTGGGGACTATTTGAAATGATACGAGACTTTTCATATCATTTATATATGTTAAGAGGCAAGATTATGATGGTAGTCCATGCAAAAAAAAATCATCTGAAAACTAGATTCTATGAAACTTTTCGAAATGCAAGTTACGGCCAAAAAATCATAATATATTATACACTAGTTTATACTAGTTTCGGTCAAAAATCAAATTATATCGGGCACTGTTCGAAATGATTCGAAACTTCACATATCATTTATATATTTTATGAGGGAAGGTTATCATGGAAGTCCATGCGAAAAATCATCGGAAAATTAGATTCTATGAAACTTTTCGAAATGTAAGTTTCAGTCAAAAATCATTGTATATTATTATACACCAGGTTCGGTCAATAAAATAAAATTTAATTGGGGACTATTTGAAATGATACGAGACTTTTCAGATCATTTATATATGTCATTAAGAGTGAAGGTTATGATGGTAGTCCATGCAAAAAATAATCTGAAAATTTGATTCTTTGAAACTTTTCGAAACACAAGTTTCGGCCAAAAAATCATAATATATTATACACTAGTTTATACTAGTTTCTGTCAAAAATCAAATTAAACCTGAGATTGTTCGAAATGATATGAAACTTCACATATCATTTATATATTTTACGAGGGAAGGTTATCATGGAAGTCCATGCAAAAAATCATCGGAAAATTAGATTCTGTGAAAATTTTCGAAATGCAAGTTTCGGTCAAAAATCATAGTATATTATACACTAGTTTCGGTCAAAAAAATAAATTTTAATTGGGGACTATTTGAAATGATACGAGCCTTTTCAGATCATTTATATATGTTAAGAGGGAAGGTTATGATGGTAGTCCATGCAAAAAATAATCTGAAAATTTGATTCTATGAAACTTTTCGAAATGCAAGTTTCGGCCAAAAAATCCTAATATATTATACACTAATTTATACTAGTTTCGGTCAAAATCAAATTAAATCGGGGACTGTTCGAAATGATATGAAACGTCACATATCATTTATAAATTTTACGAGGGAAGGTTATCATGGAAGTCCATGCGGACAAAAATCGAAAAATTAGATTCTATGAAACTTTTTGAAACGTAAGTTTCGGTCAAAAATCATAGTATATTATTATACACTAGTTTCGGTCAATAAAATAAAATTTGATTGGGGACTATTTGAAATGATACGAGACTTTACAGATCATTTATATATGTAATTATGAGGGAAGGTTATGATGGTAGTCCATGCAAAAAATAATCTGAAAATTTGATTCTATGAAACTTATCGAAATGCAGGTTTCGCCCAAAAAATCATAATATATTATACACTAATTTATACTAGTTTCGGTCAAAAATCAAATTATATCGGGCACTGTTCAAAATGATACGAAACTTAACATTTCATTTATATATTTTACGAGGGAAGGTTATCATGGAAGTCCATGTGAAAAATCATCGGAAAATTAGATTCTATGAAACTTTTTGAAATGTAAGTTTTGGTCAAAAATCATAGTATATTATACACTAGTTTAGGTCAATAAAATAAAATTTAATTGGGGACTATTTGAAATGATACGAGACTTTTCATATCATTTATATATGTTAAGAGGCAAGATTATGATGGTAGTCCATGCAATAAAAAATCATCTGAAAACTAGATTCTATGAAACTTTTCGAAATGCAAGTTACGGCCAAAAAATCATAATATATTATACACTAGTTTATACTAGTTTCGGTCAAAAATCAAATTATATCGGGCACTGTTCGAAATGATTCGAAACTTCACATATCATTTATATATTTTATGAGGGAAGGTTATCATGGAAGTCCATGCGAAAAATCATCGGAAAATTAGATTCTATGAAACTTTTCGAAATGTAAGTTTCAGTCAAAAATCATTGTATATTATTATACACCAGGTTCGGTCAATAAAATAAAATTTAATTGGGGACTATTTGAAATGATACGAGACTTTTCAGATCATTTATATATGTCATTAAGAGTGAAGGTTATGATGGTAGTCCATGCAAAAAATAATCTGAAAATTTGATTCTTTGAAACTTTTCGAAACACAAGTTTCGGCCAAAAAATCATAATATATTATACACTAGTTTATACTAGTTTCTGTCAAAAATCAAATTAAACCTGAGATTGTTCGAAATGATATGAAACTTCACATATCATTTATATATTTTACGAGGGAAGGTTATCATGGAAGTCCATGCAAAAAATCATCGGAAAATTAGATTCTGTGAAAATTTTCGAAATGCAAGTTTCGGTCAAAAATCATAGTATATTATACACTAGTTTCGGTCAAAAAAATAAATTTTAATTGGGGACTATTTGAAATGATACGAGCCTTTTCAGATCATTTATATATGTTAAGAGGGAAGGTTATGATGGTAATCCATGCAAAAAATAATCTGAAAATTTGATTCTATGAAACTTTTCGAAATGCAAGTTTCGGCCAAAAAATCCTAATATATTATACACTTATTTTTACTAGTTTCGGTCAAAAATCAAATTAAATCGGGGACTATTCGAAATGATATGAAACGTCACATATCATTTATAAATTTTACGAGGGAAGGTTATCATGGAAGTCCATGCGGAAAAAAATCGAAAAATTAGATTCTATGAAACGTTTTGAAATGTAAGTTTCGGTCAAAAATCATAGTATATTATTATACACTAGTTTCGGTCAATAAAATAAAATTTGATTGGGGACTATTTGAAATGATATGAGACTTTTCAGATCATTTATATATGTAATTATGAGGGAAGGTTATGATGGTAGTCCATGCAAAAAATATTCTGAAAATTTGATTCTATGAAACTTATCGAAATGCAAGTTTCACCCAAAAAATCATAATATATTATACACTAATTTATACTAGTTTCGGTCAAAAATCAAATTATATCGGGCACTGTTCGAAATGATACGAAACTTAACATATCATTTATATATTTTACGAGGGAAGGTTATCATGGAAGTCCATGTGAAAAATCATCGGAAAATTAGATTCTATGAAACTTTTTGAAATGTAAGTTTTGGTCAAAAATCATAGTATATTATACACTAGTTTAGGTCAATAAAATAAAATTTAATTGGGGACTATTTGAAATGATACGAGACTTTTCATATCATTTATATATGTTAAGAGGCAAGATTATGATGGTAGTCCATGCAATAAAAAATCATCTGAAAACTAGATTCTATGAAACTTTTCGAAATGCAAGTTACGGCCAAAAAATCATAATATATTATACACTAGTTTATACTAGTTTCGGTCAAAAATCAAATTATATCGGGCACTGTTCGAAATGATTCGAAACTTCACATATCATTTATATATTTTATGAGGGAAGGTTATCATGGAAGTCCATGCGAAAAATCATCGGAAAATTAGATTCTATGAAACTTTTCGAAATGTAAGTTTCAGTCAAAAATCATTGTATATTATTATACACCAGGTTCGGTCAATAAAATAAAATTTAATTGGGGACTATTTGAAATGATACGAGACTTTTCAGATCATTTATATATGTCATTAAGAGTGAAGGTTATGATGGTAGTCCATGCAAAAAATAATCTGAAAATTTGATTCTTTGAAACTTTTCGAAACACAAGTTTCGGCCAAAAAATCATAATATATTATACACTAGTTTATACTAGTTTCTGTCAAAAATCAAATTAAACCTGAGATTGTTCGAAATGATATGAAACTTCACATATCATTTATATATTTTACGAGGGAAGGTTATCATGGAAGTCCATGCAAAAAATCATCGGAAAATTAGATTCTGTGAAAATTTTCGAAATGCAAATTTCGGTCAAAAATCATAGTATATTATACACTAGTTTCGGTCAAAAAAATAAATTTTAATTGGGGACTATTTGAAATGATACGAGCCTTTTCAGATCATTTATATATGTTAAGAGGGAAGGTTATGATGGTAATCCATGCAAAAAATAATCTGAAAATTTGATTCTATGAAACTTTTCGAAATGCAAGTTTCGGCCAAAAAATCCTAATATATTATACACTTATTTTTACTAGTTTCGGTCAAAAATCAAATTAAATCGGGGACTATTCGAAATGATATGAAACGTCACATATCATTTATAAATTTTACGAGGGAAGGTTATCATGGAAGTCCATGCGGAAAAAAATCGAAAAATTAGATTCTATGAAACGTTTTGAAATGTAAGTTTCGGTCAAAAATCATAGTATATTATTATACACTAGTTTCGGTCAATAAAATAAAATTTGATTGGGGACTATTTGAAATGATATGAGACTTTTCAGATCATTTATATATGTAATTATGAGGGAAGGTTATGATGGTAGTCCATGCAAAAAATATTCTGAAAATTTGATTCTATGAAACTTATCGAAATGCAAGTTTCGCCCAAAAAATCATAATATATTATACACTAATTTATACTAGTTTCGGTCAAAAATCAAATTATATCGGGCACTGTTCGAAATGATACGAAACTTAACATATCATTTATATATTTTACGAGGGAAGGTTATCATGGAAGTCCATGTGAAAAATCATCGGAAAATTAGATTCTATGAAACTTTTTGAAATGTAAGTTTTGGTCAAAAATCATAGTATATTATACACTAGTTTAGGTCAATAAAATAAAATTTAATTGGGGACTATTTGAAATGATACGAGACTTTTCATATCATTTATATATGTTAAGAGGCAAGATTATGATGGTAGTCCATGCAAAAAAAAATCATCTGAAAACTAGATTCTATGAAACTTTTCGAAATGCAAGTTACGGCCAAAAAATCATAATATATTATACACTAGTTTATACTAGTTTCGGTCAAAAATCAAATTATATCGGGCACTGTTCGAAATGATTCGAAACTTCACATATCATTTATATATTTTATGAGGGAAGGTTATCATGGAAGTCCATGCGAAAAATCATCGGAAAATTAGATTCTATGAAACTTTTCGAAATGTAAGTTTCAGTCAAAAATCATTGTATATTATTATACACCAGGTTCGGTCAATAAAATAAAATTTAATTGGGGACTATTTGAAATGATACGAGACTTTTCAGATCATTTATATATGTCATTAAGAGTGAAGGTTATGATGGTAGTCCATGCAAAAAATAATCTGAAAATTTGATTCTTTGAAACTTTTCGAAACACAAGTTTCGGCCAAAAAATCATAATATATTATACACTAGTTTATACTAGTTTCTGTCAAAAATCAAATTAAACCTGAGATTGTTCGAAATGATATGAAACTTCACATATCATTTATATATTTTACGAGGGAAGGTTATCATGGAAGTCCATGCAAAAAATCATCGGAAAATTAGATTCTGTGAAAATTTTCGAAATGCAAGTTTCGGTCAAAAATCATAGTATATTATACACTAGTTTCGGTCAAAAAAATAAATTTTAATTGGGGACTATTTGAAATGATACGAGCCTTTTCAGATCATTTATATATGTTAAGAGGGAAGGTTATGATGGTAGTCCATGCAAAAAATAATCTGAAAATTTGATTCTATGAAACTTTTCGAAATGCAAGTTTCGGCCAAAAAATCCTAATATATTATACACTAATTTATACTAGTTTCGGTCAAAATCAAATTAAATCGGGGACTGTTCGAAATGATATGAAACGTCACATATCATTTATAAATTTTACGAGGGAAGGTTATCATGGAAGTCCATGCGGACAAAAATCGAAAAATTAGATTCTATGAAACTTTTTGAAACGTAAGTTTCGGTCAAAAATCATAGTATATTATTATACACTAGTTTCGGTCAATAAAATAAAATTTGATTGGGGACTATTTGAAATGATACGAGACTTTACAGATCATTTATATATGTAATTATGAGGGAAGGTTATGATGGTAGTCCATGCAAAAAATAATCTGAAAATTTGATTCTATGAAACTTATCGAAATGCAGGTTTCGCCCAAAAAATCATAATATATTATACACTAATTTATACTAGTTTCGGTCAAAAATCAAATTATATCGGGCACTGTTCAAAATGATACGAAACTTAACATTTCATTTATATATTTTACGAGGGAAGGTTATCATGGAAGTCCATGTGAAAAATCATCGGAAAATTAGATTCTATGAAACTTTTTGAAATGTAAGTTTTGGTCAAAAATCATAGTATATTATACACTAGTTTAGGTCAATAAAATAAAATTTAATTGGGGACTATTTGAAATGATACGAGACTTTTCATATCATTTATATATGTTAAGAGGCAAGATTATGATGGTAGTCCATGCAATAAAAAATCATCTGAAAACTAGATTCTATGAAACTTTTCGAAATGCAAGTTACGGCCAAAAAATCATAATATATTATACACTAGTTTATACTAGTTTCGGTCAAAAATCAAATTATATCGGGCACTGTTCGAAATGATTCGAAACTTCACATATCATTTATATATTTTATGAGGGAAGGTTATCATGGAAGTCCATGCGAAAAATCATCGGAAAATTAGATTCTATGAAACTTTTCGAAATGTAAGTTTCAGTCAAAAATCATTGTATATTATTATACACCAGGTTCGGTCAATAAAATAAAATTTAATTGGGGACTATTTGAAATGATACGAGACTTTTCAGATCATTTATATATGTCATTAAGAGTGAAGGTTATGATGGTAGTCCATGCAAAAAATAATCTGAAAATTTGATTCTTTGAAACTTTTCGAAACACAAGTTTCGGCCAAAAAATCATAATATATTATACACTAGTTTATACTAGTTTCTGTCAAAAATCAAATTAAACCTGAGATTGTTCGAAATGATATGAAACTTCACATATCATTTATATATTTTACGAGGGAAGGTTATCATGGAAGTCCATGCAAAAAATCATCGGAAAATTAGATTCTGTGAAAATTTTCGAAATGCAAGTTTCGGTCAAAAATCATAGTATATTATACACTAGTTTCGGTCAAAAAAATAAATTTTAATTGGGGACTATTTGAAATGATACGAGCCTTTTCAGATCATTTATATATGTTAAGAGGGAAGGTTATGATGGTAATCCATGCAAAAAATAATCTGAAAATTTGATTCTATGAAACTTTTCGAAATGCAAGTTTCGGCCAAAAAATCCTAATATATTATACACTTATTTTTACTAGTTTCGGTCAAAAATCAAATTAAATCGGGGACTATTCGAAATGATATGAAACGTCACATATCATTTATAAATTTTACGAGGGAAGGTTATCATGGAAGTCCATGCGGAAAAAAATCGAAAAATTAGATTCTATGAAACGTTTTGAAATGTAAGTTTCGGTCAAAAATCATAGTATATTATTATACACTAGTTTCGGTCAATAAAATAAAATTTGATTGGGGACTATTTGAAATGATATGAGACTTTTCAGATCATTTATATATGTAATTATGAGGGAAGGTTATGATGGTAGTCCATGCAAAAAATATTCTGAAAATTTGATTCTATGAAACTTATCGAAATGCAAGTTTCACCCAAAAAATCATAATATATTATACACTAATTTATACTAGTTTCGGTCAAAAATCAAATTATATCGGGCACTGTTCGAAATGATACGAAACTTAACATATCATTTATATATTTTACGAGGGAAGGTTATCATGGAAGTCCATGTGAAAAATCATCGGAAAATTAGATTCTATGAAACTTTTTGAAATGTAAGTTTTGGTCAAAAATCATAGTATATTATACACTAGTTTAGGTCAATAAAATAAAATTTAATTGGGGACTATTTGAAATGATACGAGACTTTTCATATCATTTATATATGTTAAGAGGCAAGATTATGATGGTAGTCCATGCAATAAAAAATCATCTGAAAACTAGATTCTATGAAACTTTTCGAAATGCAAGTTACGGCCAAAAAATCATAATATATTATACACTAGTTTATACTAGTTTCGGTCAAAAATCAAATTATATCGGGCACTGTTCGAAATGATTCGAAACTTCACATATCATTTATATATTTTATGAGGGAAGGTTATCATGGAAGTCCATGCGAAAAATCATCGGAAAATTAGATTCTATGAAACTTTTCGAAATGTAAGTTTCAGTCAAAAATCATTGTATATTATTATACACCAGGTTCGGTCAATAAAATAAAATTTAATTGGGGACTATTTGAAATGATACGAGACTTTTCAGATCATTTATATATGTCATTAAGAGTGAAGGTTATGATGGTAGTCCATGCAAAAAATAATCTGAAAATTTGATTCTTTGAAACTTTTCGAAACACAAGTTTCGGCCAAAAAATCATAATATATTATACACTAGTTTATACTAGTTTCTGTCAAAAATCAAATTAAACCTGAGATTGTTCGAAATGATATGAAACTTCACATATCATTTATATATTTTACGAGGGAAGGTTATCATGGAAGTCCATGCAAAAAATCATCGGAAAATTAGATTCTGTGAAAATTTTCGAAATGCAAATTTCGGTCAAAAATCATAGTATATTATACACTAGTTTCGGTCAAAAAAATAAATTTTAATTGGGGACTATTTGAAATGATACGAGCCTTTTCAGATCATTTATATATGTTAAGAGGGAAGGTTATGATGGTAATCCATGCAAAAAATAATCTGAAAATTTGATTCTATGAAACTTTTCGAAATGCAAGTTTCGGCCAAAAAATCCTAATATATTATACACTTATTTTTACTAGTTTCGGTCAAAAATCAAATTAAATCGGGGACTATTCGAAATGATATGAAACGTCACATATCATTTATAAATTTTACGAGGGAAGGTTATCATGGAAGTCCATGCGGAAAAAAATCGAAAAATTAGATTCTATGAAACGTTTTGAAATGTAAGTTTCGGTCAAAAATCATAGTATATTATTATACACTAGTTTCGGTCAATAAAATAAAATTTGATTGGGGACTATTTGAAATGATATGAGACTTTTCAGATCATTTATATATGTAATTATGAGGGAAGGTTATGATGGTAGTCCATGCAAAAAATATTCTGAAAATTTGATTCTATGAAACTTATCGAAATGCAAGTTTCGCCCAAAAAATCATAATATATTATACACTAATTTATACTAGTTTCGGTCAAAAATCAAATTATATCGGGCACTGTTCGAAATGATACGAAACTTAACATATCATTTATATATTTTACGAGGGAAGGTTATCATGGAAGTCCATGTGAAAAATCATCGGAAAATTAGATTCTATGAAACTTTTTGAAATGTAAGTTTTGGTCAAAAATCATAGTATATTATACACTAGTTTAGGTCAATAAAATAAAATTTAATTGGGGACTATTTGAAATGATACGAGACTTTTCATATCATTTATATATGTTAAGAGGCAAGATTATGATGGTAGTCCATGCAAAAAAAAATCATCTGAAAACTAGATTCTATGAAACTTTTCGAAATGCAAGTTACGGCCAAAAAATCATAATATATTATACACTAGTTTATACTAGTTTCGGTCAAAAATCAAATTATATCGGGCACTGTTCGAAATGATTCGAAACTTCACATATCATTTATATATTTTATGAGGGAAGGTTATCATGGAAGTCCATGCGAAAAATCATCGGAAAATTAGATTCTATGAAACTTTTCGAAATGTAAGTTTCAGTCAAAAATCATTGTATATTATTATACACCAGGTTCGGTCAATAAAATAAAATTTAATTGGGGACTATTTGAAATGATACGAGACTTTTCAGATCATTTATATATGTCATTAAGAGTGAAGGTTATGATGGTAGTCCATGCAAAAAATAATCTGAAAATTTGATTCTTTGAAACTTTTCGAAACACAAGTTTCGGCCAAAAAATCATAATATATTATACACTAGTTTATACTAGTTTCTGTCAAAAATCAAATTAAACCTGAGATTGTTCGAAATGATATGAAACTTCACATATCATTTATATATTTTACGAGGGAAGGTTATCATGGAAGTCCATGCAAAAAATCATCGGAAAATTAGATTCTGTGAAAATTTTCGAAATGCAAGTTTCGGTCAAAAATCATAGTATATTATACACTAGTTTCGGTCAAAAAAATAAATTTTAATTGGGGACTATTTGAAATGATACGAGCCTTTTCAGATCATTTATATATGTTAAGAGGGAAGGTTATGATGGTAGTCCATGCAAAAAATAATCTGAAAATTTGATTCTATGAAACTTTTCGAAATGCAAGTTTCGGCCAAAAAATCCTAATATATTATACACTAATTTATACTAGTTTCGGTCAAAATCAAATTAAATCGGGGACTGTTCGAAATGATATGAAACGTCACATATCATTTATAAATTTTACGAGGGAAGGTTATCATGGAAGTCCATGCGGACAAAAATCGAAAAATTAGATTCTATGAAACTTTTTGAAACGTAAGTTTCGGTCAAAAATCATAGTATATTATTATACACTAGTTTCGGTCAATAAAATAAAATTTGATTGGGGACTATTTGAAATGATACGAGACTTTACAGATCATTTATATATGTAATTATGAGGGAAGGTTATGATGGTAGTCCATGCAAAAAATAATCTGAAAATTTGATTCTATGAAACTTATCGAAATGCAGGTTTCGCCCAAAAAATCATAATATATTATACACTAATTTATACTAGTTTCGGTCAAAAATCAAATTATATCGGGCACTGTTCAAAATGATACGAAACTTAACATTTCATTTATATATTTTACGAGGGAAGGTTATCATGGAAGTCCATGTGAAAAATCATCGGAAAATTAGATTCTATGAAACTTTTTGAAATGTAAGTTTTGGTCAAAAATCATAGTATATTATACACTAGTTTAGGTCAATAAAATAAAATTTAATTGGGGACTATTTGAAATGATACGAGACTTTTCATATCATTTATATATGTTAAGAGGCAAGATTATGATGGTAGTCCATGCAATAAAAAATCATCTGAAAACTAGATTCTATGAAACTTTTCGAAATGCAAGTTACGGCCAAAAAATCATAATATATTATACACTAGTTTATACTAGTTTCGGTCAAAAATCAAATTATATCGGGCACTGTTCGAAATGATTCGAAACTTCACATATCATTTATATATTTTATGAGGGAAGGTTATCATGGAAGTCCATGCGAAAAATCATCGGAAAATTAGATTCTATGAAACTTTTCGAAATGTAAGTTTCAGTCAAAAATCATTGTATATTATTATACACCAGGTTCGGTCAATAAAATAAAATTTAATTGGGGACTATTTGAAATGATACGAGACTTTTCAGATCATTTATATATGTCATTAAGAGTGAAGGTTATGATGGTAGTCCATGCAAAAAATAATCTGAAAATTTGATTCTTTGAAACTTTTCGAAACACAAGTTTCGGCCAAAAAATCATAATATATTATACACTAGTTTATACTAGTTTCTGTCAAAAATCAAATTAAACCTGAGATTGTTCGAAATGATATGAAACTTCACATATCATTTATATATTTTACGAGGGAAGGTTATCATGGAAGTCCATGCAAAAAATCATCGGAAAATTAGATTCTGTGAAAATTTTCGAAATGCAAGTTTCGGTCAAAAATCATAGTATATTATACACTAGTTTCGGTCAAAAAAATAAATTTTAATTGGGGACTATTTGAAATGATACGAGCCTTTTCAGATCATTTATATATGTTAAGAGGGAAGGTTATGATGGTAGTCCATGCAAAAAATAATCTGAAAATTTGATTCTATGAAACTTTTCGAAATGCAAGTTTCGGCCAAAAAATCCTAATATATTATACACTAATTTATACTAGTTTCGGTCAAAATCAAATTAAATCGGGGACTGTTCGAAATGATATGAAACGTCACATATCATTTATAAATTTTACGAGGGAAGGTTATCATGGAAGTCCATGCGGACAAAAATCGAAAAATTAGATTCTATGAAACTTTTTGAAACGTAAGTTTCGGTCAAAAATCATAGTATATTATTATACACTAGTTTCGGTCAATAAAATAAAATTTGATTGGGGACTATTTGAAATGATACGAGACTTTACAGATCATTTATATATGTAATTATGAGGGAAGGTTATGATGGTAGTCCATGCAAAAAATAATCTGAAAATTTGATTCTATGAAACTTATCGAAATGCAGGTTTCGCCCAAAAAATCATAATATATTATACACTAATTTATACTAGTTTCGGTCAAAAATCAAATTATATCGGGCACTGTTCAAAATGATACGAAACTTAACATTTCATTTATATATTTTACGAGGGAAGGTTATCATGGAAGTCCATGTGAAAAATCATCGGAAAATTAGATTCTATGAAACTTTTTGAAATGTAAGTTTTGGTCAAAAATCATAGTATATTATACACTAGTTTAGGTCAATAAAATAAAATTTAATTGGGGACTATTTGAAATGATACGAGACTTTTCATATCATTTATATATGTTAAGAGGCAAGATTATGATGGTAGTCCATGCAATAAAAAATCATCTGAAAACTAGATTCTATGAAACTTTTCGAAATGCAAGTTACGGCCAAAAAATCATAATATATTATACACTAGTTTATACTAGTTTCGGTCAAAAATCAAATTATATCGGGCACTGTTCGAAATGATTCGAAACTTCACATATCATTTATATATTTTATGAGGGAAGGTTATCATGGAAGTCCATGCGAAAAATCATCGGAAAATTAGATTCTATGAAACTTTTCGAAATGTAAGTTTCAGTCAAAAATCATTGTATATTATTATACACCAGGTTCGGTCAATAAAATAAAATTTAATTGGGGACTATTTGAAATGATACGAGACTTTTCAGATCATTTATATATGTCATTAAGAGTGAAGGTTATGATGGTAGTCCATGCAAAAAATAATCTGAAAATTTGATTCTTTGAAACTTTTCGAAACACAAGTTTCGGCCAAAAAATCATAATATATTATACACTAGTTTATACTAGTTTCTGTCAAAAATCAAATTAAACCTGAGATTGTTCGAAATGATATGAAACTTCACATATCATTTATATATTTTACGAGGGAAGGTTATCATGGAAGTCCATGCAAAAAATCATCGGAAAATTAGATTCTGTGAAAATTTTCGAAATGCAAGTTTCGGTCAAAAATCATAGTATATTATACACTAGTTTCGGTCAAAAAAATAAATTTTAATTGGGGACTATTTGAAATGATACGAGCCTTTTCAGATCATTTATATATGTTAAGAGGGAAGGTTATGATGGTAGTCCATGCAAAAAATAATCTGAAAATTTGATTCTATGAAACTTTTCGAAATGCAAGTTTCGGCCAAAAAATCCTAATATATTATACACTTATTTTTACTAGTTTCGGTCAAAAATCAAATTAAATCGGGGACTATTCGAAATGATATGAAACGTCACATATCATTTATAAATTTTACGAGGGAAGGTTATCATGGAAGTCCATGCGGAAAAAAATCGAAAAATTAGATTCTATGAAACGTTTTGAAATGTAAGTTTCGGTCAAAAATCATAGTATATTATTATACACTAGTTTCGGTCAATAAAATAAAATTTGATTGGGGACTATTTGAAATGATATGAGACTTTTCAGATCATTTATATATGTAATTATGAGGGAAGGTTATGATGGTAGTCCATGCAAAAAATATTCTGAAAATTTGATTCTATGAAACTTATCGAAATGCAAGTTTCGCCCAAAAAATCATAATATATTATACACTAATTTATACTAGTTTCGGTCAAAAATCAAATTATATCGGGCACTGTTCGAAATGATACGAAACTTAACATATCATTTATATATTTTACGAGGGAAGGTTATCATGGAAGTCCATGTGAAAAATCATCGGAAAATTAGATTCTATGAAACTTTTTGAAATGTAAGTTTTGGTCAAAAATCATAGTATATTATACACTAGTTTAGGTCAATAAAATAAAATTTAATTGGGGACTATTTGAAATGATACGAGACTTTTCATATCATTTATATATGTTAAGAGGCAAGATTATGATGGTAGTCCATGCAAAAAAAAATCATCTGAAAACTAGATTCTATGAAACTTTTCGAAATGCAAGTTACGGCCAAAAAATCATAATATATTATACACTAGTTTATACTAGTTTCGGTCAAAAATCAAATTATATCGGGCACTGTTCGAAATGATTCGAAACTTCACATATCATTTATATATTTTATGAGGGAAGGTTATCATGGAAGTCCATGCGAAAAATCATCGGAAAATTAGATTCTATGAAACTTTTCGAAATGTAAGTTTCAGTCAAAAATCATTGTATATTATTATACACCAGGTTCGGTCAATAAAATAAAATTTAATTGGGGACTATTTGAAATGATACGAGACTTTTCAGATCATTTATATATGTCATTAAGAGTGAAGGTTATGATGGTAGTCCATGCAAAAAATAATCTGAAAATTTGATTCTTTGAAACTTTTCGAAACACAAGTTTCGGCCAAAAAATCATAATATATTATACACTAGTTTATACTAGTTTCTGTCAAAAATCAAATTAAACCTGAGATTGTTCGAAATGATATGAAACTTCACATATCATTTATATATTTTACGAGGGAAGGTTATCATGGAAGTCCATGCAAAAAATCATCGGAAAATTAGATTCTGTGAAAATTTTCGAAATGCAAGTTTCGGTCAAAAATCATAGTATATTATACACTAGTTTCGGTCAAAAAAATAAATTTTAATTGGGGACTATTTGAAATGATACGAGCCTTTTCAGATCATTTATATATGTTAAGAGGGAAGGTTATGATGGTAGTCCATGCAAAAAATAATCTGAAAATTTGATTCTATGAAACTTTTCAAAATGCAAGTTTCGGCCAAAAAATCCTAATATATTATAAACTTATTTTTACTAGTTTCGGTCAAAAATCAAATTAAATCGGGGACTATTCGAAATGATATGAAACGTCACATATCATTTATAAATTTTACGAGGGAAGGTTATCATGGAAGTCCATGCGGAAAAAAATCGAAAAATTAGATTCTATGAAACTTTTTGAAATGTAAGTTTCGGTCAAAAATCATAGTATATTATTATACACTAGTTTCGGTCAATAAAATAAAATTTCATTGGGGACTATTTGAAATGATACGAGACTTTTCAGATCATTTATATATGTAATTATGAGGGAAGGTTATGATGGTAGTCCATGCAAAAAATAATCTGAAAATTTGATTCTATGAAACATATCGAAATGCAAGTTTCGCCCAAAAAATCATAATATATTATACACTAATTTATACTAGTTTCGGTCAAAAATCAAATTAAATCGGGGACTGTTCGAAATGATACGAAACTTAACATATCATTTATATATTTTACGAGGGAAGGTTATCATGGAAGTCCATGCGAAAAATCATCGGAAAATTAGATTCTATGAAACTTTTTGAATGTAAGTTTTGGTCAAAAATCATAGTATATTATACACTAGTTTAGGTCAATAAAATAAAATTTAATTGGGGACTATTTGAAATGATACGAGACTTTTCATATCATATATATATGTTAAGAGGCAAGATTATGATGGTAGTCCATGCAAAAAAAAATCATCTGAAAACTAGATTCTATGAAACTTTTCGAAATGCAAGTTACGGCCAAAAAATCATAATATATTATACACTAGTTTATACTAGTTTCGGTCAAAAATCAAATTATATCGGGCACTGTTCGAAATGATTCGAAACTTCACATATCATTAATATATTTTATAAGGGAAGGTTATCATGGAAGTCCATGCGAAAAATCATCGGAAAATTAGATTCTATGAAACTTTTCGAAATGTAAGTTTCAGTCAAAAATCATTGTATATTATTATACACCAGGTTCGGTCAATAAAATAAAATTTAATTGGGGACTATTTGAAATGATACGAGACTTTTCAGATCATTTATATATGTAATTAAGAGGGAAGGTTATGATGGTAGTCCATGCAAAAAATAATCTGAAAATTTGATTCTTTGAGACTTTTCGAAACACAAGTTTCGGCCAAAAAATCATAATATATTATACACTAGTTTATACTAGTTTCGGTCAAAAATCAAATTAAACCTGAGATTGTTCGAAATGATATGAAACTTCACATATCATTTATATATTTTACGAGGGAAGGTTATCATGGAAGTCCATGCGGAAAAAAATCGAAAAATTAGATTCTATGAAACTTTTTGAAATGCAAGTTTCGGTCAAAAATCATAGTATATTATTATACACTAGTTTCGGTCAATAAAATAAAATTTGATTGGGGACTATTTGAAATGATACGAGACTTTACAGATCATTTATATATGTAATTATGAGGGAAGGTTATGATGGTAGTCCATGCAAAAAATAATCTGAAAATTTGATTCTATGAAACTTATCGAAATGCAAGTTTCGCCCAAAAAATCATAATATATTATACACTAATTTATACTAGTTTCGGTCAAAAATCAAATTATATCGGGCACTGTTCGAAATGATTCGAAACTTCACATATCATTTATATATTTTATGAGGGAAGGTTATCATGGAAGTCCATGCGAAAAATCATCGGAAAATTAGATTCTATGAAACTTTTCGAAATGTAAGTTTCAGTCAAAAATCATTGTATATTATTATACACCAGGTTCGGTCAATAAAATAAAATTTAATTGGGGACTATTTGAAATGATACGAGACTTTTCAAATCATTTATATATTTAATTAAGAGTGAAGGTTATGATGGTAGTCCATGCAAAAAATAATCTGAAAATTTGATTCTTTGAAACTTTTTGAAACACAAGTTTCGGCCAAAAAATCATAATATATTATACACTAGTTTATACTAGTTTCTGTCAAAAATCAAATTAAACCTGAGATTGTTCGAAATGATATGAAACTTCACATATCATTTATATATTTTACGAGGGAAGGTTATCATGGAAGTCCATGCAAAAAATCATCGGAAAATTAGATTCTGTGAAAATTTTCGAAATGCAAGTTTCGGTCAAAAAAATAAATTTTAATTGGGGACTATTTGAAATGATACGAGCCTTTTCAGATCATTTATATATGTTAAGAGGGAAGGTTATGATGGTAGTCCATGCAAAAAATAATCTGAAAATTTGATTCTATGAAACTTTTCGAAATGCAAGTTTCGGCCAAAAAATCCTAATATATTATACACTAATTTATACTAGTTTCGGTCAAAATCAAATTAAATCGGGGACTGTTCGAAATGATATGAAACGTCACATATCATTTATAAATTTTACGAGGGAAGGTTATCATGGAAGTCCATGCGGAAAAAAATCGAAAAATTAGATTCTATGAAACTTTTTGAAATGTAAGTTTCGGTCAAAAATCATAGTATATTATTATACACTAGTTTCGGTCAATAAAATAAAATTTGATTGGGGACTATTTGAAATGATACGAGACTTTACAGATCATTTATATATGTAATTATGAGGGAAGGTTATGATGGTAGTCCATGCAAAAAATAATCTGAAAAATTTGATTCTATGAAACTTATCGAAATGCAAGTTTCGCCCAAAAAATCATAATATATTATACACTAATTTATACTAGTTTCGGTCAAAAATCAAATTATATCGGGCACTGTTCGAAATGATACGAAACTTAACATATCATTTATATATTTTACGAGGGAAGGTTATCATGGAAGTCCATGTGAAAAATCATCGGAAAATTAGATTCTATGAAACTTTTTGAAATGTAAGTTTTCGTCAAAAATCATAGTATATTATACACTAGTTTAGGTCAATAAAATAAAATTTAATTGGGGACTATTTGAAATGATACGAGACTTTTCATATCATTTATATATGTTAAGAGGCAAGATTATGATGGTAGTCCATGCAAAAAAAATCATCTGAAAACTAGATTCTATGAAACTTTTCGAAATGCAAGTTACGGCCAAAAAATCATAATATATTATACACTAGTTTATACTAGTTTCGGTCAAAAATCAAATTATATCGGGCACTGTTCGAAATGATTCGAAACTTCACATATCATTTATATATTTTATGAGGGAAGGTTATCATGGAAGTCCATGCGAAAAATCATCGGAAAATTAGATTCTATGAAACTTTTCGAAATGTAAGTCTCAGTCAAAAATCATTGTATATTATTATACACCAGGTTCGGTCAATAAAATAAAATTTAATTGGGGACTATTTGAAATGATACGAGACTTTTCAGATCATTTATATATGTCATTAAGAGTGAAGGTTATGATGGTAGTCCATGCAAAAAATAATCTGAAAATTTGATTCTTTGAAACTTTTCGAAACACAAGTTTCGGCCAAAAAATCATAATATATTATACACTAGTTTATACTAGTTTCTGTCAAAAATCAAATTAAACCTGAGATTGTTCGAAATGATATGAAACTTCACATATCATTTATATATTTTACGAGGGAAGGTTATCATGGAAGTCCATGCAAAAAATCATCGGAAAATTAGATTCTGTGAAAATTTTCGAAATGCATGTTTCGGTCAAAAATCATAGTATATTATACACTAGTTTCGGTCAAAAAAATAAATTTTAATTGGGGACTATTTGAAATGATACGAGCCTTTTCAGATCATTTATATATGTTAAGAGGGAAGGTTATGATGGTAGTCCATGCAAAAAATAATCTGAAAATTTGATTCTATGAAACTTTTCGAAATGCAAGTTTCGGCCAAAAAATCATAATATATTATACACTAGTTTATACTAGTTTCTGTCAAAAATCAAATTAAACCTGAGATTGTTCGAAATGATATGAAACTTCACATATCATTTATATATTTTACGAGGGAAGGTTATCATGGAAGTCCATGCGGAAAAAAATCGAAAAATTAGATTCTGTGAAAATTTTCGAAATGCAAGTTTCGGTCAAAAATCATAGTATATTATTATACACTAGTTTCGGTCAATAAAATAAAATTTGATTGGGGACTATTTGAAATGTTACGAGACTTTTCAGATCATTTATATATGTAATTATGAGGGAAGGTTATGATGGTAGTCCATGCAAAAAATAATCTGAAAATTTGATTCTATGAAACTTATCGAAATGCAAGTTTCGCCCAAAAAATCATAATATATTATACACTAATTTATACTAGTTTCGGTCAAAAATCAAATTAAATCGGGGACTGTTCGAAATGATACAAAACTTAACATATCATTTATATATTTTACGAGGGAAGGTTATCATTGAAGTCCATGCGAAAAATCATCGGAAAATTAGATTCTATGAAACTTTTTGAAATGTAAATTTTGGTCAAAAATCATAGTATATTATACACTAGTTTAGGTCAATAAAATAAAATTTAATTGGGGACTATTTGAAATGATACGAGACATTTCATATCATTTATATATGTTAAGAGGCAAGATTATGATGGTAGTCCATGCAAAAAAAATCATCTGAAAACTAGATTCTATGAAACTTTTCGAAATGCAAGTTACGGCCAAAAAATCATAATATATTATACACTAGTTTATACTAGTTTCGGTCAAAAATCAAATTATATCGGGCACTGTTCGAAATGATTCGAAACTTCACATATCATTAATATATTTTATGAGGGAAGGTTATCATGGAAGTCCATGCGAAAAATCATCGGAAAATTAGATTCTATGAAACTTTTCGAAATGTAAGTTTCAGTCAAAAATCATTGTATATTATTATACACCAGGTTCGGTCAATAAAATAAAATTTAATTGGGGACTATTTGAAATGATACGAGACTTTTCAGATCATTTATATATGTAATTAAGAGGGAAGGTTATGATGGTAGTCCATGCAAAAAATAATCTGAAAATTTGATTCTTTGAGACTTTTCGAAACACAAGTTTCGGCTAAAAAATCATAATATATTATACACTAGTTTATACTAGTTTCGGTCAAAAATCAAATTAAACCTGAGATTGTTCGAAATGATATGAAACTTCACATATCATTTATATATTTTACGAGGGAAGGTTATCATGGAAGTCCATGCAAAAAAACTTCGGAAAATTAGATTCTGTGAAAATTTTTGAAATGCAAGTATCGGTCAAAAATCATAGTATATTATACACTAGTTTCGGTCAAAAAAATAAAATTTAATTGGGGACTATTTGAAATGATATGAGCCTTTTCAGATCATTTATATATGTTAAGAGGGAAGGTTATGATGTTAGTCCATGCAAAAAATAATCTGAAAATTTGATTCTATGAAACTTTTCGAAATGGAAGTTTCGGCCAAAAAATCCTAATATATTATACACTAATTTATACTAGTTTCGGTCAAAAATCAAATTAAATCCGGGACTGTTCGAAATGATATGAAACGTCACATATCATTTATAAATTTTACGAGGGAAGGTTATCATGGAAGTCCATGCGAAAAAAAATCGAAAAATTAGATTCTATGAAACTTTTTGAAATGCAAGTTTCGGTCAAAAATCATAGTATATTATTATACACTAGTTTCGGTCAATAAAATAAAATTTGATTGGGGACTATTTGAAATGATACGAGACTTTACAGATCATTTATATATGTAATTATGAGGGAAGGTTATGATGGTAGTCCATGCAAAAAATAATCTGAAAATTTGATTCTATGAAACTTATCGAAATGCAAGTTTCGCCCAAAAAATCATAATATATTATACACTAATTTATACTAGTTTCGGTCAAAAATCAAATTATATCGGGCACTGTTCGAAATGATTCGAAACTTCACATATCATTTATATATTTTATGAGGGAAGGTTATCATGGAAGTCCATGCGAAAAATCATCGGAAAATTAGATTCTATGAAACTTTTCGAAATGTAAGTTTCAGTCAAAAATCATTGTATATTATTATACACCAGGTTCGGTCAATAAAATAAAATTTAATTGGGGACTATTTGAAATGATACGAGACTTTTCAGATCATTTATATATTTAATTAAGAGTGAAGGTTATGATGGTAGTCCATGCAAAAAATAATCTGAAAATTTGATTCTTTGAAACTTTTCGAAACACAAGTTTCGGCCAAAAAATCATAATATATTATACACTAGTTTATACTAGTTTCTGTCAAAAATCAAATTAAACCTGAGATTGTTCGAAATGATATGAAACTTCACATATCATTTATATATTTTACGAGGGAAGGTTATCATGGAAGTCCATGCAAAAAATCATCGGAAAATTAGATTCTCAGAAAATTTTCGAAATGCAAGTTTCGGTCAAAAATCATAGTATATTATACACTAGTTTCGGTCAAAAAAATAAAATTTAATTGGGGACTATTTGAAATGATACGAGCCTTTTCAGATAATTTATATATGTTAAGAGGGAAGGTTATGATGGTAGTCCATGCAAAAAATAATCTGAAAATTTGATTCTATGAAACTTTTCGAAATGCAAGTTTCGGCCAAAAAATCCTAATATATTATACACTAATTTATACTAGTTTCGGCCAAAAATCAAATTAAATCGGGGACTGTTCGAAATGATATGAAACGTCACATATCATTTATAAATTTTACGTGGGAAGGTTATCATGGAAGTCCATGCGGAAAAAAATCGAAAAATTAGATTCTATGAAACTTTTTGAAATGTAAGTTTCAGTCAAAAATCATAGTATATTATTATACACTAGTTTCGGTCAATAAAATAAAATTTGATTGGGGACTATTTGAAATGATACGAGACTTTTCAGATCATTTATATATGTAATTATGAGGGAAGGTTATGATGGTAGTCCATGCAAAAAATAATCTGAAAATTTGATTCTATGAAACTTATCGAAATGCAAGTTTCGCCCAAAAAATCATAATATATTATACACTAATTTATACTAGTTTCGGTTAAAAATCAAATTATATCGGGCACTGTTCGAAATGATACGAAACTTAACATATCATTTATATATTTTACGAGGGAAGGTTATCATGGAAGTCCATGTGAAAAATCATCGGAAAATTAGATTCTATGAAACTTTTTGAAATGTAAGTTTTGGTCAAAAATCATAGTATATTATACACTAGTTTAGGTCAATAAAATAAAATTTAATTGGGAACTATTTGAAATGATACGAGACTTTTCATATCATTTATATATGTTAAGAGGCAAGATTATGATGGTAGTCCATGCAAAAAAAATCATCTGAAAACTAGATTCTATGAAACTTTTCGAAATGCAAGTTACGGCCAAAAAATCATAATATATTATACACTAGTTTATACTAGTTTCGGTCAAAAAGCAAATTATATCGGGCATTGTTCGAAATGATTCGAAACTTCACATATCATTTATATATTTTATGAGGGAAGGTTATCATGGAAGTCCATGCAAAAAATCATCGGAAAATTAGATTCTATGAAACTTTTCGAAATGTAAGTTTCAGTCAAAAATCATTGTATATTATTATACACCAGGTTCGGTCAATAAAATAAAATTTAATTGGGGACTATTTGAAATGATACGAGACTTTTCAGATCATTTATATATGTCATTAAGAGTGAAGGTTATGATGGTAGTCCATGCAAAAAATAATCTGAAAATTTGATTCTTTGAAACTTTTCGAAACACAAGTTTCGGCCAAAAAATCATAATATATTATACACTAGTTTATACTAGTTTCTGTCAAAAATCAAATTAAACCTGAGATTGTTCGAAATGATATGAAACTTCACATATCATTTATATATTTTACGAGGGAAGGTTATCATGGAAGTCCATGCAAAAAATCATCGGAAAATTAGATTCTGTGAAAATTTTCGAAATGCAAGTTTCGGTCAAAAAAATAAATTTTAATTGGGGACTATTTGAAATGATACGAGCCTTTTCAGATCATTTATATATGTTAAGAGGGAAGGTTATGATGGTAGTCCATGCAAAAAATAATCTAAAAATTTGATTCTATGAAACTTTTCGAAATGCAAGTTTCGGCCAAAAAATCCTAATATATTATACACTAATTTATACTAGTTTCGGTCAAAATCAATTTAAATCGGGGACTGTTCGAAATGATATGAAACGTCACATATCATTTATAAATTTTACGAGGGAAGGTTATCATGGAAGTCCATGCGGAAAAAAATCGAAAAATTAGATTCTATGAAACTTTTTGAAATGTAAGTTTCGGTCAAAAATCATAGTATATTATTATACACTAATTTAGGTCAATAAAATAAAATTTGATTGGGGACTATTTGAAATGATACGAGACTTTACAGATCATTTATATATGTAATTATGAGGGAAGGTTATGATGGTAGTCCATGCAAAAAATAATCTGAAAATTTGATTCTATGAAACTTATCGAAATGCAAGTTTCGCCCAAAAAATCATAATATATTATACACTAATTTATACTAGTTTCGGTCAAAAATCAAATTATATCGGGCACTGTTCGAAATGATACGAAACTTAACATATCATTTATATATTTTACGAGGGAAGGTTATCATGGAAGTCCATGTGAAAAATCATCGGAAAATTAGATTCTATGAAACTTTTTGAAATGTAAGTTTTCGTCAAAAATCATAGTATATTATACACTAGTTTAGGTCAATAAAATAAAATTTAATTGGGGACTATTTGAAATGATACGAGACTTTTCATATCATTTATATATGTTAAGAGGCAAGATTATGATGGTAGTCCATGCAAAAAAAAATCATCTGAAAACTAGATTCTATGAAACTTTTCGAAATGCAAGTTACGGCCAAAAAATCATAATATATTATACACTAGTTTATACTAGTTTCGGTCAAAAATCAAATTATATCGGGCACTGTTCGAAATGATTCGAAACTTCACATATCATTTATATATTTTATGAGGGAAGGTTATCATGGAAGTCCATGCAAAAAATCATCGGAAAATTAGATTCTATGAAACTTTTCGAAATGTAAGTTTCAGTCAAAAATCATTGTATATTATTATACACCAGGTTCGGTCAATAAAATAAAATTTAATTGGGGACTATTTGAAATGATACGAGACTTTTCAGATCATTTATATATGTCATTAAGAGTGAAGGTTATGATGGTAGTCCATGCAAAAAATAATCTGAAAATTTGATTCTTTGAAACTTTTCGAAACACAAGTTTCGGCCAAAAAATCATAATATATTATACACTAGTTTATACTAGTTTCTGTCAAAAATCAAATTAAACCTCAGATTGTTCGAAATGATATGAAACTTCACATATCATTTATATATTTTACGAGGGAAGGTTATCATGGAAGTCCATGCAAAAAATCATCGGAAAATTAGATTCTGTGAAAATTTTCGAAATGCAAGTTTCGGTAAAAAATCATAGTATATTATACACTAGTTTCGGTCAAAAAAATAAATTTTAATTGGGGACTATTTGAAATGATACGAGCCTTTTCAGATCATTTATATATGTTAAGAGGGAAGGTTATGATGGTAGTCCATGCAAAAAATAATCTGAAAATTTGATTCTATGAAACCTTTCGAAATGCAAGTTTCGGCCAAAAAATCCTAATATATTATACACTAATTTATACAAGTTTCGGTCAAAAATCAAATTAAATCGGGGACTGTTCGAAATGATATGAAACGTCACATATCATTTATAAATTTTACGAGGGAAGGTTATCATGGAAGTCCATGCGGAAAAAAATCGAAAAATTAGATTCTATGAAACTTTTTGAAATGTAAATTCCGGTCAAAAATCATAGTATATTATTATACACTAGTTTCGGTCAATAAAATAAAATTTGATTGGGGACTATTTGAAATGATACGAGACTTTTCAGATCATTTATATATGTAATTATGAGGGAAGGTTATGATGGTAGTCCATGCAAAAAATAATCTGAAAATTTGATTCTATGAAACTTATCGAAATGCAAGTTTCGCCCAAAAAATCATAATATACTATACACTAATTTATACTAGTTTCGGTCAAAAATCAAATTAAATCGAGGACTGTTCGAAATGATACAAAACTTAACATATCATTTATATATTTTACGAGGGAAGGTTATCATGGAAGTCCATGCGAAAAATCATCGGAAAATTAGATTCTATGAAACTTTTTGAAATGTAAGTCTTGGTCAAAAATCATAGTATATTATACACTAGTTTAGGTCAATAAAATAAAATTTAATTGGGGACTATTTGAAATGATACGAGACTTTTCATATCATTTATATATGTTAAGAGGCAAGATTATGATGGTAGTCCATGCAAAAAAAAAAATCATCTGAAAACTAGATTCTATGAAACTTTTCGAAATGCAAGTTACGGCCAAAAAATTATAATATATTATACACTAGTTTATACTAGTTTCGGTCAAAAATCAAATTATATCGGGCACTGTTTGAAATGATTCGAAGCTTCTCATATCATTTATATATTTTACGAGGGAAGGTTATCATGGAAGTCCATGCGAAAAATCATCAGGAAATTAGATTCTATGAAACTTTTCGAAATGTAAGTTTCAGTCAAAAATCATTGTATATTATTATACACCAGGTTCGGTCAATAAAATAAAATTTAAATGGGGACTATTTGAAATGATACGAGACTTTTCAGATCATTTATATATGTAATTAAGAGGGAAGGTTATGATGGTAGTCCATGCAAAAAATAATCTGGAAATTTGATTCTTTGAAACTTTTCGAAACACAAGTTTCGGATAAAAAAATCATAATATATTATACACTAGTTTATACTAGTTTCGGTCAAAAATCAAATTAAACCTGAGATTGTTCGAAATGATATGAAACTTCACATATCATTTATATATTTTACGAGGGAAGGTTATCATGGAAGTCCATGCAAAAAATCATCGGAAAATTAGATTCTGTGAAAATTTTCGAAATGCAAGTTTCGGTAAAAAATCATAGTATATTATACACTAGTTTCGGTCAAAAAAATAAAATTTAATTGGGGACTATTTGAAATGATACGAGCCTTTTCAGATCATTTATATATGTTAAGAGGGAAGGTTATGATGGTAGTCCATGCAAAAAATAATCTGAAAATTTGATTCTATGAAACTTTTCGAAATGCAAGTTTCGGCCAAAAAATCCTAATATATTATACACTAATTTATACTAGTTTCGATCAAAAATCAAATTAAATCGGGGACTGTTCGAAATGATATGAAACATCACATATCATTTATAAATTTTACGAGGGAAGGTTATCATGGAAGTCCATGCGGAAAAAAATCGAAAAATTAGATTCTATGAAACTTTTTGAAATGTAAGTTTCGGTCAAAAATCATAGTATATTATTATACACTAGTTTCGGTCAATAAAATAAAATTTGATTGGGGACTATTTGAAATGATACGAGACTTTTCAGATCATTTATATATGTAATAATGAGGGAAGGTTATGATGGTAGTCCATGCAAAAAATAATCTGAAAATTTGATTCTATGAAACTTATCGAAATGCAAGTTTCGCCCAAAAAATCATAATATACTATACACTAATTTATACTAGTTTCGGTCTAAAACCAAATTAAATCGGGGACTGTTCGAAATGATACGAAACTTAACATATCATTTATATATTTTACGAGGGAAGGTTATCATGGAAGTCCATGCGAAAAATCATCGGAAAATTAGATTCTATGAAACTTTTTGAAATGTAAGTTTGGGTCAAAAAGCATAGTATATTATACACTAGTTTAGGTCAATAAAATAAAATTTAATTGGGGACTATTTGAAATGATACGAGACTTTTCATATCATTTATATATGTTAAGAGGCAAGATTATGATGGTAGTCCATGCAAAAAAAAATCATCTGAAAACTAGATTCTATGAAACTTTTCGAAATGCAAGTTACGGCCAAAAAATCATAATATATTATACACTAGTTTATACTAGTTTCGGTCAAAAATCAAATTATATCGGGCACTGTTCGAAATGATTCAAAACTTCACATATCATTTATATATTTTATGAGGGAAGGTTATCATGGAAGTCCATGCGAAAAATCATCGGAAAATTAGATTCTATGAAACTTTTCGAAATGTAAGTTTCAGTCAAAAATCATTGTATATTATTATACACCAGGTTCGGTCAATAAAATAAAATTTAATTGGGGACTATTTGAAATGATACGAGACTTTTCAGATCATTTATATATGTAATTAAGAGGGAAGGTTATGATGGTAGTCCATGCAAAAAATAATCTGAAAATTTTATTCTTTGAGACTTTTCGAAACACAAGTTTCGGCCAAAAAATCATAATATATTATACACTAGTTTATACTAGTTTCGGTCAAAAATCAAATTAAACCTGAGATTGTTCGAAATGATATGAAACTTCACATATCATTTATATATTTTACGAGGGAAGGTTATCATGGAAGTCCATGCAAACAATCTTCGGAAAATTAGATTCTGTGAAAATTTTCAAAATGCAAGTTTCGGTCAAAAATCATAGTATATTATACACTAGTTTCGGTCAAAAAAATAAATTTTAATTGGGGACTATTTGAAATGATACGAGCCTTTTCAGATCATTTATATATGTTAAGAGGGAAGGTTATGATGGTAGTCCATGCAAAAAATAATCTGAAAATTTGATTCTATGAAACCTTTCGAAATGCAAGTTTCGGCCAAAAAATCCTAATATATTATACACTAATTTATACAAGTTTCGGTCAAAAATCAAATTAAATCCGGGACTGTTCGAAATGATATGAAACGTCACATATCATTTATAAATTTTACGAGGGAAGGTTATCATGGAAGTCCATGCGGAAAAAAATCGAAAAATTAGATTCTATGAAACTTTTTGAAATGTAAGTTTCGGTCAAAAATCATAGTATATTATTATACACTAGTTTCGGTCAATAAAATAAAATTTGATTGGGGACTATTTGAAATGATACGAGACTTTTCAGATCATTTATATATGTAATAATGAGGGAAGGTTATGATGGTAGTCCATGCAAAAAATAATCTGAAAATTTGATTCTATGAAACTTATCGAAATGCAAGTTTCGCCCAAAAAATCATAATATACTATACACTAATTTATACTAGTTTCGGTCTAAAACCAAATTAAATCGGGGACTGTTCGAAATGATACGAAACTTAACATATCATTTATATATTTTACGAGGGAAGGTTATCATGGAAGTCCATGCGAAAAATCATCGGAAAATTAGATTCTATGAAACTTTTTGAAATGTAAGTTTGGGTCAAAAAGCATAGTATATTATACACTAGTTTAGGTCAATAAAATAAAATTTAATTGGGGACTATTTGAAATGATACGAGACTTTTCATATCATTTATATATGTTAAGAGGCAAGATTATGATGGTAGTCCATGCAAAAAAAATCATCTGAAAACTAGATTCTATGAAACTTTTCGAAATGCAAGTTACGGCCAAAAAATCATAATATATTATACACTAGTTTATACTAGTTTCGGTCAAAAATCAAATTATATCGGGCACTGTTCGAAATGATTCAAAACTTCACATATCATTTATATATTTTATGAGGGAAGGTTATCATGGAAGTCCATGCGAAAAATCATCGGAAAATTAGATTCTATGAAACTTTTCGAAATGTAAGTTTCAGTCAAAAATCATTGTATATTATTATACACCAGGTTCGGTCAATAAAATAAAATTTAATTGGGGACTATTTGAAATGATACGAGACTTTTCAGATCATTTATATATGTAATTAAGAGGGAAGGTTATGATGGTAGTCCATGCAAAAAATAATCTGAAAATTTTATTCTTTGAGACTTTTCGAAACACAAGTTTCGGCCAAAAAATCATAATATATTATACACTAGTTTATACTAGTTTCGGTCAAAAATCAAATTAAACCTGAGATTGTTCGAAATGATATGAAACTTCACATATCATTTATATATTTTACGAGGGAAGGTTATCATGGAAGTCCATGCAAACAATCTTCGGAAAATTAGATTCTGTGAAAATTTTCGAAATGCAAGTTTCGGTCAAAAATCATAGTATATTATACACTAGTTTCGGTCAAAAAAATAAATTTTAATTGGGGACTATTTGAAATGATACGAGCCTTTTCAGATCATTTATATATGTTAAGAGGGAAGGTTATGATGGTAGTCCATGCAAAAAATAATCTGAAAATTTGATTCTATGAAACCTTTCGAAATGCAAGTTTCGGCCAAAAAATCCTAATATATTATACACTAATTTATACAAGTTTCGGTCAAAAATCAAATTAAATCCGGGACTGTTCGAAATGATATGAAACGTCACATATCATTTATAAATTTTACGAGGGAAGGTTATCATGGAAGTCCATGCGGAAAAAAATCGAAAAATTAGATTCTATGAAACTTTTTGAAATTTAAGTTTCGGTCAAAAATCATAGTATATTATTATACACTAGTTTCGGTCAATAAAATAAAATTTGATTGGGGACTATTTGAAATGATACGAGACTTTTCAGATCATTTATATAAGTAATAATGAGGAAAGGTTATGATGGTAGTCCATGCAAAAAATAATCTGAAAATTTGATTCTATGAAACTTATCGAAATGCAAGTTTCGCCCAAAAAATCATAATATACTATACACTAATTTATACTAGTTTCGGTCAAAAATCAAATTAAATCGAGGACTGTTCGAAATGATACGAAACTTAACATATCATTTATATATTTTACGAGGGAAGGTTATCATGGAAGTCCATGCGAAAAATCATCGGAAAATTAGATTCTATGAAACTTTTTGAAATGTAAGTCTTGGTCAAAAATCATAGTATATTATACACTAGTTTAGGTCAATAAAATAAAATTTAATTGGGGACTATTTGAAATGATACGAGACTTTTCATATCATTTATATATGTTAAGAGGCAAGATTATGATGGTAGTCCATGCAAAAAAAAAAAATCATCTGAAAACTAGATTCTATGAAACTTTTCGAAATGCAAGTTACGGCCAAAAAATTATAATATATTATACACTAGTTTATACTAGTTTCGGTCAAAAATCAAATTATATCGGGCACTGTTTGAAATGATTCGAAGCTTCACATATCATTTATATATTTTACGAGGGAAGGTTATCATGGAAGTCCATGCGAAAAATCATCAGGAAATTAGATTCTATGAAACTTTTCGAAATGTAAGTTTCAGTCAAAAATCATTGTATATTATTATACACCAGGTTCGGTCAATAAAATAAAATTTAAATGGGGACTATTTGAAATGATACGAGACTTTTCAGATCATTTATATATGTAATTAAGAGGGAAGGTTATGATGGTAGTCCATGCAAAAAATAATCTGAAAATTTGATTCTTTGAAACTTTTCGAAACACAAGTTTCGGATAAAAAAATCATAATATATTATACACTAGTTTATACTAGTTTCGGTCAAAAATCAAATTAAACCTGAGATTGTTCGAAATGATATGAAACTTCACATATCATTTATATATTTTACGAGGGAAGGTTATCATGGAAGTCCATGCAAAAAATCATCGGAAAATTAGATTCTGTGAAAATTTTCGAAATGCAAGTTTCGGTAAAAAATCATAGTATATTATACACTAGTTTCGGTCAAAAAAATAAAATTTAATTGGGGACTATTTGAAATGATACGAGCCTTTTCAGATCATTTATATATGTTAAGAGGGAAGGTTATGATGGTAGTCCATGCAAAAAATAATCTGAAAATTTTATTCTATGAAACTTTTCGAAATGCAAGTTTCGGCCAAAAAATCCTAATATATTATACACTAATTTATACTAGTTTCGGTCAAAAATCAAATTAAATCGGGGACTGTTCGAAATGATATGAAACATCACATATCATTTATAAATTTTACGAGGGAAGGTTATCATGGAAGTCCATGCGGAAAAAAATCGAAAAATTAGATTCTATGAAACTTTTTGAAATGTAAGTTTCGGCCAAAAATCATAGTATATTATTATACACTAGTTTCGGTCAATAAAATAAAATTTGATTGGGGACTATTTGAAATGATACGAGACTTTTCAGATCATTTATATATGTAATAATGAGGGAAGGTTATGATGGTAGTCCATGCAAAAAATAATCTGAAAATTTGATTCTATGAAACTTATCGAAATGCAAGTTTCGCCCAAAAAATCATAATATACTATACACTAATTTATACTAGTTTCGGTCTAAAACCAAATTAAATCGGGGACTGTTCGAAATGATACGAAACTTAACATATCATTTATATATTTTACGAGGGAAGGTTATCATGGAAGTCCATGCGAAAAATCATCGGAAAATTAGATTCTATGAAACTTTTTGAAATGTAAGTTTGGGTCAAAAAGCATAGTATATTATACACTAGTTTAGGTCAATAAAATAAAATTTAATTGGGGACTATTTGAAATGATACGAGACTTTTCATATCATTTATATATGTTAAGAGGCAAGATTATGATGGTAGTCCATGCAAAAAAAATCATCTGAAAACGAGATTCTATGAAACTTTTCGAAATGCAAGTTACGGCCAAAAAATCATAATATATTATACACTAGTTTATACTAGTTTCGGTCAAAAATCAAATTATATCGGGCACTGTTCGAAATGATTCAAAACTTCACATATCATTTATATATTTTATGAGGGAAGGTTATCATGGAAGTCCATGCGAAAAATCATCGGAAAATTAGATTCTATGAAACTTTTCGAAATGTAAGTTTCAGTCAAAAATCATTGTATATTATTATACACCAGGTTCGGTCAATAAAATAAAATTTAATTGGGGACTATTTGAAATGATACGAGACTTTTCAGATCATTTATATATGTAATTAAGAGGGAAGGTTATGATGGTAGTCCATGCAAAAAATAATCTGAAAATTTGATTCTTTGAAACTTTTCGAAACACAAGTTTCGGCCAAAAAATCATAATATATTATACACTAGTTTATACTAGTTTCGGTCAAAAATCAAATTAAACCTGAGATTGTTCGAAATGATATGAAACTTCACATATCATTTATATATTTTACGAGGGAAGGTTATCATGGAATTCCATGCAAAAAATCATCGGAAAATTAGATTCTGTGAAAATTTTCGAAATGCAAGTTTCGGTCAAAAATCATAGTATATTATACACTAGTTTCAGTCAAAAAAATAAAATTTAATTGGGGACTATTTGAAATGATACGAGCCTTTTCAGATCATTTATATATGTTAAGAGGGAAGGTTATGATGGTAGTTCATGCAAAAAATAATCTGAAAATTTGATTCTATGAAACCTTTCGAAATGCAAGTTTCGGCCAAAAAATCCTAATATATTATACACTAATTTATACTAGTTTCGGTCAAAAATCAAATTAAATCGGGGACTGTTCGAAATGATATGAAACGTCACATATCATTTATAAATTTTACGAGGGAAGGTTATCATGGAAGTCCATGCGGAAAAAAATCGAAAAATTAGATTCTATGAAACTTTTTGAAATGTAAGTTTCGGTCAAAAATCATAGTATATTATTATACACTAGTTTCGGTCAATAAAATAAAATTTGATTGGGGACTATTTGAAATGATACGAGACTTTTCAGATCATTTATATATGTAATTATAAGGGAAGGTTATGATGGTAGTCCATGCAAAAAATAATCTGAAAATTTGATTCTATGAAACTTATCGAAATGCAAGTTTCGCCCAAAAAATCATAATATACTATACACTAATTTATACTAGTTTCGGTCTAAAACCAAATTAAATCGGGGACTGTTCGAAATGATACGAAACTTAACATATCATTTATATATTTTACGAGGGTAGGTTATCATGGAAGACCATGCGAAAAATCATCGGAAAATTAGATTCTATGAAACTTTTTGAAATGTAAGTTTGGGTCAAAAATCATAGTATATTATACACTAGTTTAGGTCAATAAAATAAAATTTAATTGGGGACTATTTGAAATGATACGAGACTTTTCATATCATTTATATATGTTAAGAGGCAAGATCTTGATGGTAGTCCATGCAAAAAAAAATCATCTGAAAACTAGATTCTATGAAACTTTTCGAAATGCAAGTTACGGCCAAAAAATCATAATATATTATACACTAGTTTATACTAGTTTCGGTCAAAAATCAAATTATATCGGGCACTGTTCGAAATGATTCGAAACTTCACATATCATTTATATATTTTATGAGGGAAGGTTATCATGGAAGTCCATGCGAAAAATCATCGGAAAATTAAATTCTATGAAACTTTTCGAAATGTAAGTTTCAGTCAAAAATCATTGTATATTATTATACACCAGGTTCGGTCAATAAAATAAAATTTAATTGGGGACTATTTGAAATGATACGAGACTTTTCAGATCATTTATATATGTAATTAAGAGTGAAGGTTATGATGGTAGTCCATGCAAAAAATAATCTGAAAATTTGATTCTTTGAAACATTTCGAAACACAAATTTCGGCCAAAAAATCATAATATATTATACACTAGTTTATACTAGTTTCGGTCAAAAATCAAATTAAACCTGAGATTGTTCGAAATGATATGAAACTTCACATATCATTTATATATTTTACGAGGGAAGGTTATCATGGAAGTCCATGCAAAAAATCATCGGAAAATTAGATTCTGTGAAAAATTTCGAAATGCAAGTTTCGGTCAAAAATCATAGTATATTATACACTAGTCTCGGTCAAAAAAATAAAATTTAATTGGGGACTATTTGAAATGATACGAGCGTTTTCAGATCATTTATATATGTTAAGAGGGAAGGTTATGATGGTAGTCCATGCAAAAAATAATCTGAAAATTTGATTCTATGAAACTTTTCGAAATGCAAGTTTCGGCCAAAAAATCCTAATATATTATACACTAATTTATACTAGTTTCGGACAAAAATCAAATTAAATCAGGGACTGTTCGAAATGATACGAAACGTCACATATCATTTATAAATTTTACGAGGGAAGGAATTCATGGAAGTCCATGCGAAAAATAATCGGAAAATTAGATTCTATGAAACATTTTGAAATGTAAGTTTCGGTCAAAAATCATAGTATTATTATACACTAGTTTCGGTCAATAAAATAAAATTTGATTGGGGACTATTTGAAATGATACGAGACTTTTCAGATCATTTATATATGTAATTAAGAGGGAAGGTTATGATGGTAGTCCATGCAAAAAATAATCTAAAAATTTGATTCTTTGAAACTTTTCGAAACACAAGTTTCGGCCAAAAATACATAATATATTATACACTAATTTATACTAGTTTCGGTCAAAAATCAAATTAAATCGGGGACTGTTCGAAATGATACGAAACTTAACATATCATTTATATATTTTACGAGGGAAGGTTATCATGGAAGTCCATGAGAAAAATCATCGGAAAATTAGATTCTATGAAACTTTTTGAAATGTAAGTTTTGGTCAAAAATCATAGTATATTATACACTAGTTTAGGTCAAAAAAATAAAATTTAATTGGGGACTATTTGAAATGATACGAGCCTTTTCAGATCATTTATATATGTTAAGAGGGAAGGTTATGATGGTAGTCCATGCAAAAAAAATATCATCTGATAACTAGATTCTATGAAACTTTTCGAAATGCAAGTTACGGCCAAAAAATCATAATATATTATACACTAGTTTATACTAGTTTCGGTCAAAAATCAAATTATATCGGGCACTGTTCGATTCGAAACTTCACATATCATTTATATATTTTATGAGGGAAGGTTATCATGGAAGTCCATGCGAAAAATCATCGGAAAATTAGATTCTATGAAACTTTTCGAAATGTAAGTTTCAGTCAAAAATCATTGTATATTATAATACACCAGGTTCGGTCAATAAAATAAAATTTAATTGGGGAATATTTGAAATGATACGAGACTTTTCAGATCATTTATATATGTAATTAAGAGGGAAGGTTATGATGGTAGTCCATGCAAAAAATAATCTGAAAATTTGATTATTTGAAACTTTTCGAAACACAAACTTCGGCCAAAAAATCATAATATATTATACACTAGTTTATACTAGTTTCGGTCAAAAATCAAATTAAACCTGAGATTGTTTGAAATGATATGAAACTTCACATATCATTTATATATTTTACGAGGGGAGGTTATCATGGAAGTCCATGCAAAAAATCATCGGAAAATTAGATTCTATGAAAATTTTCGAAATGCAAGTTTCGGTCAAAAATCATAGTATATTATAAACTAGTCTCGGTCAAAAAAATCAAATTTAATTGGGGACTATTTGAAATGATACGAGCGTTTTCAGATCATTTATATATGTAAAGAGGAAAGGTTATGATGGTAGTCCATGCAAAAAATAATCTGAAAATTTGATTCTATGAAACTTTTCGAAATGCAAGTTTCGGCCAAAAAATCCTAATATATTATACACTAATTTATACTAGTTTCGGTCAAAAATCAAATTAAATCGGGGACTGTTCGAAATGATATGAAACATCACATATCATTTATAAATTTTACGAGGGAAGGTTATCATGGAAGTCCATGCGGAAAAAAATCGAAAAATTAGATTCTATGAAACTTTTTGAAATGTAAGTTTCGGTCAAAAATCATAGTATATTATTATACACTAGTTTCGGTCAATAAAATAAAATTTGATTAGGGACTATTTGAAATGATACGAGACTTTTTAGATCATTTATATATGTAATTATGAGGGAAGGTTATGATCGTAGTCCATGCAAAAAATAATCTGAAAATTTGATTCTATGAAACTTATCGAAATGCAAGTTTCGCCCAAAAAATCATAATATATTATACACTAATTTATACTAGTTTCGGTCAAAAATCAAATTAAATCGGGGACTGTTCGAAATGATACGAAAATTAACATATAATTTATATATTTTACGAGGGAAGGTTATCATGGAAGTCCATGCGAAAAATCATCGGAAAATTAGATTCTATGAAACTTTTTGAAATGTAAGTTTTGGTCAAAAATCATAGTATATTATACACTAGTTTAGGTCAATAAAATAAAATTTAATTGGGGACTATTTGAAATGATACGAGACTTTTCATATCATTTATATATGTTAAGAGGCAAGATTATGATGGTAGTCCATAAAAATAAAATCATCTGAAAACTAGATTCTATGAAACTTTTCGAAATGCAAGTTACGGCCAAAAAATCATAATATATTATACACTAGTTTATACTAGTTTCGGTCAAAAATCAAATTATATCGGGCACTGTTCGAAATGATTCGAAACTTCACATATCATTTATATATTTTATGAGGGAAGGTTATCATGGAAGTCCGTGCGAAAAATCATCGGAAAATTAGATTCTATAAAACTTTTCGAAATGTAAGTTTCAGTCAAAAATCATTGTATATTATTATACACCAGGTTCGGTCAATAAAATAAAATTTAATTGGGGACTATTTGAAATGATACGAGACTTTTCAGATCATTTATATATGTAACTAAGAGTGAAGGTTATGATGGTAGTCAATGCAAAAAATAATCTGAAAATTTGATTCTTTGAAACTTTTCGAAACACAAGCTTCGGCCAAAAAATCATAATATATTATACACTAGTTTATACTAGTTTCGGTCAAAAATCAAATTAAACCTGAGATTGTTCGAAATGATATGAAACTTCACATATCATTTATATATTTTACGAGGGAAGGTTATCATGGAAGTCCATGCAAAAAATCATCGGAAAATTAGATTCTGTGAAAAATTTCGAAATGCAAGTTTCGGTCAAAAATCATAGTATATTATACACTAGTCTCGGTCAAAAAAATAAAATTTAATTGGGGACTATTTGAAATGATACGAGCGTTTTCAGATCATTTATATATGTAAAGAGGAAAGGTTATGATGGTAGTCCATGCAAAAAATAATCTGAAAATTTGATTCTATGAAACTTTTCGAAATGCAAGTTTCGGCCAAAAAATCCTAATATATTATACACTAATTTATACTAGTTTCGGTCAAAAATCAAATTAAATCGGGGACTGTTCGAAATGATATGAAACATCACATATCATTTATAAATTTTACGAGGGAAGGTTATCATGGAAGTCCATGCGGAAAAAAATCGAAAAATTAGATTCTATGAAACTTTTTGAAATGTATGTTTCGGTCAAAAATCATAGTATATTATTATACACTAGTTTCGGTCAATAAAATAAAATTTGATTAGGGACTATTTGAAATGATACGAGACTTTTTAGATCATTTATATATGTAATTATGAGGGAAGGTTATGATCGTAGTCCATGCAAAAAATAATCTGAAAATTTGATTCTATGAAACTTATCGAAATGCAAGTTTCGCCCAAAAAATCATAATATATTATACACTAATTTATACTAGTTTCGGTCAAAAATCAAATTAAATCGGGGACTGTTCGAAATGATACGAAAATTAACATATAATTTATATATTTTACGAGGGAAGGTTATCATGGAAGTCCATGCGAAAAATCATCGGAAAATTAGATTCTATGAAACTTTTTGAAATGTAAGTTTTGGTCAAAAATCATAGTATATTATACACTAGTTTAGGTCAATAAAATAAAATTTAATTGGGGACTATTTGAAATGATACGAGACTTTTCATATCATTTATATATGTTAAGAGGCAAGATTATGATGGTAGTCCATAAAAATAAAATCATCTGAAAACTAGATTCTATGAAACTTTTCGAAATGCAAGTTACGGCCAAAAAATCATAATATATTATACACTAGTTTATACTAGTTTCGGTCAAAAATCAAATTATATCGGGCACTGTTCGAAATGATTCGAAACATCACATATCATTTATATATTTTATGAGGGAAGGTTATCATGGAAGTCCATGCGAAAAATCATCGGAAAATTAGATTCTATAAAACTTTTCGAAATGTAAGTTTCAGTCAAAAATCATTGTATATTATTATACACCAGGTTCGGTCAATAAAATAAAATTTAATTGGGGACTATTTGAAATGATACGAGACTTTTCAGATCATTTATATATGTAACTAAGAGTGAAGGTTATGATGGTAGTCAATGCAAAAAATAATCTGAAAATTTGATTCTTTGAAACTTTTCGAAACACAAGCTTCGGCCAAAAAATCATAATATATTATACACTAGTTTATACTAGTTTCGGTCAAAAATCAAATTAAACCTGAGATTGTTCGAAATGATATGAAACTTCACATATCATTTATATATTTTACGAGGGAAGGTTATCATGGAAGTCCATGCAAAAAATCATCGGAAAATTAGATTCTGTGAAAATTTTCGAAATGCAAGTTTCGGTCAAAAATCATAGTATATTATACACTAGTCTCGGTCAAAAAAATAAAATTTAATTGGGGACTATTTGAAATGATACGAGCGTTTTCAGATCATTTATATATGTTAAGAGGGAAGGTTATGATGGTAGTCCATGCAAAAAATAATCTGAAAATTTGATTCTATGAAACTTTTCGAAATGCAAGTTTCGGCCAAAAAATCCTAATATATTATACACTAATTTATACTAGTTTCGGACAAAAATCAAATTAAATCAGGGACTGTTCGAAATGATACGAAACGTCACATATCATTTATAAATTTTACGAGGGAAGGAATTCATGGAAGTCCATGCGAAAAATAATCGGAAAATTAGATTCTATGAAACATTTTGAAATGTAAGTTTCGGTCAAAAATCATAGTATTATTATACACTAGTTTCGGTCAATAAAATAAAATTTGATTGGGGACTATTTGAAATGATACGAGACTTTTCAGATCATTTATATATGTGATTAAGAGGGAAGGTTATGATGGTAGTCCATGCAAAAAATAATCTGAAAATTTGATTCTTTGAAACTTTTCGAAACACAAGTTTCGGCCAAAAATACATAATATATTATACACTAATTTATACTAGTTTCGGTCAAAAATCAAATTAAATCGGGGACTGTTCGAAATGATACGAAACTTAACATATCATTTATATATTTTACGAGGGAAGGTTATCATGGAAGTCCATGAGAAAAATCATCGGAAAATTAGATTCTATGAAACTTTTTGAAATGTAAGTTTTGGTCAAAAATCATAGTATATTATACACTAGTTTAGGTCAAAAAAATAAAATTTAATTGGGGACTATTTGAAATGATACGAGCCTTTTCAGATCATTTATATATGTTAAGAGGGAAGGTTATGATGGTAGTCCATGCAAAAAAAATATCATCTGAAAACTAGATTCTATGAAACTTTTCGAAATGCAAGTTACGGCCAAAAAATCATAATATATTATACACTAGTTTATACTAGTTTCGGTCAAAAATCAAATTATATCGGGCACTGTTCGATTCGAAACTTCACATATCATTTATATATTTTATGAGGGAAGGTTATCATGGAAGTCCATGCGAAAAATCATCGGAAAATTAGATTCTATGAAACTTTTCGAAATGTAAGTTTCAGTCAAAAATCATTGTATATTATAATACACCAGGTTCGGTCAATAAAATAAAATTTAATTGGGGAATATTTGAAATGATACGAGACTTTTCAGATCATTTATATATGTAATTAAGAGGGAAGGTTATGATGGTAGTCCATGCAAAAAATAATCTGAAAATTTGATTATTTGAAACTTTTCGAAACACAAACTTCGGCCAAAAAATCATAATATATTATACACTAGTTTATACTAGTTTCGGTCAAAAATCAAATTAAACCTGAGATTGTTTGAAATGATATGAAACTTCACATATCATTTATATATTTTACGAGGGAAGGTTATCATGGAAGTCCATGCAAAAAATCATCGGAAAATTAGATTCTATGAAAATTTTCGAAATGCAAGTTTCGGTCAAAAATCATAGTATATTATAAACTAGTCTCGGTCAAAAAAATCAAATTTAATTGGGGACTATTTGAAATGATACGAGCGTTTTCAGATCATTTATATATGTAAAGAGGAAAGGTTATGATGGTAGTCCATGCAAAAAATAATCTGAAAATTTGATTCTATGAAACTTTTCGAAATGCAAGTTTCGGCCAAAAAATCCTAATATATTATACACTAATTTATACTAGTTTCGGTCAAAAATCAAATTAAATCGGGGACTGTTCGAAATGATATGAAACATCACATATCATTTATAAATTTTACGAGGGAAGGTTATCATGGAAGTCCATGCGGAAAAAAATCGAAAAATTAGATTCTATGAAACTTTTTGAAATGTAAGTTTCGGTCAAAAATCATAGTATATTATTATACACTAGTTTCGGTCAATAAAATAAAATTTGATTAGGGACTATTTGAAATGATACGAGACTTTTTAGATCATTTATATATGTAATTATGAGGGAAGGTTATGATCGTAGTCCATGCAAAAAATAATCTGAAAATTTGATTCTATGAAACTTATCGAAATGCAAGTTTCGCCCAAAAAATCATAATATATTATACACTAATTTATACTAGTTTCGGTCAAAAATCAAATTAAATCGGGGACTGTTCGAAATGATACGAAAATTAACATATAATTTATATATTTTACGAGGGAAGGTTATCATGGAAGTCCATGCGAAAAATCATCGGAAAATTAGATTCTATGAAACTTTTTGAAATGTAAGTTTTGGTCAAAAATCATAGTATATTATACACTAGTTTAGGTCAATAAAATAAAATTTAATTGGGGACTATTTGAAATGATACGAGACTTTTCATATCATTTATATATGTTAAGAGGCAAGATTATGATGGTAGTCCATAAAAATAAAATCATCTGAAAACTAGATTCTATGAAACTTTTCGAAATGCAAGTTACGGCCAAAAAATCATAATATATTATACACTAGTTTATACTAGTTTCGGTCAAAAATCAAATTATATCGGGCACTGTTCGAAATGATTCGAAACTTCACATATCATTTATATATTTTATGAGGGAAGGTTATCATGGAAGTCCGTGCGAAAAATCATCGGAAAATTAGATTCTATAAAACTTTTCGAAATGTAAGTTTCAGTCAAAAATCATTGTATATTATTATACACCAGGTTCGGTCAATAAAATAAAATTTAATTGGGGACTATTTGAAATGATACGAGACTTTTCAGATCATTTATATATGTAACTAAGAGTGAAGGTTATGATGGTAGTCAATGCAAAAAATAATCTGAAAATTTGATTCTTTGAAACTTTTCGAAACACAAGCTTCGGCCAAAAAATCATAATATATTATACACTAGTTTATACTAGTTTCGGTCAAAAATCAAATTAAACCTGAGATTGTTCGAAATGATATGAAACTTCACATATCATTTATATATTTTACGAGGGAAGGTTATCATGGAAGTCCATGCAAAAAATCATCGGAAAATTAGATTCTGTGAAAATTTTCGAAATGCAAGTTTCGGTCAAAAATCATAGTATATTATACACTAGTCTCGGTCAAAAAAATAAAATTTAATTGGGGACTATTTGAAATGATACGAGCGTTTTCAGATCATTTATATATGTTAAGAGGGAAGGTTATGATGGTAGTCCATGCAAAAAATAATCTGAAAATTTGATTCTATGAAACTTTTCGAAATGCAAGTTTCGGCCAAAAAATCCTAATATATTATACACTAATTTATACTAGTTTCGGACAAAAATCAAATTAAATCAGGGACTGTTCGAAATGATACGAAACGTCACATATCATTTATAAATTTTACGAGGGAAGGAATTCATGGAAGTCCATGCGAAAAATAATCGGAAAATTAGATTCTATGAAACATTTTGAAATGTAAGTTTCGGTCAAAAATCATAGTATTATTATACACTAGTTTCGGTCAATAAAATAAAATTTGATTGGGGACTATTTGAAATGATACGAGACTTTTCAGATCATTTATATATGTGATTAAGAGGGAAGGTTATGATGGTAGTCCATGCAAAAAATAATCTGAAAATTTGATTCTTTGAAACTTTTCGAAACACAAGTTTCGGCCAAAAATACATAATATATTATACACTAATTTATACTAGTTTCGGTCAAAAATCAAATTAAATCGGGGACTGTTCGAAATGATACGAAACTTAACATATCATTTATATATTTTACGAGGGAAGGTTATCATGGAAGTCCATGAGAAAAATCATCGGAAAATTAGATTCTATGAAACTTTTTGAAATGTAAGTTTTGGTCAAAAATCATAGTATATTATACACTAGTTTAGGTCAAAAAAATAAAATTTAATTGGGGACTATTTGAAATGATACGAGCCTTTTCAGATCATTTATATATGTTAAGAGGGAAGGTTATGATGGTAGTCCATGCAAAAAAAATATCATCTGAAAACTAGATTCTATGAAACTTTTCGAAATGCAAGTTACGGCCAAAAAATCATAATATATTATACACTAGTTTATACTAGTTTCGGTCAAAAATCAAATTATATCGGGCACTGTTCGATTCGAAACTTCACATATCATTTATATATTTTATGAGGGAAGGTTATCATGGAAGTCCATGCGAAAAATCATCGGAAAATTAGATTCTATGAAACTTTTCGAAATGTAAGTTTCAGTCAAAAATCATTGTATATTATAATACACCAGGTTCGGTCAATAAAATAAAATTTAATTGGGGAATATTTGAAATGATACGAGACTTTTCAGATCATTTATATATGTAATTAAGAGGGAAGGTTATGATGGTAGTCCATGCAAAAAATAATCTGAAAATTTGATTATTTGAAACTTTTCGAAACACAAACTTCGGCCAAAAAATCATAATATATTATACACTAGTTTATACTAGTTTCGGTCAAAAATCAAATTAAACCTGAGATTGTTTGAAATGATATGAAACTTCACATATCATTTATATATTTTACGAGGGAAGGTTATCATGGAAGTCCATGCAAAAAATCATCGGAAAATTAGATTCTATGAAAATTTTCGAAATGCAAGTTTCGGTCAAAAATCATAGTATATTATAAACTAGTCTCGGTCAAAAAAATCAAATTTAATTGGGGACTATTTGAAATGATACGAGCGTTTTCAGATCATTTATATATGTAAAGAGGAAAGGTTATGATGGTAGTCCATGCAAAAAATAATCTGAAAATTTGATTCTATGAAACTTTTCGAAATGCAAGTTTCGGCCAAAAAATCCTAATATATTATACACTAATTTATACTAGTTTCGGTCAAAAATCAAATTAAATCGGGGACTGTTCGAAATGATATGAAACATCACATATCATTTATAAATTTTACGAGGGAAGGTTATCATGGAAGTCCATGCGGAAAAAAATCGAAAAATTAGATTCTATGAAACTTTTTGAAATGTAAGTTTCGGTCAAAAATCATAGTATATTATTATACACTAGTTTCGGTCAATAAAATAAAATTTGATTAGGGACTATTTGAAATGATACGAGACTTTTTAGATCATTTATATATGTAATTATGAGGGAAGGTTATGATCGTAGTCCATGCAAAAAATAATCTGAAAATTTAATTCTATGAAACTTATCGAAATGCAAGTTTCGCCCAAAAAATCATAATATATTATACACTAATTTATACTAGTTTCGGTCAAAAATCAAATTAAATCGGGGACTGTTCGAAATGATACGAAAATTAACATATAATTTATATATTTTACGAGGGAAGGTTATCATGGAAGTCCATGCGAAAAATCATCGGAAAATTAGATTCTATGAAACTTTTTGAAATGTAAGTTTTGGTCAAAAATCATAGTATATTATACACTAGTTTAGGTCAATAAAATAAAATTTAATTGGGGACTATTTGAAATGATACGAGACTTTTCATATCATTTATATATGTTAAGAGGCAAGATTATGATGGTAGTCCATAAAAATAAAATCATCTGAAAACTAGATTCTATGAAACTTTTCGAAATGCAAGTTACGGCCAAAAAATCATAATATATTATACACTAGTTTATACTAGTTTCGGTCAAAAATCAAATTATATCGGGCACTGTTCGAAATGATTCGAAACTTCACATATCATTTATATATTTTATGAGGGAAGGTTATCATGGAAGTCCATGCGAAAAATCATCGGAAAATTAGATTCTATAAAACTTTTCGAAATGTAAGTTTCAGTCAAAAATCATTGTATATTATTATACACCAGGTTCGGTCAATAAAATAAAATTTAATTGGGGACTATTTGAAATGATACGAGACTTTTCAGATCATTTATATATGTAACTAAGAGTGAAGGTTATGATGGTAGTCAATGCAAAAAATAATCTGAAAATTTGATTCTTTGAAACTTTTCGAAACACAAGCTTCGGCCAAAAAATCATAATATATTATACACTAGTTTATACTAGTTTCGGTCAAAAATCAAATTAAACCTGAGATTGTTCGAAATGATATGAAACTTCACATATCATTTATATATTTTACGAGGGAAGGTTATCATGGAAGTCCATGCAAAAAATCATCGGAAAATTAGATTCTGTGAAAATTTTCGAAATGCAAGTTTCGGTCAAAAATCATAGTATATTATACACTAGTCTCGGTCAAAAAAATAAAATTTAATTGGGGACTTTTTGAAATGATACGAGCATTTTCAGATCATTTATATATGTTAAGAGGGAAGGTTCTGATGGTAGTCCATCCAAAAAATAATCTGAAAACTTGATTCTATGAAACTTTTCGAAATGCAAGTTTCGGCCAAAAAATCCTAATATATTATACACTAATTTATACTAGTTTCGGTCAAAAATCAAATTAAATTCGGGACTGTTCGAAATGATATGAAATGTCACATATCATTTATAAATTTTACGAGGGAAGGAATTCATGGAAGTCCATGCGAAAAATAATCGGAAAATTAGATTCTATGAAACATTTTGAAATGTAAGTTTCGGTCAAAAATCATAGTATATTATTATACACTAGTTTCGGTCAATAAAATAAAATTTGATTGGGGACTATTTGAAATGATACGAGACTTTTCAGATCATTTATATATGTGATTAAGAGGGAAGGTTATGATGGTAGTCCATGCAAAAAATAATCTGAAAATTTGATTCTTTGAAACTTTTCGAAACACAAGTTTCGGCCAAAAATACATAATATATTATACACTAATTTATACTAGTTTCGGTCAAAAATCAAATTAAATCGGGGACTGTTCGAAATGATACGAAACTTAACATATCATTTATATATTTTACGAGGGAAGGTTATCATGGAAGTCCATGCGAAAAATCATCGGAAAATTTGATTCTATGAAACTTTTTGAAATGTAAGTTTTGGTCAAAAATCATAGTATATTATACACTAGTTTAGGTCAAAAAAATAAAATTTAATTGGGGACTATTTGAAATGATACGAGCCTTTTCAGATCATTTATATATGTTAAGAGGGAAGGTTATGATGGTAGTCCATGCAAAAAAAATATCATCTGAAAACTAGATTCTATGAAACTTTTCGAAATGCAAGTTACGGCCAAAAAATCATAATATATTATACACTAGTTTATACTAGTTTCGGTCAAAAATCAAATTATATCGGGCACTGTTCGATTCGAAACTTCACATATCATTTATATATTTTATGAGGGAAGGTTATCATGGAAGTCCATGCGAAAAATCATCGGAAAATTAGATTCTATGAAACTTTTCGAAATGTAAGTTTCAGTCAAAAATCATTGTATATTATAATACACCAGGTTCGGTCAATAAAATAAAATTTAATTGGGGAATATTTGAAATGATACGAGACTTTTCAGATCATTTATATATGTAATTAAGAGGGAAGGTTATGATGGTAGTCCATGCAAAAAATAATCTGAAAATTTGATTATTTGAAACTTTTCGAAACACAAACTTCGGCCAAAAAATCATAATATATTATACACTAGTTTATACTAGTTTCGGTCAAAAATCAAATTAAACCTGAGATTGTTTGAAATGATATGAAACTTCACATATCATTTATATATTTTACGAGGGAAGGTTAATATGGAAGTCCATGCAAAAAATCATCGGAAAATTAGATTCTATGAAAATTTTCGAAATGCAAGTTTCGGTCAAAAATCATAGTATATTATAAACTAGTCTCGGTCAAAAAAATCAAATTTAATTGGGGACTATTTGAAATGATACGAGCGTTTTCAGATCATTTATATATGTAAAGAGGAAAGGTTATGATGGTAGTCCATGCAAAAAATAATCTGAAAATTTGATTCTATGAAACTTTTCGAAATGCAAGTTTCGGCCAAAAAATCCTAATATATTATACACTAATTTATACTAGTTTCGGTCAAAAATCAAATTAAATCGGGGACTGTTCGAAATGATATGAAACATCACATATCATTTATAAATTTTACGAGGGAAGGTTATCATGGAAGTCCATGCGGAAAAAAATCGAAAAATTAGATTCTATGAAACTTTTTGAAATGTAAGTTTCGGTCAAAAATCATAGTATATTATTATACACTAGTTTCGGTCAATAAAATAAAATTTGATTAGGGACTATTTGAAATGATACGAGACTTTTTAGATCATTTATATATGTAATTATGAGGGAAGGTTATGATCGTAGTCCATGCAAAAAATAATCTGAAAATTTGATTCTATGAAACTTATCGAAATGCAAGTTTCGCCCAAAAAATCATAATATATTATACACTAATTTATACTAGTTTCGGTCAAAAATCAAATTAAATCGGGGACTGTTCGAAATGATACGAAAATTAACATATAATTTATATATTTTACGAGGGAAGGTTATCATGGAAGTCCATGCGAAAAATCATCGGAAAATTAGATTCTATGAAACTTTTTGAAATGTAAGTTTTGGTCAAAAATCATAGTATATTATACACTAGTTTAGGTCAATAAAATAAAATTTAATTGGGGACTATTTGAAATGATACGAGACTTTTCATATCATTTATATATGTTAAGAGGAAAGATTATGATGGTAGTCCATAAAAATAAAATCATCTGAAAACTAGATTCTATGAAACTTTTCGAAATGCAAGTTACGGCCAAAAAATCATAATATATTATACACTAGTTTATACTAGTTTCGGTCAAAAATCAAATTATATCGGGCACTGTTCGAAATGATTCGAAACTTCACATATCATTTATATATTTTATGAGGGAAGGTTATCATGGAAGTCCATGCGAAAAATCATCGGAAAATTAGATTCTATAAAACTTTTCGAAATGTAAGTTTCAGTCAAAAATCATTGTATATTATTATACACCAGGTTCGGTCAATAAAATAAAATTTAATTGGGGACTATTTGAAATGATACGAGACTTTTCAGATCATTTATATATGTAACTAAGAGTGAAGGTTATGATGGTAGTCAATGCAAAAAATAATCTGAAAATTTGATTCTTTGAAACTTTTCGAAACACAAGCTTCGGCCAAAAAATCATAATATATTATACACTAGTTTATACTAGTTTCGGTCAAAAATCAAATTAAACCTGAGATTGTTCGAAATGATATGAAACTTCACATATCATTTATATATTTTACGAGGGAAGGTTATCATGGAAGTCCATGCAAAAAATCATCGGAAAATTAGATTCTGTGAAAATTTTCGAAATGCAAGTTTCGGTCAAAAATCATAGTATATTATACACTAGTCTCGGTCAAAAAAATAAAATTTAATTGGGGACTTTTTGAAATGATACGAGCATTTTCAGATCATTTATATATGTTAAGAGGGAAGGTTCTGATGGTAGTCCATCCAAAAAATAATCTGAAAACTTGATTCTATGAAACTTTTCGAAATGCAAGTTTCGGCCAAAAAATCCTAATATATTATACACTAATTTATACTAGTTTCGGTCAAAAATCAAATTAAATTCGGGACTGTTCGAAATGATATGAAATGTCACATATCATTTATAAATTTTACGAGGGAAGGAATTCATGGAAGTCCATGCGAAAAATAATCGGAAAATTAGATTCTATGAAACATTTTGAAATGTAAGTTTCGGTCAAAAATCATAGTATATTATTATACACTAGTTTCGGTCAATAAAATAAAATTTGATTGGGGACTATTTGAAATGATACGAGACTTTTCAGATCATTTATATATGTGATTAAGAGGGAAGGTTATGATGGTAGTCCATGCAAAAAATAATCTGAAAATTTGATTCTTTGAAACTTTTCGAAACATAAGTTTCGGCCAAAAAAACATAATATATTATACACTAATTTATACTAGTTTCGGTCAAAAATCAAATTAAATCGGGGACTGTTCGAAATGATACGAAACTTAACATATCATTTATATATTTTACGAGGGAAGGTTATCATGGAAGTCCATGCGAAAAATCATCGGAAAATTTGATTCTATGTAACTTTTTGAAATGTAAGTTTTGGTCAAAAATCATAGTATATTATACACTAGTTTAGGTCAAAAAAATAAAATTTAATTGGGGACTATTTGAAATGATACGAGCCTTTTCAGATTATTTATATATGTTAAGAGGGAAGGTTATGATGGTAGTCCATGCAAAAAAAAATCATCTGAAAACTAGATTTTATGAAACTTTTCGAAATGCAAGTTACGGCCAAAAAATCATAATATATTATACACTAGTTTATACTAGTTTCGGTCAAAAATCAAATTATATTGGGCACTGTTCGAAATGATTTGAAACTTCACATATCATTTATATATTTTATGAGGGAAGGTTATCTTGGAAGTCCATGCGAAAAATCATCGGAAAATTAGATTCTATGAAACTTTTCGAAATGTAAGTTTCAGTCAAAAATCATTGTATATTATAATACACCAGGTTCGGTCAATAAAATAAAATTTAATTGGGGAATATTTGAAATGATACGAGACTTTTCAGATCATTTATATATGTAATTAAGAGGGAAGGTTATGATGGTAGTCCATGCAAAAAATAATCTGAAAATTTGATTATTTGAAACTTTTCGAAACACAAGCTTCGGCCAAAAAATCATAATATATTATACACTAGTTTATACTAGTTTTGGTCAAAAATCAAATTAAACCTGAGATTGTTCGAAATGATATGAAACTTCACATATCATTTATATATTTTACGAGGGAAGGTTATCATGGAAGTCCATGCAAAAATTCATCGGAAAATTAGATTCTATGAAAATTTTCGAAATGCAAGTTTCGGTCAAAAATCATAGTATATTATACACTAGTCTCGGTCAAAAAAATCAAATTTAATTGGGGACTATTTGAAATGATACGAGCGTTTTCAGATCATTTATATATGTTAAGAGGAAAGGTTATGATGGTAGTCCATGCAAAAAATAATCTGAAAATTTGATTCTATGAAACTTTTCGAAATGCAAGTTTCGGCCAAAAAATCCTAATATATTATACACTAATTTATACTAGTTTTGGTCAAAAATCAAATTATATCGGGGACTGTTCGAAATGATACGAAACGTCACATATCATTTATATATTTTATGAGGGAAGGTTATCATGGAAGTCCATGCGAAAAATCATCGGAAAATTAGATTCTATGAAACTTTTCGAAATGTAAGTTTCAGTCAAAAATCATTGTATATTATTATACACTAGGTTCGGTCAATAAAATAAAATTTAATTGAGGACTATTTGAAATGATACTTGACTTTTCAGATCATTTATATATATAATTAAGAGGGAAGGTTATGATGGTAGTCCATGCAAATAATAATCTGAAAATTTGTTTCTATGAAACTTTTCGAAATGCAAGTTTCGGCCAAAAAATCATAATATATTATACACTAATTTATACTAGTTTCGGTCAAAATTCAAATTGAATCGGGAACTGTTCGAAATGATACGAAATTTAACATATCATTTATATATTTTACGAGGGAATTTTATCATGGAAGTCCATCCAAAAAATCATCGGAAAATTAGATTCTGTGAAACTTTTCGAAATGCAAGTTTCGGTCAAAAATCATAGTATATTATACACTAGTTCCGGTCAAAAAAATAAAATATAATTGGGGACTGTTTTAAATGATACGAGACTTTTCAGATCATTTATATATGTAAAGAGGTAAGGTTATGATGGTAGTCCATGCAAAAAAAATCATCTGAAAACTAGATTCTGTGAAACTTTTTCGAAATGCAAGTTTCGGTAAAAAAATCATAATATATTATATACTAGTTTCGGTCAAAAATCAAATTAAATCGGGGACTATTCGAAATGATACGAAACTTCACATATCATTTAGATATTTTACGAGGGAAGGTTAACATGGAAGTCCATTAGAAAATCATCTAAAAATTAGATTCTATGAAACTTTTTGAAATGTAAGTTTCGGTCAAATATCATAGCATATTATTATACACTAGTTTCGGTCAATAAAATAAAATTTAATTGGGGACTATTTTAAATGATACGAGACTTTTCAGATCATTTATATATGTAATTAAGAGGGAAGGTTATGATGGTAGTCCATGCAAAAAATAATCAGAAAATTTGATTCTATGAAACTTTTCGAAATGACAAGTTTCGGCCAAAAAATCATAATATATTATACATTAGTTAATACTCGTTTCGGTCAAAAATCAAATTAAACCAGAGATTGTTCGAAATGATACGAAACTTCACATATCATTTATATATTTTACAAGGGAAGGTTATCATGGAAGTCCATGCAAAAATTTATCGGAAAATTAGATTCTATGAAACTTTTTGAAATGCAAGTTTCTGTCAAAAATCATAGTATAATATACATTAGTTTCGGTCAAAAAAATAAAACTTAATTGAGGAATATTTGAAATGATACGAGACTTTTCAGATCATTTATATATATTAAGAGGGGAGGTTATGATGGTAGTCCATGCAAAAAAATATCATCTGAAAACTAGATTCTATGAAACTTTTTTGAAATGAGAGTTTCGGTCAAAAAATCATAATATATTATATACTAGTTTCGGTCAAAAATCAAATTAAATCGGGGAATTTTCGAAATGATACGAAACTTCACATATCATTTATATATTTTATGAGGGAAGGTTATCATGGAAGTCCATGCAAAAAATCATCGGAAAATTAGATTCTATGAAACTTTTCGAAATGCAAGTTTCGGTCAAAAATCATTGTATATTATACACTAGTTTAGCTCAAAAAAAAATTAATTGGGGACTATTTGAAATGATACGAGACTTTTCAGATCATTTATATATGTTAAGAGGCAAGGTTATGAAGGATGTCCATGCAAAAAAAATCATCTGAAAACTAGATTCTATGAAACTTTTCGAAATGCAAGTTACGGCCAAAAAATCATAATATATTATACACATGTTTATACTAGTTTCGGTCAAAAATCAAATTATATCGGGGACTGTTCGAAATGATTCGAAACATCACATATCATTTATATATTTTATGAAGGAAGGTTATCATGGAAGTCCATGCGAAATATCATCGGAAAATTAGATTCTAGGAAACTTTTTGAAATGTAAGTTTCGATCAAAAATCATTGTATATTATTATACACTAGTTTCGGTCAATAAAATAAAATTTAATTGGGGAGTATTTGAAATGATACGAGACTTTTCAGATCTTTTATATATGCAATTAAGAGGGAAGGTTATAATGGTATTCCATGCAAAAAATAATCTGAAAATTTGATTCTATGAAACTTTTCGAAACACAAGTTTCGGCCAAAAAATCATAATATATTATACACTAGTTTATACTAGTTTCGGTCAAAAATCAAATTAAACCTGAGATTGTTCAAAATGATACGAAACTTCACATATAAGTCCATGCAAAAAATCATCGGAAAATTAGATTCTGTGAAACTTTTCGAAATGCAAGTTTCGGTCAAAAATCATAGTATATTAAAGACTAGTTTTGGTCAAAAAAATAAAATTTAATTGGGGACTATTTGAAATGATACGAGCCTTTTCAGATCAATTATATATGTTAAGAGGGAAGGTTATGATGGTAGTGCATGCAAAAAAATAATCTGAAAATTTGATTCTATGAAACTTTTCGAAATGCATGTTTCGGCCAAAAAATCATAATATATTTATACACTAGTTTATACTAGTTTCGGTCAAAAATAAATTAAATCGGAGACTATTCGAAATGATACAAAACTTCACATTTCATTTATATATTTTACGAGGGAAGGTTATCATGGAAGTCCATGCGAAAAATCATCGGAAAATTAGATTCTATGAAACTTTTTGAAATATAAGTTTCGGTCAAAAATGATAGTATATTATTATACACTAGTTTCGGTCAATAAAATAAAATTTAATTGGGGACTATTTGAATTGATACGAGACTTTTCAGATCATTTATATATATATATATATATATATATATATATATATATATATATAAAATAAGAGGGAAGGTTATGATGGTTGTCCATGCAAAAAATAAACTGAAAATTTGATTCTATGAAACTTTTCGAAATGCAAGTTTCGGCCAAAAAATCATAATATATTATACACTAATTTATACTAATTTTGGTCAAAATTCAAATTAAATCGGGACAGTTCGAAATGATACGAAACATAACATATCATTTATATATTTTACGAGGGAAGTTTATCATGGAACACCATGCGAAAAATCATCGGAAAATTAGATTCTATGAAACTTTTTGAAATGTAAGTTTCGGTAAAAAATCATAGTATATTATACATTAGTTTCGGTCAATAAAATAAAATTTAATTGGGGACTATTTGAAATGATATGAGGTTTTTCAGATCATTTATATATGTAAAGAAGCAAGGTTATGATGGTAGTCCATGCAAAAAAAAAATCATCTGAAAACTAGATTCTATGAAACTTTTCGAAATGCAAGTTACGGCAAAAAAATCATAATATATTATACACTAGTTTATACTAGTTTCGGTCAAAAATCAAATTAAACCTGAGATTGTTCGAAATGATATGAAACTTCATATATCATTTATATATTATACGAGGGAAGGTTATCATGGAAGTCCATGCAAAAAATCATCGGAAAATTAGATTCTGTGAAACTTTTCGAAATGCAAGTTTCGGTCAAAAATCATAGTATATTATACACTAGTTTCGGTCAAAAAAATAAAATTTAATTGTGGACTATTTGAAATGATATGAGCCTTTTCAGATCAATTATATATGTTAAAAGGGAAGGTTATGATGGTAGTGCATGCAAAAAAATAATCTGAAAATTTTATTCTATGAAACTTTTCGAAATGCATGTTTCGGCCAAAAAATCGTAATATATTATACACTAGTTTATACTAGTTTCGGTAAAAAATCAAATTAAATCGGGGACAGTTCGAAATGATACGAAATGTCACATATCATTTATATATTTTACGAGGGAAGGTTATCATGGAAGTCCATGCGAAAAATAATCGGAAAATTAGATTCTATGAAACATTTTGAAATGAAAGTTTCGGTCAAAAATCATAGTATATTATTATACACTAGTTTCGGTCAAAAAAATAAAATTTAATTGGGGACTATTTGAAATGATACGAGACTTTTCAGATCATTTATATATGTAATTAAGAGGGAAGGTTATGATTGTAGTCCATGCAAAAAATAAGAAAATTTGAGTCTATGAAACTTTTCGAAACACAAGTTTCGGCCAAAAAATCATAATATATTATACACTAGTTTATACAAGTTTCGGTCAAAAATCAAATTAAACCTGAGATTGTTCAAAATGATATGAAACTTCACATATCATTTATATATTTTACGAGGGAAGGTTATCATGGAAGTCCATGCAAAAAATCATCGGAAAATTAGATTCTCTGAAAATTTTCGAAATGCAAGTTTCGGTCAAAAATCATAGTATATTATACACTAGTTTCAGTCAAAAAAATAAAATTTAATTGGGGACTATTTGAAATGATACAAGCCTTTTCAGATCATTTATATATGTTAAGAGGAAAAGTTATGATGGTAGTCCATGCAAAAAATAATCTGAAAATTTGATTCTCTGAAACTTTTCGAAATGCAAGTTTCGGCCAAAAAATCCTAATATATTATACACTAATTTATACTAGTTTCGGTCAAAAATCAAATTAAATCGGAGACTGTTCGAAATGATACGAAATGTCACATCATTTATATATTTTACGAGGGAAGGTTATCATGGAAGTCCATGCGAAAAATAATCGGAAAATTAGATTCTATGAAACTTTTTGAAATGTAAGTTTCGGTCAAAAATCATAGTATATTATTATACACTAGTTTCGGTCAATAAAATAAAATTTAATTGGGGACTATTTGAAATGATACGAGACTTTTCAGATCATTTATATATGTAATTAAGACGGAAGGTTATGATTGTAGTCGATGCAAAAAATAATCTGAAAATTTGATTCTATGAAACTTTTCGAAATGCAAGTTTCGGCCAAAAAAATCATAATATATTATACACTAGTTTATACTAGTTTCGGTCAAAAATCAAATTAAATCGGGGACTGTTCGAAATGATACGAAACCTAACATATCATTTATATTTTTACGAGGGAAGGTTATCATGGAAGTCCATGCGAAAAATCATCGGAAAATTAGATTCTATGAAACTTTTTGAAATGTAAGTTTCGATCAAAAATCATAGTATATTATACACTAGTTTCGGTCAATAAAATAAAATTTAATTGGGGACTATTTGAAATGATACGATACTTTTCAAATCATTTATATATGTTAAGAGTTAAGGTTATGATGGTAGTCCATGCAAAAAAAAATCATCTGAAAACTAGATTCTATGAAACTTTTCGAAATGCATGTTACGGCCAAAAATTCATAATATATTATACACTAGTTTATACTAGTTTCGGTCAAAAATCAAATTATATCGGGGACTGTTTGAAATGATTCAAAACTTCACATATCATTTATATATTTTATGAGGGAAGGTTATCATGGAAGTCCATGCGAAAAATCATCGAAAAATTAGATTCTATGAAACTTTTTGAAATGTAAGTTTCGGTCAAAAATCATAGCATATTATTATACACTAGTTTCGGTCAATAAAATAAAATTTAATTGGGGACTATTTGAATTGATACGAGACTTTTCAGATCATTTATATATGTAATTAAGAGGGAAGGTTATGATGGTACTCCATTCAAAAAATAATCTGAAAATTTAAATCTATGAAACTTTTCGAAATGCAAGTTTCGGCCAAAAAATCATAATATATTATACACAAGTTTATACTAGTTTCGGTCAATAATCAAATTAAACCTGAGATTGTTCGAAATGATACGAAACTTCATATATCATTTATATATTTTACGAGGGAAGGTTATCATGGAAGTCCATGCAAAAAATCATCGGAAAATTAGATTCTGTGAAACTTTTCGAAATGCAAGTTTCGGTCAAAAATCATAGTATATTATACACTAGTTTCGGTCAAAAAAATAAAATTTAATTGGGGACTATTTGAAATGATATGAGCCTTTTCAGATCAATTATATATGTTAAAAAGGAAGGTTATGATGGTAGTGCATGCAAAAAAATAATCTGAAAATTTTATTCTATGAAACTTTTCGAAATGCATGTTTCGGCCAAAAAATCGTAATATATTATACACTAGTTTATACTAGTTTCGGTTAAAAATCAAATTAAATCGGGGACAGTTCGAAATGATACGAAATGTCACATATCATTTATATATTTTACGAGGGAAGGTTATCATGGAAGTCCATGCGAAAAATAATCGGAAAATTAGATTCTATGAAACATTTTGAAATGAAAGTTTCGGTCAAAAATCATAGTATATTATTATACACTAGTTTCGGTCAAAAAAATAAAATTTAATTGGGGACTATTTGAAATGATACGAGACTTTTCAGATCATTTATATATGTAATTAAGAGGGAAGGTTATGATTGTAGTCCATGCAAAAAATAAGAAAATTTGAGTCTATGAAACTTTTCGAAACACAAGTTTCGGCCAAAAAATCATAATATATTATACACTAGTTTATACTAGTTTCGGTCAAAAATCAAATTAAACCTGAGATTGTTCAAAATGATATGAAACTTCACATATCATTTATATATTTTACGAGGGAAGGTTATCATGGAAGTCCATGCAAAAAATCATCGGAAAATTAGATTCTCTGAAAATTTTCGAAATGCAAGTTTCGGTCAAAAATCATAGTATATTATACACTAGTTTCAGTCAAAAAAATAAAATTTAATTGGGGACTATTTGAAATGATACAAGCCTTTTCAGATCATTTATATATGTTAAGAGGAAAAGTTGTGATGGTAGTCCATGCAAAAAATAATCTGAAAATTTGATTCTCTGAAACTTTTCGAAATGCAAGTTTCGGCCAAAAAATCCTAATATATTATACACTAATTTATATTAGTTTCGGTCAAAAATCAAATTAAATCGGGGACTGTTCGAAATGATACGAAATGTCACATCATTTATATATTTTACGAGGGAAGGTTATCATGGAAGTCCATGCGAAAAATAATCGGAAAATTAGATTCTATGAAACTTTTTGAAATGTAAGTTTCGGTCAAAAATCATAGTATATTATTATACACTAGTTTCGGTCAATAAAATAAAATTTAATTGGGGACTATTTGAAATGATACGAGACTTTTCAGATCATTTATATATGTAATTAAGACGGAAGGTTATGATTGTAGTCGATGCAAAAAATAATCTGAAAATTTGATTCTATGAAACTTTTCGAAATGCAAGTTTCGGCCAAAAAAATCATAATATATTATACACTAATTTATACTAGTTTCGGTCAAAAATCAAATTAAATCGGGGACTGTTCGAAATGATACGAAACCTAACATATCATTTATATTTTTACGAGGGAAGGTTATCATGGAAGTCCATGCGAAAAATCATCGGAAAATTAGATTCTATGAAACTTTTTGAAATGTAAGTTTCGGTCAAAAATCATAGTATATTATACACTAATTTCGGTCAATAAAATAAAATTTAATTGGGGACTATTTGAAATGATACGATACTTTTCAAATCATTTATATATGTTAAGAGTTAAGGTTATGATGGTAGTCCATGCAAAAAAAAAATCATCTGAAAACTAGATTCTATGAAACTTTTCGAAATGCATGTTACGGCCAAAAATTCATAATATATTATACACTAGTTTATACTAGTTACGGTCAAAAATCAAATTATATCGGGGACTGTTTGAAATGATTCAAAACTTCACATATCATTTATATATTTTATGAGGGAAGGTTATCATGGAAGTCCATGCGAAAAATCATCGAAAAATTAGATTCTATGAAACTTTTTGAAATGTAAGTTTCGGTCAAAAATCATAGCATATTATTATACACTAGTTTCGGTCAATAAAATAAAATTTAATTGGGGACTATTTGAATTGATACGAGACTTTTCAGATCATTTATATATGTAATTAAGAGGGAAGGTTATGATGGTACTCCATTCAAAAAATAATTTGAAAATTTAAATCTATGAAACTTTTCGAAATGCAAGTTTCGGCCAAAAAATCATAATATATTATACACAAGTTTATACTAGTTTCGGTCAATAATCAAATTAAACCTGAGATTGTTCGAAATGATACGAAACTTCATATATCATTTATATATTTTACGAGGGAAGGTTATCATGGAAGTCCATGCAAAAAATCAATGGAAAATTAGATTCTGTGAAACTTTTCGAAATGCAAGTTTCGGTCAAAAATCATAGTATATTATACACTAGTTTCGGTCAAAAAAATAAAATTTAATTGGGGACTATTTGAAATGATATGAGCCTTTTGAGATCAATTATATATGTTAAAAGGGAAGGTTATGATGGTAGTGCATGCAAAAAAATAATCTGAAAATTTTATTCTATGAAACTTTTCGAAATGCATGTTTCGGCCAAAAAATCGTAATATATTATACACTAGTTTATACATGTTTCGGTCAAAAATCAAATTAAATCGGGGACAGTTCGAAATGATACGAAATGTCACATATCATTTATATATTTTACGAGGGAAGGTTATCATGGAAGTCCATGCGAAAAATAATCGGAAAATTAGATTCTATGAAACATTTTGAAATGAAAGTTTCGGTCAAAAATCATAGTATATTATTATACACTAGTTTCGGTCAAAAAAATAAAATTTAATTGGGGACTATTTGAAATGATACGAGACTTTTCAGATCATTTATATATGTAATTAAGAGGGAAGGTTATGATTGTAGTCCATGCAAAAAATAAGAAAATTTGAGTCTATGAAACTTTTCGAAACACAAGTTTCGGCCAAAAAATCATAATATATTATACACTAGTTTATACTAGTTTCGGTCAAAAATCAAATTAAACCTGAGATTGATCAAAATGATATGAAACTTCACATATCATTTATATATTTTACGAGGGAAGGTTATCATGGAAGTCCATGCAAAAAATCATCGGAAAATTAGATTCTCTGAAAATTTTCGAAATGCAAGTTTCGGTCAAAAATCATAGTATATTATACACTAGTTTCAGTCAAAAAAATAAAATTTAATTGGGGACTATTTGAAATGATACAAGCCTTTTCAGATCATTTATATATGTTAAGAGGAAAAGTTATGATGGTAGTCCATGCAAAAAATAATCTGAAAATTTGATTCTCTGAAACTTTTCGAAATGCATGTTTCGGCCAAAAAATCCTAATATATTATACACTAATTTATATTAGTTTCGGTCAAAAATCAAATTAAATCGGGGACTGTTCGAAATGATACGAAATGTCACATCATTTATATATTTTACGAGGGAAGGTTATCATGGAAGTCCATGCGAAAAATAATCGGAAAATTAGATTCTATGAAACTTTTTGAAATGTAAGTTTCGGTCAAAAATCATAGTATATTATTATACACTAGTTTCGGTCAATAAAATAAAATTTAATTGGGGACTATTTGAAATGATACGAGACTTTTCAGATCATTTATATATGTAATTAAGACGGAAGGTTATGATTGTAGTCGATGCAAAAAATAATCTGAAAATTTGATTCTATGAAACTTTTCGAAATGCAAGTTTCGGCCAAAAAAATCATAATATATTATACACTAATTTATACTAGTTTCGGTCAAAAATCAAATTAAATCGGGGACTGTTCGAAATGATACGAAACCTAACATATCATTTATATTTTTACGAGGGAAGGTTATCATGGAAGTCCATGCGAAAAATCATCGGAAAATTAGATTCTATGAAACTTTTTGAAATGTAAGTTTCGGTCAAAAATCATAGTATATTATACACTAATTTCGGTCAATAAAATAAAATTTAATTGGGGACTATTTGAAATGATACGATACTTTTCAAATCATTTATATATGTTAAGAGTTAAGGTTATGATGGTAGTCCATGCAAAAAAAAATCATCTGAAAACTAGATTCTATGAAACTTTTCGAAATGCATGTTACGGCCAAAAATTCATAATATATTATACACTAGTTTATACTAGTTACGGTCAAAAATCAAATTATATCGGGGACTGTTTGAAATGATTCAAAACTTCACATATCATTTATATATTTTATGAGGGAAGGTTATCATGGAAGTCCATGCGAAAAATCATCGAAAAATTAGATTCTATGAAACTTTTTGAAATGTAAGTTTCGGTCAAAAATCATAGCATATTATTATACACTAGTTTCGGTCAATAAAATAAAATTTAATTGGGGACTATTTGAATTGATACGAGACTTTTCAGATCATTTATATATGTAATTAAGAGGGAAGGTTATGATGGTACTCCATTCAAAAAATAATTTGAAAATTTAAATCTATGAAACTTTTCGAAATGCAAGTTTCGGCCAAAAAATCATAATATATTATACACAAGTTTATACTAGTTTCGGTCAATAATCAAATTAAACCTGAGATTGTTCGAAATGATACGAAACTTCATATATCATTTATATATTTTACGAGGGAAGGTTATCATGGAAGTCCATGCAAAAAATCAATGGAAAATTAGATTCTGTGAAACTTTTCGAAATGCAAGTTTCGGTCAAAAATCATAGTATATTATACACTAGTTTCGGTCAAAAAAATAAAATTTAATTGGGGACTATTTGAAATGATATGAGCCTTTTGAGATCAATTATATATGTTAAAAGGGAAGGTTATGATGGTAGTGCATGCAAAAAAATAATCTGAAAATTTTATTCTATGAAACTTTTCGAAATGCATGTTTCGGCCAAAAAATCGTAATATATTATACACTAGTTTATACATGTTTCGGTCAAAAATCAAATTAAATCGGGGACAGTTCGAAATGATACGAAATGTCACATATCATTTATATATTTTACGAGGGAAGGTTATCATGGAAGTCCATGCGAAAAATAATCGGAAAATTAGATTCTATGAAACATTTTGAAATGAAAGTTTCGGTCAAAAATCATAGTATATTATTATACACTAGTTTCGGTCAAAAAAATAAAATTTAATTGGGGACTATTTGAAATGATACGAGACTTTTCAGATCATTTATATATGTAATTAAGAGGGAAGGTTATGATTGTAGTCCATGCAAAAAATAAGAAAATTTGAGTCTATGAAACTTTTCGAAACACAAGTTTCGGCCAAAAAATCATAATATATTATACACTAGTTTATACTAGTTTCGGTCAAAAATCAAATTAAACCTGAGATTGTTCAAAATGATATGAAACTTCACATATCATTTATATATTTTACGAGGGAAGGTTATCATGGAAGTCCATGCAAAAAATCATCGGAAAATTAGATTCTCTGAAAATTTTCGAAATGCAAGTTTCGGTCAAAAATCATAGTATATTATACACTAGTTTCAGTCAAAAAAATAAAATTTAATTGGGGACTATTTGAAATGATACAAGCCTTTTCAGATCATTTATATATGTTAAGAGGAAAAGTTATGATGGTAGTCCATGCAAAAAATAATCTGAAAATTTGATTCTCTGAAACTTTTCGAAATGCATGTTTCGGCCAAAAAATCCTAATATATTATACACTAATTTATATTAGTTTCGGTCAAAAATCAAATTAAATCGGGGACTGTTCGAAATGATACGAAATGTCACATCATTTATATATTTTACGAGGGAAGGTTATCATGGAAGTCCATGCGAAAAATAATCGGAAAATTAGATTCTATGAAACTTTTTGAAATGTAAGTTTCGGTCAAAAATCATAGTATATTATTATACACTAGTTTCGGTCAATAAAATAAAATTTAATTGGGGACTATTTGAAATGATACGAGACTTTTCAGATCATTTATATATGTAATTAAGACGGAAGGTTATGATTGTAGTCGATGCAAAAAATAATCTGAAAATTTGATTCTATGAAACTTTTCGAAATGCAAGTTTCGGCCAAAAAAATCATAATATATTATACACTAATTTATACTAGTTTCGGTCAAAAATCAAATTAAATCGGGGACTGTTCGAAATGATACGAAACCTAACATATCATTTATATTTTTACGAGGGAAGGTTATCATGGAAGTCCATGCGAAAAATCATCGGAAAATTAGATTCTATGAAACTTTTTGAAATGTAAGTTTCGGTCAAAAATCATAGTATATTATACACTAGTTTCGGTCAATAAAATAAAATTTAATTGGGGACTATTTGAAATGATACGATACTTTTCAAATCATTTATATATGTTAAGAGTTAAGGTTATGATGGTAGTCCATGCAAAAAAAAATCATCTGAAAACTAGATTCTATGAAACTTTTCGAAATGCATGTTACGGCCAAAAATTCATAATATATTATACACTAGTTTATACTAGTTTCGGTCAAAAATCAAATTATATCGGGGACTGTTTGAAATGATTCAAAACTTCACATATCATTTATATATTTTATGAGGGAAGGTTATCATGGAAGTCCATGCGAAAAATCATCGAAAAATTAGATTCTATGAAACTTTTTGAAATGTAAGTTTCGGTCAAAAATCATAGCATATTATTATACACTAGTTTCGGTCAATAAAATAAAATTTAATTGGGGACTATTTGAAATGATACGAGACTTTTCAGATCATTTATATATGTAATTAAGAGGGAAGGTTATGATGGTACTCCATTCAAAAAATAATCTAAAAATATAAATCTATGAAACTTTTCGAAATGCAAGTTTCGGCCAAAAAATCATAATATATTATACACAAGTTTATACTAGTTTCGGTCAATAATCAAATTAAACCTGAGATTGTTCGAAATGATACGAAACTTCATATATCATTTATATATTTTACGAGGGAAGGTTATCATGGAAGTCCATGCAAAAAATTATCGGAAAATTAGATTCTATGAAACTTTTTGAAATGCAAGTTTCTTTTAAAAATCATAGTATATTATACATTAGTTTCGGTCAAAAAAATAAAATTTAATTGGGGACTATTTGAAATTATACGAGACTTTTCAGATCATTTATATATGTTAAGAGGGGAGGTTATGATGGTAGTCCATGCAAAAAAAATCATCTGAAAACTAGATTCTATGAAACTTTTTCGTAATGCAGGTTTCGGTCAAAAAATCATAATATATTATATACTAGTTTCGGTCAAAAATCAAATTAAATCGGGGACTATTCGAAATGATACGGAACTTCACATATCATTTATATATTTTAGGAGGGAAGGTTATTATGGAAGTCTATGCGAAAAATCATCGGAAAATTAGATTCTATGAAACTTTTCGAAATGCAAGTTTCGGTCAAAAATCATAGTATATTATACACTAGTTTCGGTCAAAAAAATAAAATTTAATTGGGGACTATTTGAAATGATACGAGACTTTTCAGATCATTTATATATGTTAAGAGGCAAGGTTATGATGGTAGTCCATGCAAAAAAAATCATCTGAAAACTAGATTCTATGAAACTTTTCGAAATGCAACTTACGGTCAAAAAATCATAATATATTATACACATGTTTATACTAGTTTCGGTCAAATATCAAATTATATCGGGGACTGTTAGAAATGATTCGAAACTTCACATATCATTTATATATTTTATGAAGGATGGTTATCATGGAAGTCCATGCGAAAAATATTTGGAAAATTAGATTCTATGAAACTTTTTGAAATGTAAGTTTCGGTCAAAAATCATTGTATATTGTTATACACTAGTTACGGTCAATAAAATAAACTTTAATTGGGGATTATTTGAAATGATACGAGACTTTTCAGATCATTTATATATGTAATTAAGAGGGAAGGTTATGATGGTAGTTCTTTCAAAAAATAATCTGAAAATTTGATTCTATGAAACTTTTCGAAATGCAAGTTTCGGCCAAAAAATCATAATATATTATACTAATTTATACGAGTTTCGGTCAAAATCAAATTAAATCGGGGACTATTCGAAATGATACGGAACTTCACGTATCATTTATATATTTTAGGAGGGAAGGTTATCATGGAAATCTATGCAAAAAATGATCGGAAAATTAGATTCTATGAAACTTTTCGAAATGCAAGTTTCGGTCAAAAATCATAGTATATTATACACTAGTTTCGGTCAAAAAAATAAAATTTAATTGGGGACTATTTGAAATGATACGAGACTTTTCAGATCATTTATATATGTTAAGAGGCAAGGTTATGATGGTAGTCCATGCAAAAAAAATCATCTGAAAACTAGATTCTATGAAACTTTTCGAAATGCAAGTTACGGTCAAAAAATCATAATATATTATACACATGTTTATACTAGTTTCGGTCAAAAATCAAATTATATCGGGGACTGTTCGTAATGATTCGAAACTTCACATATCATTTATATATTTTATGAAGGATGGTTATCATGGAAGTCCATGCGAAAAATATTTGGAAAATTAGATTCTATGAAACTTTTTGAAATGTAAGTTTCGGTCAAAAATCATTGTATATTGTTATACACTAGTTTCGGTCAATAAAATAAACTTTAATTGGGGATTATTTGAAATGATACGAGACTTTTCAGATCATTTATATATATAATTAAGAGGGAAGGTTATGATGGTAGTTCATTCAAAAAATAATCTGAAAATTTGATTCTATGAAACTTTTCGAAATGCAAGTTTCGGCCAAAAAATCATAATATATTATACTAATTTATACGAGTTTCGGTCAAAAATCAAATTAAATCGGGGACTATTCGAAATGATACGGAACTTCACGTATCATTTATATATTTTATGAGGGAAGGTTATCATGGAAGTCTATGCGAAAAATCATCGGAAAATTAGATTCTATGAAACTTTTCGAAATGCAAGTTTCGGTCAAAAATCATAGTATATTATACACTAGTTTCGGTAAAAAAAATAAAATTTAATTGGGGACTATTTGAAATGATACGAGACTTTTCAGATCATTTATATATGTTAAGAGGCAAGGTTATGATGGTAGTCCATGCAAAAAAAATCATCTGAAAACTAGATTCTGTGAAACTTTTCGAAATGCAAGTTACGGTCAAAAAATCATAATATATTATACACATGTTTATACTAGTTTCGGTCAAAAATCAAATTATATCGGGGAATGTTCGAAATGATTCGAAACTTCACATATCATTTATATATTTTATGAAGGATGGTTATCATGGAAGTCCATGCGAAAAATATTTGGAAAATTAGATTCTATGAAACTTTTTGAAATGTAAGTTTCGGTCAAAAATCATTGTATATTGTTATAGACTAGTTTCGGTCAATAAAATAAACTTTAATTGGGGACTATTTGAAATGATACGAGACTTTTCAGATCATTTATATATGTAATTAAGAGGGAAGGTTATGATGGTAGTCCATTCAAAAATAATCTGAAAATTTGATTCTATGAAACTTTTCGAAATGCAAGTTTCGGCCAAAAAAATCATAATATATTATACACTAATTTATACTAGTTTCGGTCAAAAATCAAATTAAATCGGGGACTGTTCGAAATGATACGAAACTTAACATATCATTTATATATTTTACGAGGGAAGGTTGTCATGGAAGTCCATGCAAAAAATAATCGGAAAATTAGATTCTATGAAACTTTTTGAAATGCAAGTTTCTGTTAAAAATCATAGTATATTATACATTAGTTTCGGTCAAAAAACTAAAATTTAATTGGGGACTATTTGAAATGATACGAGACTTTTAAGATCATTTAAATATGTTAAGAGGCAAGGTTATGATGGTAGTCCACGCAAAAAAAATCATCTGTAAACTAGATTCTATAAAACTTTTCGAAATGCAAGTTACGGCCATAATATCATAATATATTATACACTAGTTTATACTAGTTTCGGACAAAAATCAAATTATATCGGGGACTGTTTGAAATGATTCGAAACTTCACATATCATTTATATATTTTATGAGGGAAGGTTATCATGGAAATCCATGCGAAAAATCATCGGAAAATTAGATTCTATGAAACTTTTTGAAATGTAAGTTTCGGTCAAAAATCATAGCATATTATTATACACTAGTTTCGGTCAATAAAATAAAATTTAATTGGGGACTATTTGAAATGATACGAGACTGTTTAGATCATTTATATAAGTAATTAAGAGGGAAGGTTATGATGGTAGTCCATGCAAAAAATAATCTGAAAATTTGATTCTATGAAACTTTTCGAAATGCATGTTTCGGCCAAAAATCAATATATTATACACTAATTTATACTAGTTTCAGTGAAAAATCAAATTAAATCGGGGATTGTTTGAAATGATACGAAACTTAACTTATCATTTATATATTTAGAGAGGTAAGGTTATAATGGAAGTCAATGCAAAAAATGATCGGAAAATTAGATTCTATGAAACTTTTCGAAATGCAAGTTTCGGTCAAAAATCATAGTATATTATACACTAGTTTCGGTAAAAAAATAAAATTTAATTGGGGAATATTTGAAATGATACGAGACTTTTCATCTCATTTATATATGTTAAGAGGCAAGGTTATGATGGTAGTCCATGCAAAAAAAAATCATCTGAAAACTAGATTATATGAAACTTTTTTGAAATGCAAGTTTCGGTAAAAAAATCTTAATATATTATATACTAGTTTCGGTCAAAAATCAAATTAAATCGGGGACTGTTCGAAAAGATACGAAACTTCATATAACATTTATATATTTTACGAGGGAAGGTTATCATGGAAGTCCATTGGAAAAATCATCTGAAAATTAGATTCTATGAAACTTTTTGAAATGTAAGTTTCGGTCAAAAATCATAGCATATTATAATACATTAGTTTCGGTCAATAAAATATAATTTAATTGGGGACTATATGAAATGATACGAGACTTTTCAGATCATTTATATATGTAATTAAGAGGGAAGGTTATGATGGTAATCCATGCAAAAAATAATCTGAAAATTTGATTCTATGAAACTTATTGAAATGCAAGTTTCGGCCAAAAAATCATAATATGTTATACACTAGTTTATACTAGTTTCGGTCAAAAATCAAATTAAACCTGAGATTGTTCAAAATGATACGAAACTTCACATATCATTTATATATTTTACGAGGGAAGGTTATCATGGAAGTCCATGCAAAAAATCATCGGAAAATTAGATTCTGTGAAACTTTTCGAAATGCAAGTTTTGGTCAAAAATCATAGTATATTATACACTAGTTTCGGTCAAAAAATAAAATTTAATTGGGGACTATTTGAAATGATACGAGCCTTTTTCAGATCATTTATATATGTTAATGGGGAAGGTTATGATGGTAGTGCATGCAAAAAAATAATCTGAAAATTTGATTCTATGAAACTTTTCGAAATGCATGTTTCGGCCAAAAAATCATAATATATTATACACTAGTTTATACTAGTTTTGGTCAAAAATCAAATTAAATCGGGGACTGTTCGAAATGATACGAAACGTCACATATCATTTATATATTTTACGAGGGAAGGTTATCATGGAAGTCCATGCAAAAAATCATTGGAAAAATAGATTCTATGAAACTTTTTGAAATGTAAGTTTCGGGCAAAAATCATAGTATATTATTATACACTAGTTTCGGTCAATAAAATAAAATTTAATTGGGGACTATTTGAATTGATACGAGACTTATCAGATCATTTATATATATATATATATATATATATATATATATATATATATTTATATTTATATTTATATTTATATATATATATATATATATATATATATATATATATATATATGTTAAGAGGGAAGGTTATGATGGTAGTCCTTGCAATAAATAATCTGAAAATTTGATTCTATGAAACTTTTCGAAATGCAAGTTTCGGCCAAAAAATCATAATATATTATACACTAATTTATACTAGTTTCGGTCAAAAATCAAATTAAATCGGGGAGTGTTCGATATGATACGAAACTTAACATATCATTTATATATTTTACTAGGGAAGGTTATCATGGAAGTCCATGCGAAAAATCATCAGAAAATTAGATTCTATGAAACTTATTGAAATGTAAGTTTCGGTCAAAAATCATAATATTTTATACAATAGTTTCGGTCAATAAAATAAAATTTAATTGGGGACTATTTGAAATGATACGAGACTTTTCAGATCATTTATATATGTTAAGAGGTAAGGTTATGATGGTAGTCCATGCAAAAAAAAATCATCTGAAAACTAGATTCTATGAAACTTTTCGAAATGCAAGTTACGGCCAAAAAATCATAATATATTATACACTAGTTTATACTTGTTTCGGTCAAAAATCAAATTAAATCGGGGACTGTTCGAAATGATACGAAACGTCACATATCATTTATATATTATACAAGGGAATGTTATCATGGAAGTCCATGCGAAAAATAATTGGAAAATTAGATTCTATGAAACTTTTTGAAATGTAAGTTTCGGTCAAAAATCATAGTATATTATTATACACTAGTTTCGGTCAATAAAATAAAATTTAATTGGGGACTATTTGAAATGATACGAGACTTTTCAGATCATTTATATATGTAATTAAGAGGGAAGGTTATGATGGTAGTCCATGCAAAAAATCATCTGAAAACTAGATTCTATGAAACTTTTCGAAATGCAAGTTACGGCCAAAAAATCATAATATATTATACACTAATTTATTCTAGTTTCGGTCAAAAATCAAATTAAATCGGGGACTGTTCGAAATGATACGAAACGTCACATATCATTTATATATTTTACGAGGGAATGTTATCATGGAAGTCCATGCGAAAAATAAAAGGAAAAATAGATTCTATGAAACTTTTCAAAATGTAAGTTTCGGTCAAAAATCATAGTATATTATTATACACTAGTTTCGGTCAATAAAATAAAATTAATAGGGGACTATTTAAAATGATACGAGACTTTTCAGATCATTTATATATGTTAAGAGGCAAGGTTATGATGGTAGTCAATGCAAAAAAAAATCATCTGAAAACTAGATTCTATGAAACTTTTCGAAATGCAAGTTACGGCCAAAAAATCATAATATATTACACACTAGTTTATACTAGTTTCAGTCAAAAATCAAATTATAACGGGGACTGTTCGAAATGATTTAAAACTTCACATATCATTTATATATTTTATGAGGGAAGGTTATCATGGAATTCCATGCGAAAAATCATCGGAAAATTAGATTCTATGAAACTTTTTGAAATGTAAGTTTCTGTCAAAAATCATAGTATATTATACACTTGTTTCGGTCAATAAAATAAAATTTAATTGGGGACTATTTGAAATGATACGAGACTTTTCAGATCATTTATATATGTTAAGAGACAAGGTTATGATGGTAGTCCATGCAAAAAAAATCATCTGAAAACTAGATTCTATGAAACTTTTCGAAATGCAAGATACGGCCAAAAAATCATAATATATTATACACTAGTTTCGGTCAAAAATCAAATTATATCGGGGACTGTTCGAAATGATTAGAAACTTCACATATCATGTATATATTATATGAGGGAAGGTTATCATGGAAGTCCATGTGAAAAATCATCGGAAAATTAGATTCTATGAAACTTTTTGAAATGTAAGTTTCGGTCAAAAATCATAGTATATTATTATACACTAGTTTCGGTTAATAAAATAAAATTTAATTGGGGACTATTTGAAATGATACAAGACTTTTCAGATCATTTATATATGTAATTAATAGGGAAGGTTATGATGGTAGTCCATGCAAAAAATAATTTGAAAATTTGATTCTATGAAACTTTTCGAAATGCAAGTTTCGGCCAAAAAATCATAATATATTATACACTAATTTTTACTAGTTTCGGTCAAAAATCAAATTAAATCGGGGACTGTTCGAAATGATACGAAACTTAACATATCATTTATATATTTTACGAGGGAAGGGTTATAATGGTAGTCCATGCAAAAAAAAATCATCTAAAAACTAGATTCTATGAAACTTTTTCGAAATGCAAGTTTCGGTATAAAAAATCATAATATATTATATACTAGTTTCGGTCAAAAATCAAATTAAATCGGGGACTGTTCGAAATGATACGAAACGTCACATATCATTTATATATTTTACGAGGGAAGGTTATCATGGAAGTCCATTGGAAAAATCATCGGAAAATTAGATTCTATGAAACTTTTTGAAATGTAAGTTTCGGTCAAAAATCATAGCATATTATTATACACTAGTTTCGGTCAATAAAATAAAATTTAATTAGGGACTATTTGAAATGATACGAGACTTTTCAGATCATTTATATATGTAATTAAGAGGGAAGGTTATGATGGTACTCCATGCAAAAAATAATCTGAAAATTTGATTCTATGAAACTTTTCGTAATGCAAGTTTCGGCCAAAAAATCATAATATATTATACACTAATTTATACTAGTTTCGGTCAAAAATCAAATTAAATCGGGGACTGTTCGAAATGATATCAAACTTAACATATCATTTATATATTTTACGAGGGAAGGTTATCTTGAAAGTCCATGCAAAAAATCATCGGAAAATTAGATTCTGTGAACCTTTTCGAAAAGCAAGTTTCGGTCAAAAATCATAGTATATTATACACTAGTTTCGGTCAAAAAATAAAATTTAATTGGGGACTATTTGAAATGATACGAGACTTTTCAGATCATTTATATATGTTAAGAGGCAAGGTTATGATGGTAGTCCATGCAAAAAAAAATCATCTGAAAACTAGGTTCTATGAAACTTTTTCGAAATGCAAGTTTCGGTAAAAAAATCATAATATATTATATACTAGTTTCGGTCAAAAATCAAATTAAATCGGGGACTGTTCGAAATGATACGAAACGTTACATATCATTTATATATTTTACGAGGGAAGGTTATCATGGTACTCCATGCAAAAAATAATCTGAAAATTAGATTCTATTAAGCTTTTCGAAATGCAAGTTTCAGTCAAAAATCATAGCATATTATTATACACTAGTTTCGGTCAATAAAATTAAATTAAATTGGGGACTATTTGAATTGATACGAGACTTTTCAGATCATTTATATATATATATATATATATATATATATATATATATATATATATATATATATATATATATATATATATATATATATATATATATATATTTAAGAGGGAAGGTTATGATGGTAGTCCATGCAAAAAAAATCATCTGAAAACTAGATTCTATGAAACTTTCGGTCAATAAAATAAAATTTAATTGGGGACTATTTGAAATGATAAGAGACTTTTCAGATCATTTATATATGTAATTAAGAGGGAAGGTTATGATGGTAGTCCATGCAAAAAAAAATGAAAATTTGATTCTATGAAACTTTTCGAAATGCAAGTTTCGGTCAAAAAATCATAATATATTATACACTAGTTTATACTAGTTTCGGTCAAAAATCAAATTAAACCTGAGATTGTTCAAAATGATACGAAACTTCACATATCATTTATATATTTTACGAGGGAAGGTTGTCATGGAAGTCCATGCAAAAAATCATCGGAAAATTAGATTCTATGAAACTTTTTGAAATGCAAGTTTCGGTCAAAAATCATAGTATATTATACACTAGTTTCGGTCAAAAAAATAAAATTTATTGGGGACTATTTGAAATGTTACTAGACTTTTCAGATCATTTTTATATGTTAAGAGGGGAGGTTGTTATGGTAGTCCATGCAAAAAAATAATCTGAAAACTAGATTCTATGAAACTTTAGGAAATGCAAGTTTCGGCCAAAAAAGTTATAATCTATTATACACTAGTTTATACTAGTTCCGGTCAAAAATCAAATTAAATCGGGGACTATTCGGAATGATACGAAACTTCACATATCATTTATATATTTTACAAGGGAAGTTTTTGATGGAAGTCCATGCAAAAAATCTTCGGAAAATTAGATTCTATGAAACTTTTCGAAATGCAAGTTTCGGTCAAAAATCATAGTATATTATACACTAGTTTCGGTCAAAATAATAAAATTTAATCGGGGACTATTTAAAGTGATATGAGACTTTTCAGATCATTTATATATGTTAAGAGGGAATATTATGATTGTATTCCATGCATAAAAATTGTCTGAAAACTAGATTCGGCCAAAAATTCATAATATATTATACACTTGTTTATACTAGTTTTGGTAAAAAATCAAATTAAATCGGAGACTGTTCGAAATGATTTGAAACATCACATATCATTTATATATTTTACGAGGGAAGGTTATCATGGAAGTCCATGCAAAAAATCATCGGAAAATTAGATTCTATGAAACTTTATGAAATGCATGTTTCGGTCAAAAATCATAGTATATTATTATACACTAGTTTTGGTCAATAAAAAATTTAATTGGGGACTATTTGAAATTATACGAGACATTTCAGATCATTTATATATATATATATATATATATATATATATATGTTAAGATGGAAGGTTATGATGTTAGTCCATGCAAAAATATAATCTGAAAATTAAATTCTATGAAACTTTTCGAAATGCAAGTTTCGGCCAAAAAATCATAATATATTATACACTAGTTTATACTAGTTTCCGTCAAAAATCAAATTAAATCGTGAACTGTTTGAAATGATACGAAACTTCACATATCATTTATATATTTTACGAGGGAAGATTATCATGGAAGTCCATGCACAAAATCATCGGAAAATTATAATCTGTGAAACGTTTCGAAATGCAAGTTTCGGTCAAAAATCATAGTATATTATACACTAGTTTCAGTCAAAAAAATAAAATTTAATTGGGGACTATTTGAAATGATACGAGACTTTTCAGATAATTTATATATGTTAAGAGGCAAGGTTATGATGGTAGTCCATGCAAAAAAAAATCATCTGAAAATTAGATTTTATGAAACTTTTCGAAATGCAAGTTACGGCCAAAAAATCATAATATATTATACACATGTTTATATTAGTTTCGGTCAAAAATCAAATTAAATCGGGGACTGTTCGAAATGATTCAAAACTTCACATATCATTTATATATTTTATGAGGGAAGGTTATCATGGAAGTTCATGCAAAAATTCATCAGAAAAGTAGATTCTATGAAACTTTTTGAAATGCAAGTTTCGGTCAAAAATCATAGTATATTATTATACACTAGTTTCGGTCAATAAAATAAAATTTAATTGGGGACTATTTGAAATGATACGAAACTTTTTAGATCATTTATATATGTTAAGAGGGAAGGTTATGATGGAAGTCCATGCAAATAAATAATCTGAAATTTTGATTCTATGAAACTTTTCGAAATGCAAGTTTCGGCCAAAAAATCATAATATATTATACACTAGTTTATACTAGTTTCGGTCAAAAATCAAATTAAATTGGGGACTGTTCAGATGATACGAAACTTCACATATCATTTATATATTTTACGAGTGAAGGTTATCATAGAAATCCATGCAAAAAATCATTCGAAAATTAGATTCTATGAAACTTTTTGAAATGCAAGTTTCGGTCAAAAATCATAGTATATTATACACTAGTTTTGATCAAAAAAATAATTTTAATTGGGGACTATTTGAAATGATAAGAAACTTTTCAGATCAGTTATATATGTTAATAGGGGAGTTTTGAAATTTTTCCATGCAAAAAAATAATCTAAAAACTAGATTCTATGAAACTTTTCGAAATGCAAGTTTCGGCCAAAAAAATCAGAATATATTATACACTAGTTTATACTAGTTTCAGTCAAAATTAAAATTAAACCGGGGACTGTTCGGAATGATACGAAACTTCACATATCATTTATATATTTTACGAGGGAAGTTTTTTATGGAAGTTCATGCAAAAAATCTTCGGAAAATTAGATTCTATGACACCTTTTGAAATGCAAGTTTTAGTCAAAAATCATAGTATATTATACACTAGTTTCGGTCAAAATAATAAAATATAATTGGGGACTATTTGAAATGATACGAGACTTTTCAGATCATTTATATATGTTAAGAGGGAAGGTTATGATGGTATTCCATGCATAAAAATCATCTGAAAACTAGATTCTATGAAACTTTTCGAAATGCAAGTTTCGGCCAAAAAATCATAATATATTATACACTTGTTTATACTAGTTTCGGTCAAAAATCAAATTAAATCGGGGATTGTTCGAAATGATCCGAAACTTCACATATGATTTATATATTTTACGAGGGAAGGTTATCATGAAAGTCCATGCAAAAAATCATCAGAAAATTAGATTCTATGAAACTTTTTGAAATGCAAGTTTCGGTCAAAAATCATAGTATATTATTATACACTAGTTTCGGTCAATAAAACAAAATTTAATTGGGGACTATTTGAAATCGTACGAGACTTTTCAGATCATTTATATATATATATATATATATATATATATATATATATATATATATATATATATGTTAAGAGGGAAGGTTATGATGGTAGTCCATGCAAAAAAATAATTTGAAAATTTGATTCTATGAAACTTTTCGAAATGCAAGTTTCGGCCAAAAAATCATAATATATTATACACTAGTTTATACTAGTTTCGGTCAAAAATAAAATTAAATCGGGGACTGTTCGAAATGATACGAAACGTCACATATCATTTATATATTTTACGAGGGAAGGTTATCATGAAAGTCCATGCAAAAAATCTTCGGAAAATTAGATTCTATGACACCTTTCGAAATGCAAGTTTTAGTCAAATATCATAGTATATTATACACTAGTTTCGGTCAAAATACTAAAATTTAATTGGGGACTATTTGAAATGATACGAGACTTTTCAGATCATTTATATATGTTAAGAGGGGAGGTTATGATGGTAGTCCATGCAAAAAAATCATCTGAAAACTAGATTCTATGATACTTTTTCTTAATGCAAGTTTCGGTCAAAAAATCATAATATATTATACACTAGTTTATACTAGTTTCGGTCAAAAATCAATCTAAATCGGGGACTATTCGAAATGATACGAAACTTCACATATCATTTATATATTTTACGAGGGAAGGTTATCATGGAAGTCCATGCGAAAAATCATCGGAAAATTAGATTCTATGAAACTTTTTGAAATGTAAGTTTTGGTCAAAAATAATAGTATATTATACACTAGTTTCGGTCAATAAAACAAAATTTAATTGGGGACTATTTGAAATGGTACGAGACTTTTCAGATCATTTATATATATATATGTTAAGAGGGAAGGTTATGATGGTAGTCCATGCAAAAAAATAATTTGAAAATTTGATTCTATGAAACTTTTCGAAATGCAAGTTTCGGCCAAAAAATCATAATATATTATTCACTAGTTTATACTAGTTTCGGTCAAAAATAAAATTAAATCGGGGACTGTTCGAAATGATACGAAACGTCACATATCATTTATATATTTTACGAGGGAAGGTTATCATGAAAGTCCATGCAAAAAATCCTCGGAAAATTAGATTCTATGACACCTTTCGAAATGCAAGTTTTAGTCAAAAATCATAGTATATTATACACTAGTTTCGGTCAAAATACTAAAATTTAAATTGGGACTATTTGAAATGATACGAGACTTTTCAGATCATTTATATATGTTAAGAGGGGAGGTTATGATGGTAGTCCATGCAAAAAAATCATCTGAAAACTAGATTTTATGATACTTTTTCTTAATGCAAGTTTCGGTCAAAAAATCATAATATATTATACACTAGTTTATACTAGTTTCGGTCAAAAATCAATCTAAATCGGGGACTATTCGAAATGATACGAAACTTCACATATCATTTATATATTTTACGAGGGAAGGTTATCATGGAAGTCCATGCGAAAAATCATCGGAAAATTAGATTCTATGAAACTTTTTGAAATGTAAGTTTTGGTCAAAAATCATAGTATATTATACACTAGTTTCGGTCAATAAAATAAATTTTAATGGGGGACTATTTGAAATGATACGAGACTTTTCAGATCATTTATATATGTAATTAAGAGGGAAGGTTATGATGGTAGTCCATGCAAAAAATAATCTAAAAATTTGATTCTATGAAACTTTTCGAAATGCAAGTTTCGGCCAAAAATTCATAATATATTATACACTAGTTTATACTAGTTTCGGTTAAAAATCAAATTAAACCTGAGATTGTTCGAAATGATACGAAACTTCACATATCATTTATATATTTTACGAGGGAAGTTTATGATTGAAGTCCATGCAAAAAATCTTCGGAAAATTAGTTTCTATGAAACTTTTTGAAATGCAAGTTTCGGTCAAAAATCATATAATAGAAATTTCACATAATAGGTTTAATACATGATATATCTTTTAACTTAGTTTAATACTCCCTTTGTCTCGTCTCAATCCATTGACCATGTCAGACATATTAAAAATAAAAAATAAAGAATGAATGATAATTTTAGTAAAGTATCATTATCATGTATTAAAAATAATAAAAGTAATAATATTTAGAGGGTAAAATTAGAAGAAAATTGAAATGGATAATTTGTTTTGGGACACTCTTTTATTACAAATGAATAAATGGTTTTGAGATGGAGTGAGTATTTTGTTTTACTTCCTTAACTAAAAACATTACAAATTTGTACTTTAATTTTACTTTTGTTATCCTATTTGATCTCTTCCGTTAATTAAAAAAAATGCCAAGTTCTGACAACAAGCTAATTGATATAAATCTGAATAATCATATGTAATTAAAATCCGATACACTATTTAAACGGTGGGTTCCCCGAAAACAAAATCCGCTTAAACAATGTATCAATTTTTAACTACATATGATTATTCAGATTTGTATTATTGATCTTGTTATCACGACACGACACCTAAATTTAATATTTTTCTAACCAAAATAATAATAAACTCTTTAAATTTAATTAGATTCAGATAGCCTTAACCAATCAGACATATGTTAATTTAACTCCAAGTAACTTTTATATTTTATTTTATTTTTAATTAAATTAAAATTTTAAAATAATTATAACTACACCAACATTACCTTCTTCTTCTCAAGACAACTCAGCATTTAAACAAGGTTTGTAAGTCATATGCTCAAGGGGTTTGAGATTAAGGTCTCTTTCTCATATAAATGATGCTGCAAATCTAAAGATGTGTTTGGATATCTTTAATTCCTCTTCTCAATGGACTCAACTCCTTAGGCTAAGAGTCCTAAGACAAAACCAACATATCAACTATCACATTTCATCTTCTATATGGGGTGGCATCAAGAACAAATTTCAAATTCTTCTTGATAACACAAATTGGATCCTGGGAGATGGTAGGACTATTAATTTCTGGAATGACTCATGGTGTGGTCTACCTCTGGCTACTCAACTAAACATTAATCCCTCCTTGTGCGGATGAAAGGTGAGTGGAAGGTTGTATGTTGCTGTGCTGGTGAAATTTGAAAATAAGAGTGGGTCCGGCTAATAAGATTGTGGCTGGAAAAAATAAAATGTTTAGAAGGTGGATGGTACTGCTGTGTGAGTACCGAGTTGAGTGGGGAAAAAAGGAGAAAAGTTGTTGTACTTGCTGTGAAAACAAAATTAAAAAAATAAAAGTTGAATTAACAATAACCATAAAACAAAAATAATAATAACAAAACAATAGAAATAGTATAATAATAATACTTATAATAATAATAATAATAATGAAAGCAAATGTTAATATAAAATAATAAAAAACTAATAATAATAATAGTACTGAAGAAAAAAAAAGGTGAGCAAATGAAAGCATAAAACAAAATAATATTGGACTTATCAAAAAAAGGGTGGGGCAGGAATCGAACCTCAGTTCTTATAATAACACTAACACAAGTCCATCTGCTGGGGCGGGTATACATCCATTTGTAAAACTACACCAATAAATATATACACCATATATTTGACAATTCCCACTTTTCTTTTTCTTTCTCTATTTTTTTGATAAATTTTATGATAATAATAATAATAACAAGAATGAAACTAAACTAACAACAATAAAAATAATAATATGAAATTCGGGATAATAATAATAAGAAAAAGAAATAAAAAATAAAAATAAGAATAATAATAATAATAATAGAAAACTAATAGTTTCTAATAAGAAAAGTAGAGATTTTTTTTATATAATTTTGGATATTAATAAAAAAAGTAAAATCTATGATGTGAGAAATTAATTTTTTGAAAATAATGAATGTATTTTTTTTATTTGGAAAATGGAATTACGAAAAAATATTTCTAATAGAAATAATAATAACAATAGACTTTCTTTTTTGTATTATATATTTTTGATTAAAAAAAAACAAACTAAATAATAAAGATAGAAATAAAAGACTAAAAAAAATAAAATTAAAATTTCTTAATTTTGAAAAATAAATGCATTTTTTGATTTTGGAATATTCGCTAGACAGAAAAATAAAAGAATACATATTTTTGGATTTTTTGAAATGATGGTTAGACAGTAAAATAAAATAGTGCGGGTAGGACAAATTTTGGGTATGACAATTCCTACTGACCTGCAAACTATGTTCCCCAATCTGACTAATTTGTTGAACTAAGTCCACATCCCTAGTAACCCTAGGAGTGATGAACTGTGTTGGATCCACTCTCTGGCAGGATCCTTATCTTTGAAAGAAGCTTACAGTCCTTTGTCCCCTCACAGTGCCAAACTTGATTGGGCTGCTTTGTTGTGGAATCTTCATATCCCTCCATCCAAGTTTATCTTTGTGTGGAAATTATTCCTTGGTAAAGTCCCAACTGATTCTTCCATGGAAAACCTTGTTATTTGTACTCTCCTATCAAAATGTCATCTTTGTGGCACTTGGGCTGAATCTAATGAGCATCTCTTTTTGAACTGCTCCTTTGCCAAGGACCTTTGGAGTTGGTTTTCTTATGCTATTGGGGGATCTGTCTCCCTCAATATCACAGAATTTTGGAACTCTTGCATTCTCTCTCAGTCGAAACAAGTCAACATGGTCATTTTAGCAGCTATCATATTTATTTTAAATACTATTTGGACAGCTAGGTATCACAAAAAGTACAACAAAAGCACCCTGGTCAAATATGCAATTGCTAACATCTATATTCAAGTTGGCAAATTTGGTATGGCTCCATCTCTAGCATCTTCTTGCAACATTATACATTTTCAAATCCTGAAAAACTTCAGGGTTAAAATCCTGCCTCCAAAGTCCTCTAAAATCGTTGAAGTCTTTTGGGTTCCTCCTTTTCACCCTTGGATTAAGTGTAACATTGACGGTACTTCTGACGGCTCTTTGTGTAAGGCATCTTGTGGGGGCATCTTCAGGTATTAGTTCTCTAATGTTATTAGTTGCTTTGCCGGGAACTTAGGAGAAAACTGCGTTTTGCAAGCCGAATTTATAAGAGTTATGATAGCCATAGAAATAGCTTGTGACAGGAATTGGAATTTCCTCTGGATAGAAACAGACTCGAAAACTTTTTCCTCAGCCATTAATAATCCTCGTCTTGTTCTGAGATCTCTTAAGAATAGGTGGCTTAATTTCCTCAATACTTCTTGGTATACCAATTTTTACATTTCGCACATCTTTAGGGAAGGGAACCAGTGCGCAGACACCCTAGCTTCATTAGGCCTTACCACTCATGGTTTTGTTTGGTGAAATGAAGCTTCGATGTCTATTTTTGACTCTTTAGTTCGTAATAGGCTAACCATTCCTTCTTTTCGTTTTTGTTAATTTCTAGAGGGTTTTGGTTGATGTCTCCCTCTTTGTACTCCTTTTCTTTTCTTAATATACTTTTCTTTCGATTAAAAGGAAAACAAAAAAAACTTAGCATTTAAACATATGCGATCTATGTGTGCATTCTCTTTGGAAAAAACGTGTAAAGAACGAAAGGATATGCAATTATAATCAATCAACTAGCAGGATACTCGTGTTATCGCACGGGTCTTGTCTGTATTCACACGCTACGTTGCAAAATATCACTTATCAATTCTACCATCTTTTTTCAGGGTCTAATTTTTGTCCAAAGTAACCAATTTAATAGGTTAATAAATCCAACAATAATAATATGGATAAATTACAAATACAAAATTAAGACTTCTTACATATGGTATTCAAAAATATATAATGATATTATTCAATATATAATATGCGATTCCGGTAGAATTTTTCATTCCTACAATAACATAGGAGTAAATATATCAAACTTAATTCAATGTATGAAAAATATAATTCAAATAATCAGTCTACAACTGGTATCTTATAGATTTAATATATTAATATTAAAATTGTCAGTCTACAACTGATATGTAATAGATACGTTCACGTCTACCCGTGGATCATGTCGGTATCATGCATGCAATTCCACTAATTACCAAAACTCAGTTGAATTCAGATGAGTCTAAAACTACAACCATGAATAAAAATCATGTTTCCAATTCAAATAACATTATCTTTTAAATATTAGTCAATTTTTTCAAACTTAAAATCTATAACAGTTTCCCGTCAAATATCAGTTTTATGTTTTTTATAGGAGAATTTCATAATAGAAGTTTAACTCTACAAAATTCTGTAAATTTAAATATTTTAAATTATTTGATATTTCATTGAATAATTTTAAATAAAAATATAATAAAAATTAAAAAAAAAATCACAAACCTAAAATTTATCACAGCTTCCCGTCAAATATCAGTTTTAAATTCTTCTTATTATATCTTATTTATAAATTTTATAAACCTATAGCTGATATCTTATAGATTTAATATATAAACATTAAAATGATCAGTCTATCCGTGGATCATGTCTGGATCATTTATAACAGTTTCCCGTCAAATATTAGTTTTAAATCCTTATAGATTTAATATATGACAGATCCCGTTCTAAATGAATATATATAAGCTAGTTTCGATCCCATGCCATCTTGGATGAAAGTGATAACAAAGTACCACTACACCACTTTACAATTGTTGTTAATTATGTCATTTAACTTTATTAAAGCCTTAACTGCTTTAACAATAGACATATATCATTAATGGGACTGTAAAGTGGTCTAGTGGTAGTTTGTTATCACTTTCAAGCAAGATGTCATGGGATTGAAACTTGCTATCTTTATAAAAAAACTACATATGAAAAAATAAATTGATATTGATATTTTATGTTATTTTTCTATTACTAATATAAATACCTATAATATATAAAGTCATACCATTTTTTAAATTATTTATTTAGAATAGAATTAACAAATAAAATTATAAAATTATAAAATTAAATAAATTAAATATTAAATCAAAAAAATAATATTTAACATTTATTAGTGTAGATATCAGTAGGTAAATCAAAAATCAGATCTAAGAATATCATAGATAAATAAAAAATTAGATTACCATTTAATAAAATTTTAATTTTTTTATTAATTATAATGATAGAAATAAAATTATAAAAACAATGGTAACTTATTCTCATTTATAAAAACAATTGTAACTTATTCTCGTTTATAAAAATGATTGTATCATTTTTTTTACCATTTATCATTTTTTTTTTCACGAATACCATTTATCATTAGTTTTTCATGATTACCATTTATCATTTTTTTTATTATGATTACTATCATAAAGATAATTTGAAAAGATTTTATTTTGTTTTGTTTTATTAACCTTATTCTAAAAATATAAATTGTTCCGGATTGGGCCCCCAGACTATATTGGACTACGGCCCAATACGTCGAGCAGATGCTCATACGCTCGGGCAAGTACACTTATTGGATGGGCGGAGTGACTTAACGGTCGGGCATACGTTCCACGTGTCGGGCACACACTCGGATCGGGCAAAGAACGGGTCTACCAGTTCTTTTGCCATGTCACCCAACTGTCCCCCTTATCTCCTGGAAGATAGGGACAGTTGGACCAAGGACCAGACCACGTAGCTAGGTCTTCACGCTTCTCACGCGTTCCTTGTCAGTTCTTCCTTGGGCCTAGATGATCCAGCCCAAAGAAGGACCTTGGCTCAATGTTGGGGGCTCACTATAAATACCCTTTTTCACTAAAGGGTCAGGTATTCTGATTTAACTCTTCTAACTTACCTCTTGCTGTACCTCTATTGACTTTAGCATCGGAGCACCTTGCAGGTACACCCCCTCCATTCTATCAACCTAACTGTTCATGCCCAATTGTTGGAAGGCCCTCCTGATCAGGTCAGATCAGTGGCGCCGTCTGTGGGAAAGCAGTTGTCCCCTTGTTCCATAGTAGAAGATCAAAGCTCAAACTACCATATCCTTCCAGTATGGTCGGAGAGCAGTCTAACGACCGTAATCATCCCCTCGTTGACTACACGATGGAAGATAATTTGAATTACCATGAAGCGAATGCCCGAGATGGGCATCCCTCCATCCCGTCTCTTGAACCCGAAAACAATGGGAACCAACCTCAGACTCAGAACCCGCCGGTCACCACGTTCCAGTCCATCCTCGTGCCCGTCGAGGGGGACGCCACCATGATTGTTATGGTGAATGCCCTCAATCAGGCCAGTTCCATGCTTTACCAGTAGCACGAGAGGATCATGGACCTGGAGGCTGACCGACAGGAGAACCGACCTCAGCAAGAATGAAGGATGTTGCAATGTCCAGAAGCTGCGAGGAAGCGGGGACGCTCCCCTCCACGTCGAGGAAGATGCTCCCCCGAACCCAACAAAAGTAGGTCGAGGGTGCGTCGTGAGACTGACCGGTCAAGGGCCTCACCGAGACACGACCAGAGCCCTGGTAATGATGAACTCTCCCTATTGAGGAGAGACGAGGAAGACCCACATTGCCCCCTCTCACGGGCAATAATGGAGGCTCCACTCCCCATGGGCATGGAGAAGCCCTCGAATATGGCCATCTACGATGGGACCACTGACCCCGACGATCACGTCGACAACATTAATGCAATACTCGACTATCGCAACGACATCACCGGGCATCTCAAGTGCAGGTTGTTCTCAACAACTCTCAGGAAAGGAGCCATGGCCTGGTACAAAAGTCTGGCCCCAGAGTCCATCACATCCTGGAGGGTCATGAAATCCATGTTCATGAGGCACTTTATAGCCTCCCGACGCCATCCCAAGACTGAGGCGACCCTCGAAGCCATAGTGCAAAGGAAGAATGAAACACTGCGCTCATATATTGAGCGGTTCAACAAAGAGGTTGTCGAGGTGGACACTACGGAACACATGAAGAAATACCTCCTCAAGAGGGGACTCCTGCCCGGAAGCGAACTTAGCAGGGCAGTCGGGATAGAACCTCCCCGCACCCTGAATGACCTCCTACATAAAGCCCAAGCTTACATTAGATATGAGGAAAAACAGGTCGCCCACAACGCTCACAGCAGTCGCAACACCGGGGAGACCGACCATCCCAAGCGCGAGGACCCTAACGTTCCTAGTCGCAACGGAGATAGGCGAAGGGAGGAGAAACCTCGCGAAGGAAGAGGACCCGCGGGCCGATATAGCGAGTATACATTGCTGACGGCTCCCCGCGAGCGCATCCTCGTCGAATGCATCAACTCCGACTTCAAACAGGGCAGGGTGAGGTTTCCCAAACCTTCTGCGCCCAAGCCCCACACGGACAAATCCAAATATTGCAGGTTTCACAAAAGCCATGGGCATGTGACTGAAGAATGCGTCCACCTGAAGGGCGCGATAAAGATCTTGATCCAAAAGGGCCATCTCAAATAGTACCTAAGAAGAACGAAACTCCCAGGCACGAAGAGCAAGAAAAGAAGAGGCCTCGCGAGGACACACCGCCCGACGACTCTTCTTATCAAGTGGCCATGTGCATATCACTCCCGGAGGAATTCATCTTACCAAACTCATCACCAGAAGGGAGAATCACTGTCCTCAGTCCCTGGGAATACTTCCCAACCGCTCTTGTCATATCAGGGGGAGGGATGAACAGCGAAAACGCTGCCCTCTCAGTAAAACGCAAGTTCGACGAACTCCTGCTGACCGCGCCCGAGAAAAAGGCGACATTGACAAAGTACCGAGGCAAATCCAATCTGATATCTTTTTTCCTAGAGGAGCTTCTGGACGGTTTCCCCAACTCGGGCTTCCCGCTACTTATAAGAGCCAAGATGGCACACTTTGGCGTTCGACGCATCCTGGTCGACTAGGGTAGTTCGGTGGACATCATGTACGTCCACCTATTCAAGACCCTAAAGCTGGACAAGACCAACCTATCTCCATACGTCGGATCCGACCTCTAAGGGTTCAATGGGGCCACAACAAAGTTGTGGGGTTATGTCGAGCTCCTCGTCACCTTCGGAGAGCAAGAAACGGCTAGAGAAGTCAAGATTCAGTTCTTGGTAATAGAGTGTCTCTCCCTCTACAACTGCATCCTCGGTCGCCCAACCCTGGCTGAATTGACGGCAGTCCCGTGCACCGTTCACCTGAAGATGAAATACTACACCAAACTGGGCCGCATGGTCACAATCCACGGCGACATTGAGGCCGCTCGAAGATGTTACGACGCTGCAGTAAAAGGGCAGACCACAATCATCACCAAGAACAACAAGAAACCCATGGTCGAGGAGCCTCCCCCTAGGGAATCAATGCCATAGATCTCGACTTCCGCATCGGCGAAGACGAAGCTGAAAAGCAGGGATCCAACGGGGGCAAGCCCCCACGCACCCATTCCTCCCGGTCCCGAATGGAGAGTTCGAGCTCGTCCCACTTAGCGACGACCCCGCCAGAGCAATGAAGATAGGTACGGGCATTACCGATGAAACGAGGAAGCAACTCGCGACTTGCCTCATGGAGAACGCTGACCTTTTCGCATGGAACGCCCCGGAGATGCCCGGCCTCGACCCTGAAGTCGCCTGTCACCAGTTAGCTTTAGACCATGCGGTTAAGCTCGTAGCACAGCATAGGCGAAAATAGTCTCCCGAGAAAGCGGAGGCTGCCGAGCAAGCTGTAAAAGACCTCTTAGAGGCAAATTTTATTTCTGAAGCCCAGTACACAACCTGGCTCTGTAATGTAGTCCTCGTTAAGAAAAATAATGGAAAATGGCGTATGTGTGTTGATTATACCGATCTTAATAAGGCTTGTCCCAAAGATGTTTTTCCTCTCCCTAACATATATAAACTGGTCGACAACTCTGCAGGTTTCAAACTCTTGTCCTTCATGGACGTATATAGTGGGTACAAACAAATGCCTATGTCGGACATAGATAAGAGACATACGGCGTTCATGACCCCGATAAGAAACTACTATTACAACGTAATTCCCTTCGGGCTAAAGAATGTCGGGGCCACATACCAACGCATGATGAACAAAGTCTTCCAAGGAGAAATCGAGGACATGCTCGAAGTATACATGGACGACATAATCGTCAAATCACACAAGGAGACCGACCACGCCCGACACCTCCGCGAGGTTTTCGAGCAGGCGAGGCAATGCAAAATGAGGTTTAACCTTGAAAAGTGCACGTTCGGTGTCCAGGCAAGGAAGTTCATAGGCTTCTATCTCACCGAGCGAGGTATCAAGGCCAACCCCGACAAATTTCGGGCGTTCTCGGAATTCCTGACCCCGAAGTCGAAAAAATCCATTCAATCCCTCAATGGGGTGCTCGCCTCACTTTCCCGCTTCGTCGCCAAATCCGCCCAACACGCCTTACCTTTCTTCAAACTCCTCCGAAAATAAGCCACCTTCGAGTGGACTGACGAATGCAAACAAGCACTGCTCTATCTAAAGAAAGCACTCTCCGAGCCCCCGGTCATGTCCCGACCACTGGAAAGGGAAACCTTGTACCTATACCTGTCTGTGGCAACCGAGGCCGTTAGCGCCGCTCTCATCAGAGAAACCGGCGAAGGGCAAATGCTTATATACTTCACGAGAAAGGCACTCCAAGGCCCTGAGTTCAGATACCAACAAATCGAAAAGGTCGTGTTAGCCCTTATTAATGCCACGAGGAGACTACGTCACTACTTCCTCGCCCATACGATCAAAGTGAGAACCGATCAACCGATAAAACAGCTCCTCGGTCGACCAGATATGGTCGGCCGAATGCTGAAGTGTTCGCTGGAACTCTCTGAATTCGACATCCAATACGAGAACAGGAAAGCTCTGAAAGCTCAGGCCCTGGCTGACTTTGTCGCAGAAATGACGCACAGCCCGAATCCAGTGGACGGTGCCCACAAATGGACGATCTTCGTCGACGGTGCCTCTAGCCCGGCGGGAAGCGGCGCAGGAATCATCCTTGAAAACGAGGACGGAATCCTGATTGAGGTCTCATTGGCATTAACCTTCCCGACTTCAAACAACCAAGCTAAGTACGAAGCTTTCCTCGTAGGTCTAAGATTAGCCGAAGACCTAGGGGCAAAGGAAGTAAAGATATCAACAGACTCTCAACTCGTAGCATCACAGGTAAGGGAAGAATACCAAGCCAAGAACGACAACATCATTGAATACTTAGCATTGGTAAGAGAAAGGCTCGAAAAATTCGAGAAGTGGGAGGTCCAACATGTGCCACGCGAACATAACACGCGGGCTGACGTCATGTCAAAACTCGTGAGCACGAGGAAGAGGGGCGGAAACAAGTCAGTAATCCAGGAAATCCTTCCTCGGTCGAGTACCGAACGACCACCACCCTCATTCGAGGTAAACGTGATCGGCGACGATCATTGTTGGATGACACCCATCTACAACTATCTCACGAAAGATGAACTCCCCACAGACCCCAAAAAAGCAGCCGCGACCAAGAGGAGGGCGTGCTCGTACGTCCTCCTCGAGGGAAAACTCTACCGGAGGGGACTCTCCATCTCGTTACTCAAAAGCGTCGAGGAGGAAAAGGACCCCGACATATTGGGGAAAATACATCGGGGAATCAACGTCCAGCATCCCGGCGGAAGGTCACTAGCGCGCAAGGCCCTACGAGCAGGCTACTATTGGCCGACAATGCAGCACGACTCAAGGGACCACGTCAAAAAATGTGACAAGTGCCAACGACACGCCGACTTGCATCTCGCACCTCCCGACGAACTAAAAACACTCTCCTCCCTCTGACCCTTCACCTAGTGGGGCATGGACATCCTCGGCCCATTCGTGACCGGTTCTTATCAAAACAATTACCTCATTGTAGGGGTAGACTAATTCACCAAGTGGATCGAAGCAGAAGCCCTGGACAAAATAACGGCACAGAACATTCTTCGATTTTTCTAACGAAACATCCTCGCACGTTTCGGCATACCCCAAGTCCTCATCACCGACAATGGAACGCAGTTTATGGACGGAGGATTCCAGGACTTCGTCGCTAGCTTAGTTACCAAACAACACTTCACGTCTGTCGAGCACCCTCGAACTAACGGTTAAGCTGAGGCAACCAACAGAGTAATCCTGCGCGGACTAAAACGCAGACTCGGTGAGGCAAAGAGGGCATGGGTCGAGGAACTACACAGCGTCCTTTGGGCATACCTCACAACGCCACACTCCAAGACCGGAGAGACTCCGTTCAGATTAACGTACGGCACCGAAGCGGTCATCCCGGTGGAAATTCGAGAACCGACGAGACGCGTAGAAGCACCCCTCGACGAGGAAATGAACGACGAAGCACTTCGAGCCGAGCTGGATCTCGTCGACGATATCCGCTCCGAAGCAGCCCTTAGGGAAACCTCCCTCAAGCAAAACATAGCTTTGTGTCATGATGCAAAGATCGTAAAAAGAGAGTTCTGGGTGGGCAGCCTGGTCCTCAGACGAAACCAGAAAAACCCAAGAGAGGGCAAACTGGCCGCCAATTGGGAAGGCCTATACCGTGTTCGAGACAAGACGGGCAATGGGGCCTATTATCTGGAAAACCTACAAGGCGAAGAACTTGCTCGACCATGGAACACAGAAAAACTTAGACAATACTATAGCTAAAGGAAACCCGGGGAGACATGGGAGGTACGACAACGCTCTTTACCACAAAACGAAAGGGAGGATAACTCCCCTCAGAGGCGAACACAACCCTCCCCGACGCTGGACACCTCAAAACGAGCCTCAGCGTCATAGTACCACGCCGGCAGGGCACCCAGCTCGCGATGGGAAAGCCCAAGCCCCGAGGTCAGAGTTTTCCAATCACAAACCCTACCTCGATTCAAGGCGGGCACGAAGCCCGCCACCTCGTCGGTTCCCTAAACCGACGAGCCCAACGAAGTCGAGCAAGAACAACTCAAAAATGAGTAACGAAAACAATTAAACACGATGTCAACGACGAAAATAACATTAAATAGAAACGACCAAAACCGGCCAATAAAACATCATTACAAAGGGGCCCGAAGGCCATTATTCGAACAGGTACAAAGGCCTTTACAAAAGAACAGGTACAAAGGCCATTACAAAAATACGGGCACGCAGGCCCAACAAAAAGTCTAACAAAAAATCTAACAAAGTCTCCACCCGGAGCTACTCCTCACCGCCATCATTCTCCTCCTCCAACTCCTCCTCGGCTTCAAAAGGACACACGATCACCCCATCAGCCACGCAGTAGTTATGAGCCGACCCCTCCGTCACAAGCCCCAGGTTCAGTACCTTGAGCTGCTCGGTAGCGTTGTCAAACCCATCCTTGAAAATCACAAGTAATTCCTTGTTAAGCTCGCGGATGTGACCGACAAATTTGCCCCGAGTGCGAAGGGCAAGCTCCTCTTCAGTCTCATCGTCCCGGGGACGGACTGTGCCTTCTGTAACGCCTTAATTTTATATTTATTTTTATGAAATAAATATTAATATTTTGATGGTATATTTGGATAAATTGGAGAGAAATGTTTTATGAGAATAATAATAATATAATAATGTATACTATTAGAAAATTGTTATTATTTAAATAAATAAAAAAATAAAAAGGGTTAGTTAGAGGTTTAAAGGGAAAAGGTGGAATTATTGTTTTATGTAAGTGGAATAAGGAATTCAGTTTTCATTATCATCGTTTTTTGACGAAGAACAGTGAGGTCTGGAGAAAGAGGAGAAGAAGGGCAAGGTCAAGGATCGTAGATCATCAAGACCAAGATTTCGAGGAACTCATCTCTATTTCGAGGTAAGGGGGAGAATGGGTTTTATAATTGGTGAATTAACACAATAAGGGTAATTGGGAGATTCTTCCTCCCTTAGGGTTCATATATGTGAGGATTTGGAATTGATGAAATTGTGATATGTATATGATGGATTATGAATCCTTGAGTTGTGTTTATGATTTGGTGATGATTATTATGAGAATAATTTGTTATGAGGTAATCTTGTATGAACTGTTCTTGAATGTGAGCTATGTGAATTGAGGGATAGTTGTTATGGAGAAGAGGAAATTGGGAGAGATAAGGAACAATTATAGGTTGCCCAATTTAATTTTATCGATGTTAGATTAGGTGAATAATTAATGTTATGAGTGTGTTGTGGTATAAAGTATTGAAATTGGACTTTTATGGATGCTAATATCAAGTTAAAATGAACTGGCTCTGATTTGGAGTTCTTGGAACTCAAGTAAGGTAATATGACGGTGGCGGAGTATGCTGCCAAGTTTGAGGAATTGGTGCAATATTGTGCACACTATAATACTGAAGAGGTTATGACTTCCAAATGCCTGAAGTATGAGAATGGATTGCATCCTGAAATTAAGTTGGGTATTGTTTGCCAGAAGATCAGGAACTATCCAGAATTGGTAAGCAGAAGCCGGATTTATGATAATGACAACAGGGCTCGAATTGCACACTATAAGGCGGTGAATGAAAAGAAAGGAAAGCAGAGATTTGGTGGTACTCCTTATAGTGCTCCAGCTGACAAAGGAAAGCAAAAGGCTAATTTTGAGAAGAAGCCAAGTGGGGGAAGAGGCACTCCCGGCGTGCTCAAATGCTACAGATGCCACGGTGCGGGTCATCGTGCCAATGATTGTCCTAATGAAGAGAAGAAGTCCTTAAAGTGTGGGAAGCTGGGTCACATGGCAGATAATTGTAAGGTGAATGTTCCTATTTGCTATAATTGTGGAGAGCAGGGCCACATCAGCACCAATTGCCAGAAACCCAAGAAGCAGCAATCTGGTGGAAAAGTATTTGCATTAGTGGGAGCTCAACCTACTGGTGAAGACCGATTGGTCAAAGGTACTTGCTATATCGATAATACTCATTTATTTGTGATTATTGATACGGGTGCAACACACTCGTTTATTTCTTTGGACTGTGTGAAGAGGATAAAATTGAAGCCTTCTCAATTAAGTCGAGGGATGGTAATTGATACTCCATCTATATGTTCAGTGACTACTACCTTAATATGTAGTGATTGTGTTTTGACAATATCTGATAAAAAGTTTAAAGTGGATCTTATATGCCTGCCACTCAGTAATCTTGATGTAATTTTGGGTATGAACTGGTTGGAGTCCAACCGAGTTTATATCGATTGTTTTAGGAAAAGATTGTTGTTCCTAACTCCTGAGGAGGAAAGTATGGTCAGTTCAATTTCGGCTAAGGAACTGAGAACCTGGTTGGAAGACGAAGCGAAGATGTTTGTTGTGTTTGCTTCGTTATCGGTTGAAGAGAAGGTTGTTGTTGAAGAGCTGCCAGTGGTGAATGAATTTCTTGAAGTATTTCCAAGTGATATTTCAGAGCTGCCTCCGACGCGTGAGGTGGAGTTTACTATTGATTTGATTCCTGGTACTAGGCTTATTTCTATGGCACCGTACAGGATGTCTGCTGCTGAGTTAGCTGAGTTGAAATCTCAGATTGGTGATTTGCTTGACAAGAAGTTCATTCGAACTAGTGTATCGTCGTGCGGTGCACCAGTGCTTTTGGCCAAAAAGAAAGATGGTAGTATGCATCTGTGTATTGACTATCGGCAACTGAATAAGGTTACTATTAAAAACAAGTATCCACTCAAAAGGATTGATGACTTAATGGATCAACTTGTGGGAGCTTGTGTTTTTAGTAAAATTGACTTGAGGTCGGGATATCATCAAATAAGAGTGAAAGAGGAAGATATCCAGAAGACGACATTTAGAACTCGATACGGCCATTACGAATATGCAGTGATGCCTTTTGGAGTGTCTAACGCGTCAGGAGTGTTCATGGAGTATATGAATCGAATATTTCATTCTTATTTGGATCGGTTTATCGTAGTATTTATTGATGATATACTGATATATTCGAAGTCTGAAAAAGACCATGCTAAACATTTGAGAATTGCATTGCAGGTACTGAAGGATAACAAATTATTTGCTAAGTTCTCCAAATGTGAATTTTGGTTGAAGACGGTAAAATTTTTGGGACATGTGATATCGTGTGATGGTATAGCAGTGAACCCTTCTAAGGTCAGTGTTGTGCTTGAGTGGGAGCCTTCGAAGATGGTAACAGAAATTAGAAGTTTTCTTGGCCTAGCTGGTTATTACCGAAGGTTCATTGAAGGATTTTCTAGTTTGGCGTTACCATTGACTCAATTGACTCGGAAGAGTCAAGCTTTTATTTGGCTTGCAGCTTGTGAGAGAAGTTTTGAGGAATTGAAGAAGAAGCTAACTTCGGTACCAGTACTAGTTTTGCCAGACCCGAGTGAAGCTTTTGTTGTTTATTGCGACGCGTCTAAAATGGGTTTGGGCAGTGTGCTAATGCAGGTGGGTAAAGTTATAGCTTATGCTTCGAGGCAGTTGAGGGTACATGAGAGGAATTATCCTACTCATGATTTGGAATTGGCCGCAGTGGTATTTGTGTTGAAAATTTGGAGGCATTATTTGTATGGTTCGTGGTTTGAAGTTTTTAGTGATCATAAGAGTTTAAAGTACTTGTTTGATAAAAAAGAGCTTAATATGAGACAAAGGAGATGGTTAGAGTTTTTGAAGGATTATGATTTTAATCTGAGTTACCACCCGGGAAAAGCGAATGTGGTAACAGATGCGTTGAGCCGAAAGACAATTCATATGTCGGCTATGCTAGTGAAGGAAATGGATTTAATTGAGCAATTTAGAGACTTGAGTATGGTATGTGAAATAACGCCAGAAAGTGTTAAGCTGAGTATGTTGCGAATTAATAATGAATTTTTTTGATGTGATAAGAGAAAATCAAAGGCAAGATGTAAAATTGGTAGATTTGATGCCTATTGAAGGAAATGACCAAGGAGGCGATTTTGTTTTGAATAATGATGGTGTTTTGAGATTCCGAGGTAGAATTTGCATACCTGACAATGCTGAATTAAAGAAAGAAATTTTGGAAGAAAGTCATCGAAGTAGCTTGAGTATCCATCCAGGAGCTACAAAGATGTACCATGATTTGAAGAAATTGTTCTGGTGGCACGGTATGAAGAGGGATATCGCGCAATTTGTTTATGCTTGCTTGGTGTGTCAGAAATCTAAGGTGGAACATCAGAAGCCTTCGGGGCTGATGCAACCGTTAGAGATTCCAGAATGGAAATGGGACAACATTGCTATGGATTTTGTGACAGGTTTACCGAATACGGTGAGAGGCTTTGATGTTATTTGGGTAATTGTAGACCGGTTAACTAATTCGGCACATTTTATTCCAATCAACATCAGTTTTCCGTTAACTAAATTGGCAGAGATTTATATACGGATTATGGTGAAATTGCATGGTGTACCGTCAAGTATAGTATCGGATAGAGATCAACGGTTTACTTCAGAATTTTGGAAGAGTTTGCATGAGGCTTTGGGTTCTAAGTTGAAATTGTGTTCAGCTTACCACCCACAGACGGATGGGCAATCGGAGAGGGCTATTCAGTCACGGGAAGATTTATTGAGAATTTGTGTTAGAAAAATGAGGTGCGTGGGATACTCATTTGCCGCTAATTGAATTCACTTATAATAACAGTTACCATTCAAGTATTGGAATGGCGCCGTTTGAAGCTCTTTATGGTAGGAGATGTAGAACACCTCTATGTTGGTATGAGACGAGTGAAAATGTTATGCTTGGACTTGATATTATCCAGCAGACTACTGAGACTATCCAGATGATTAAAGAGAAAATGAAAGCATCTCAGAGTCGACAGAAAAGTTACCATGATAACAGGAGAAAAAACTTAGAGTTCAGTGAGGGTGACCATGTGTTTTTGAGAGTCAACCCGATGACCGGTGTTGGTCGTGCTTTGAAATCCAAGAAGTTGGATCCTAAGTTTATCGGACCTTATCAGATTATGCAGAGAGTAGGCAAAGTTGCTTACAGAGTGGCATTATCGCCAGAACTTTCGAATTTGCACGAAGTGTTTCATGTGTCGCAACTCAGGAAGTATGTATCTGATCCGTCACATGTCATCCAGAGGGATGAAGTGCAAGTTCGTGATAACCTCACAGTGGAGGCCTTATCTTTGAGAATTGAGGATCGTAAGATGAAGCAGCTAAGAGGCAAATAAAAACCTCTTGTGAGAGTAGCTTGGGGAGGAGCTGCTGGTGAAAGTGTTACCTGGGAACTGGAGAGCAGGATGAGGGAATCATACCCAGAGTTATTCCATTCAGGTACATTTTCGAGGACGAAAATAATTAAGTGGGGGAGAGTTGTAACGCCTTAATTTTATATTTATTTTTATGAAATAAATATTAATATTTTGATGGTATATTTGGATAAATTGGAGAGAAATGTTTTATGAGAATAATAATAATATAATAATGTATACTATTATAATATTGTTATTATTTAAATAAAAAAAGGGTTAGTTAGAGGTTTAAAGGGCAAAGGTGGAATTATTGTTTTATGTAAGTGGAATAAGGAATTCAGTTTTCATTATCATCGTGTTTTGACGAAGAACAGTGAGGTTTGGAGAAAGAGGAGAAGAAGGGCAAGGTCAAGGATCGTAGATCATCAAGACCAAGATTTCGAGGAACTCATCTCTATTTCGAGGTAAGGGGGGATAATGGGTTTTATAATTGGTGAATTAACACAATAAGGGTAATTGGGAGATCCTTCCTCCCTTAGGGTTCATATATATGAAGATTTGGAATTGATGAAATTGTGATATGTATATGATGGATTATGAATCCTTGAATTGTGTTTATGATTTGATGATGATTATTATGAGAATAATTTTTTTATGAGGTAATCTTGTATGAACTGTTGAATGTGAGCTATGTGAATTGAGGGATAGTTGTTATGGAGAAGAGGAAATTGGAAGAGATAAAGAACAATTATAGGTTGCCCAATTTAATTTTATCGATATTAGATTAGGTGAATAATTGATGTTATGAGTGTGTTGTGGTATAAAGTATTGAAATTGGACTGTTATGGATGTTAATATCAAGTTAAAATGAATTGGCTCTGGTTTGGGTGAGAAGGGAAAGAAAAGGAAGATTTTTGGAAAAAGTTGGAAAATTCACGTAGCCACCTGACACGGGCCGTGTCACAGGACACGGGTGGCCGTGTCAGGCCACTGGAAGAGGATGAGATGGATTTTTGAGGAAAATGGGCATCAGTGAGTGTGACACAGGCCTTGTCACACGACATGGGCACCCATGTCAGCCCCCTGGTCTTGGTTGATTTTGTTGTTTTGAGAGGTGCGTGTTCAGAGCACCTGACACGGGTCGTGTCAGGGGACACGGGAGGCCGTGTCAGGCCTCTTTTTCTTGGAATTTTGTGAAATTTTGATATGTTTTGTTTATCCGTTCTTTTAGTATAATTTCCTATGAGCATTCTAAGGCAATAACTTGAGGTTTAGTGCTAATTATAAGATTTGATAACCAAACTTTAATGAATGTAATAGTGAGGGTTGTATAAGTAGCATAAGTTTGTTAGTAATATAATGAATTGTTGAATTATGAGATTATGTTATATGCTTAACATGAATGATATAATGATGTGATTGATAGTTTGTGGGATCATGTGGATCTTGAAGGCATGAATGTTTTCATGCGTATTTGTATTATGGTGTGTAATACCTCAAAATTTGCCCTCTCATTTTCATGCCATTTAGCATATCCTTTCATACATTGCATTGCATTTAGATCACAATTGCATCATAAACATACATGAACATACATCTCCATTTGAGCTTTCACAGGTTGCGACTGGCCTTTATTTCTTCATGCGGCACGTGCACAATAATCTCAGAAGAAGCCAAAAGTTCTCGGTTGATTCATAGGAGTTTAAGCTGAATATCAGTTTTATGGTGCAGTTTGCAAAAGTTGTAACTTATGCTCGGAAACTCATTTTGGCTTGAAACTCAATAGTTTAGACCGTTTCATTATTCTCTACAACTTTTGTGTTCGGCTCGGAGGCCAATTCATCAAGGAAAATGGCGGGATTTATTTGTTTCTGAAATTTCGGTTTCGCCGATTAACTGTGCTAGCGGTATTCAAGAGTTTGTAACTTCTTATTGGGTCAACATGTCTGAGAGATTCATATGCCAAAAGTTTCGTTTTGATATCCTTTCCAACTTTTGGGTTTAGGCCGAGAACTAATTCTTTGAAGAAGATCTCAGAATGTGCGAGTCTTTAGAGTCGACATAGTGAAAAACAGTGCTGAACCGGTGAGTTTTGAACACTAAAAAATTCATAACTCTTGGATCGTTTATCGAATTGATGTCGTTTCGGTGCCTAAAATTCCGTTTAGATGTTATCTTCATTATGTGAATTCAGTTTTGGTTCGGTCCAAGCGGAAGGATCTCGAAAATGCGAATTACCAATAAGGTTCTTTGATGCACTGCATTGTCTGTCAGATTTTGTAAAATTCATAACTCGGTCAATTTTCATCGGATTGCACCCGTTCTTGAAGCGTTGGTTCAAAAATTTTATCCTCTTCAAGTTCAAAGACAAATGCGAGTTTGAACGGTGCTCCAAAGATTATCATTTTGGTTTATTTCACAAAACTGAAGTGCTGAACCGAAGAAAAAGGCTGAAAGTGGTTTCACGAGAAAATTCATATCTCTCTCGTCGTTTGTCCGGTTGAGCTTAGATTTTAACACCAGGTCACTGACTCATAGATCTACAACTTTGCTGACAAAGTCGAGTCGAGATTATGCTCCGAAGAGGTTGACCTCATCACATTTTCGAGTAGCGGACACCAAATAAGCCGAAAAAACAACTTATTCAGTGACGTCTTGCAGCTTAAACGTATCGATCGCACTCGATTTTGATCGTATGAAGTTCGTTATTTTTGCATTACAACCGTGATTCAGAGGCGGACGATGTTGTGGAAGGTTCAGAGTCGAAATTTCTTGCCGAAGATATTGTTATTTTCACTTAAGCCGAAATTCTACCTTTTGCCTTTCATTTTACACTCCACTATATATTCTTTTGACCCACAATTTGTCTCATAACTTCAATCATAATTTACAAACACCAAAAAACTCTCACAAACTCTCTCTAAAGGATCAAAGTTCATTCTCACAATTCTTTCTCAAGAACACAACAACAACTTCATCAAGAACTCAACAACACAACAATTCCGATCAAGCTTCCGGTAGCCGAGCCGCCACGAACCACCACCTCCGGTCAACTTCACCACCGTGCGACCACCATCTTCCGCCGCCGGCAGCCACGCGGCCTCTCCTCCTCTCCTCTGTTCATGATCGCGTCTCACTTCCTTCGGATTCGCAATTTCTTCGTCGATTCTTCATTCGGTAAGCTTCTTAAACTTTAATTCATGAATAATTGTTGAATTGTTTCTTGAATTGAATTTTGAAGTTGAATTAATCTTGTGGAGATTATGTGCATTGATTCATGATTTGATTATTGATTGATTCTTGATTAATTTATCCTAATAATTGTTGTGGTGCATGATTGAAAAGGCTTGGTAAAGTTGACATAGAATAATCGGTGAATGTTAGGTGTTTGACAAAATTCCTAAGAGAGCTAATTATTATAACTTGATATTGATTGAAGTGCTTGACTTTTAAATTCATGCTTGTTTCAATGTGAAAATTTGAAATAGGATAGGTTGAGGCTTAATTGTTGATGTTGTTCATGTGTCGCGTGTCGAGAATATGTTTTGGTCATAACTTCCTAACCGTAGCGCGTTTTTGCGAATGTGAATAGTGTAAATTGACTTTGTTGATTATTTCGGAGCCATTGGTGAACTTTTTAGTCGATTTCGGACAATTTTTTCCGGCTATTTTGCTACTGCCAGCCGACGAAATCGGCCAAAAAGTATCACTTCCAAGCGGAATTTTCAAAAACCGATTGCATATTTGAATCCGTTGGCACGTTTGCAAGTTACCATGCGATTTTCGTTCAATTCCGAGTCGGTGATTTTTGACGCGTTTTTTCGTTTTAAGGCTTTTTAAGTTCGGTTTGGTGCGATTTTGATGCATTGATCTTGTTTTGACTTGTATATATGTTTGTTGATCATTTGCCATTCATTGCATGTAAATTTGTTCGATTCCGGTTTGAGTTTGCATGTTGTTTATGTTAGAGCATAAGTGCTGCCCCGTTTTGAAACGTAAATTTCAATGCATGTCCATGACTCGTATATTCATATTTCTACTTGATTTGGAGTTGTGAGGCATAGGTGCAACTTCCGGTTGCACCTCTTTTTGGTTTCTAAGGCGTTTGTTGAGTTCATGCAAGGTTCTCGCAAAGATCTTAACGACGGTCGTTTGGTTGGTATTCCACTTTATTTGTGGGATACCTTTGGATTCAAATGATATTTTGTGTCGTTGTTTTTGTTTCGATTATGGGGGATCTTCACCAAGCAATTATATAAGATGAACATTTATTTTTCTCATGGGAGATTACAAGGCTTGACTTGAAGTTTTTTTGGATTTCTTTTATGTGAAAGAATCGGCACTTCGATCAAGTAAGTAATTTCAAGCTTTTTCGGCTTTTAAGCATCATTATAGTTGTATGCGGCTTAGGACCATGTAACTTAAGGTGCATATTGAGCCCTCCCACCTGAGGCATTAGATATATTTGTGATGTATGTTGGTTTGTGTCGATTTCGGAGCTTAGGGATTAGGTTACGAACCATTAGGATCGATTCCTTTCACTTCCCCTTAAAATCCACTTTTTTGCCTGTTTCGTCGCAATTATTAAAAATAGTTTTAGGTGAGATAAAATTCTGGAAAAATTCATGAGTGATCCTCATCCTCTTAATTAATTTTTCATATTTTTTGTTTCCAGATTTGGGTGGTTTTAATAATTAATTTGGATTTTAGATCATAAGTTGTCCCAAAAAGGAAGGTTTTGGCATAAGGGACCGAAACCGATTTTTCCCATAGGTGTGAGACCTATTTTTTGTGTGTGATTAATCACTGTAATTTATGACATTTTTATGCTCCTTAGGCATTTTATTCCATAATTTTTAGTGCCCTTTTTGATCCACTTTGTGGAGTTGTTTTTGGGTGATCATTCATTGCTACCTTGCTAATCAAGGAATTGTTTTGGCACTTTGGTGCATAATTTTGTGGAATCCTTTTGGACAATGTGAGATAATGACTTTATTATTACAGGAATTTAATTTCATAATTTTTTAAGGCTTTTTGCTATTTTTCCATGTCACCTAGATCCTAGGTTGATTCATGTGTTTATATGTCGCATAACCTAAATGATAAGAAGACATTCATGCCATTTTCTTGAAGGGATTTTTGGTAGATTTTAGGAGTTGATTATAGGTCATTTGTATGCCTTTAATTCCAGTCATAGGTCATTTTTTGGACCATACTCATTTGGTTTGTTTTGGTGCTTTAAAGTGCATACTTATGTGAATTAACTTTAACCTAAACTAGATTCTCTTCTCCTCTAAATAATAACTTGAATTATGTGGAAATCATTAATGTCTATTCATGCATTCTAATTGCATCTCATACCTTGTATGCTACTGAACCATAATCATTTCATGCATATTCACATGCCATTCTTCCTTAACTTTCATCATGTGCGATCTTATGCGTTTTTGTTCGTTTCTTCTCACATCTTCTTCTCCTCGCCCCATAGGCCTAATCCATTGAATCCATGATTGTATATTCATTCATCCATCTTCATAAGCATTCATTACTGACTTTGATACTCATTTCATGTACTAATTCATGCTTGTAAGCCATACGCATTCATACTTCATCCATAAACCCTAATTTGCATTTATGTGAACTTAGGTGAACTTTTTGTACATAGTTTGACATAGTTTGATCTTGTGGGGTATCCTAGCATCCTTAGGGATCTATATCATGTAGCTACTGACTTTAGGAGTCATGTGACCTTTAGGTACCTTCACCTTTAGACTTAGGTCTTATTTTGAACCCTAGTTCCATTCTAGGATGTTTATGGTACTTAATCGCTTTCATGCTTCGATTTTACTTTCAATATGCATTGTCATGCTAATCTTTGTTTTGTAGGGGGGAAGATTGAGGTAAGCCTCACTTCATTCCTATCTTTTATGCATTCTAAATGTGTTTTCCTTAGCACTTGGTGCTTGCTTATAGGTTTTCCCTTTCTTTAGAGACAACTTAACTTCCTTAGGAAGTAAGTTAGTTTCTAACTCTCTTTTCTTCCTTTCCTTTTCTTTCTTAGGATTAGAATACCTCATTAACCATAGGATCTCCCTTGTAAATAAATCAATAAAAATTAGGGTGTGTCTTAGTTTCCATTAGATTTTTCCTTTTCTAACTTGAGTCTTTCTTTCTCCCTTCAAAAGAAAAGTAATAAAACACTTAATAAAAACCGAACAATCTTGTACGACACGAGACTTTGTCGCGGAGTGTTTATACGCGTCCTGTTTCGGGGCGAGGTGTAAATACTTCCCGCGATGGATAGGTCTTAGTACAAGACAGTTCACAAACAAAATTCAAAACACTTCTCTTAAAAGACCAAAAACACAATAAGCGACTATCCTGCGGGAATTTCTCTTCTCATCTCATTCACTCACAACGCAAACTCGCGACGACTTGTCTCATTTGCAAGACGGTAAACGCACTCGTACCAGACGAGCCTGCAACACCTGAGCATAGACACACGCAGTTCCAGCTGTAAAAAACACAAACAAATAGTTCCCGCCTAGGTTAGGCGAACTACGTCGACTCTGATCCTCATTATCCCGATGAGGTACGTAGGCAGCGGGGTAGGGCCCGTTCGAGCACATTCTTTATTTTCCCTACATTTTCCCCTTTTTATTCCCATTTTCAACTCATTTCCTCATTTCTCATTCCAGTTTCCAGTTAGCGGTTTTATTCAGCAGCATTCATGTTTTCTCACCCTTTGAAACAAAACAAGCAAGCGTGGATCCCGTCGGGTACGACGGACGATCTGGGGTGCTAATACCTTCCCAGTTCGTAACCGACTCCCGAACTCAGATCTTTGGTTCGCAGGACCTTGTCCTTTCCTTCTTCCTCAGGTTCGTGCAACATTACCTTTCCCATTCTTTCGGGATAAAAATGTCTGGCTGGCGACTCTAACCTTTCCACGCCACTTTCGCGTTTGTACTAGGATGAAAATCCCGGGAGCGACATGGTGTATGTGTTTGAGTCTGCATATGCATACACATTTGGTGGAATGATCATGTCTCTGTGGAGCGTAAGTGATCATTCAGATTCATTGTGAATCGTTGGTGCATGTATGATCGTGTCTCGGTGGAGCGTAAGCGATACATTCGGGTTCGAATTAATGAACCGTTGTTGAAAGTTGGTATCGCATTGTTGCATTGTGTCAGTGAGTCACATTGCATTTGTTTGTTGGATTATTTGTGTTAATTGATGTGTGTGGATTTATGATTATCCTTTGAGGTGTTATTTGCATTGTTATGTTATGAAACTATTTCTCACCCCTTTTGTTTGTTTTGTTGCGTCTGTGCTTCTTCGGAAGTACAGATAATTCAGGTACTTGAGGAGTGCTTGATGTTGATGTTAGTGTCCTAGGAGCTCTGATATGTAACGGGAACGGGGATTTTTATCAACATTTCTTTTGATTTTTACCAAACTTCCTTATGATTAAGTATTGAGTTAATAAACAATATTTTGATTGAACTGTAAGGCCTTTGGGCATTTTGATGTTGAAAGACTTATTTTTGCTGCTTGTTTTAGAATAAATGAAATGATGTTTGGTTGTTGATGTAGCAGCTCACTTTAGTTGATTAAACTCTGATTTTATGAAAAGTCTATATAATTTTGAAAATGGGAAAAAGTGGGTGTTACACCTTCAAGCAGCGCAACTCGGGCACGGAGTTGCACATTTTCCTCAGCCGCCTTCTTGAGCTCGACGGCTTGATCTTCCAGACTCTACTTCTCAGCCTTCAGGGTGTCCCGCTCGAGACTCACCTCCTCTAGCTTCGACCTCAACCCTGTCTGAAGCTTGTGTTCCTCCTTGTAGTCGGACAGATCCTTTGACAGCTTATCCTTCTCAGCCCGGAAGCCACGAGGGCATCCTCCAATGTAGTTGTGGACACAACAGTCTCAGACAGGACCATGGAGGTTTCCATCACTCGGATGACGGAAGCTAAATCCCCAGCCAGGTCTTTCCGCCTAGCGACCGCATCTTGGTTAAGAATGGCCCTCGCCTCGGGCGCCACCACCACGACGGAACCCTCGGACTGAAAGAAGTCCCGCTCCAAATAGCAAGGAGGCGGCAGATAACTCCCAGGGGCACCAGATTCGTTGCCTCCTACAGTAGTAGACCGGGCAAGAGCCCCGTCCAGATGCTTCCGTTTCAGAATAGGAGAGGTGGAGGCTGGAGGACTGTCCCGTATATGTATCGGGGAAGTTTGTTGAGCAGCGGCTTGAGGGGAGTTGGTGGTCGGGCTGGGAGTACCTGAGCTGCCTACCCCGAGCTTCTTAGCTACCTCCTGGACACGGGGTGCCACTTTCTTCTTTTTTTTTGGGACCCTGTCCGGGGCCCCAGCCTGGTTCTCCAGCTTTAAGACTCATTCACAATGGGCGGGCATAGTTCCTGCAAAATAAAAACAAGTAAAACATCAGTTAAACGGTGTAACACGGTGGGAGAACTGACTTTAGTTATGTTGCGGATAGCAAGAGTCGCCACCGACTTTTATTTTATCCAAAAGAAAGGCATAAAAGAACAGGAAAGACCTTTTAAAAGATTTTTGGGTCCGGGGGGTAGGTTATGTAAAGGGAAAATGTTAGCACCCTTTACATCCATGGTTATCCATGGGCTCTTAGTTACTTAGCTCACTTTAAACTGTTTTTGAAATGTGAAGTGTGTGAATAGAAATTTTCTTAAGTATTTTATAATAATCCATGTACGGATGTATATAAAACCTTTGTTTTGAAAATTGTTTGAAGTGTTTGAAATATTTTGAAGAATGAGCAAGTATCTAAGAGGAACCTACCCTAAGTTTAAGTCTTTTCTGTTCTTGAATCCTTTAAATGGTAAGACTATCCCTATTATTAAGGAATAGGTAGTCATCACCTTGGATGTGAGGTACAAGTGAAGGGACATCTGTTATTTAGGCAACTGTGGGGTGTATAAGCAATTCGAAGGGACTTATCATCTTTATTCGAAAGGGACAAGATCATTACGAAGGCAACATTCGAAGGGACTTGATCTTTTTATCTGTTTAAGGGACTAGATGATGTGAAATAAGGGACTTTTGCTTTATACACCCTATTTGACCTTTTTGTAATAGGCAACATGAGAGGTATCCTTATGGAAGTGAGATGGCGATCAAAGATCGACTTACGTGTGTGAGTGTACAATTTTAAATATTTATCTTTTAAATTAGTGATCTAAATTGATTTTATAATACAAACATGTTTACACTCCCTATTTTACTAACCATAGCATTTAAAAAATAAATATTACTATTAAAATATTACATCCAGGAGACAATTACATAATAATAATAATTAACAAATTAAATAAATAAGCAAAATAATAATAATAATATAATTGGGTTAGTAAAATAATAATAATAATAAAACACAATATAAACGAGGTTAGTAATAATAAAATATCATATAAACATAATTAATAATGTAAACAAAAATATTAGCATAATAATTAAAAGATCAATTTTTTATATGAACAATTATTTTTTAAGATTAATAAGAAAATATAAGCAATTATAGTAATTATCATAAAGTTTTAAATTATTTACAAATTATAAAAAAAAAATTAGGTTAATTATAAACATGTTATAAAAATAAATTATATTTACAAAAATTAAATTAACAAGTTTTAATTATTTTTAAGCATATATTGAAAATTATTTATATATAAGAATTAAATTATAAACAAATTATATAATATATATATATATATATATATATATATATATATATATATATATATATATATATATATATATATATATATATATATATACATGATTAAGGTTTATAAATAATAAATTAACAAATTATAATAGGATTAAATTTTGGTAAAAGAAAATTAGGGTTTAAAAGTTTAGGGTTTATAAATCCCTTTTTTTTAAAAATAAATTAGGATTTATGGTTTAATTTACAATATTAATTTGACTAAAAAAAATAAACATATAATAATATATACATCTTTTAATTTAAATAACAAATTATTTTTTTAGAAAAAATTATAAAATTTTACATATTAATCCAAATTTTTAGAAACATTTTAGAAACTAATTTGAATAAATAAAAAAACAATTATAAGAAATTAATAAACAAATAAATCTAAAAAAAAGAAAGAAAAACCAAAAAAAACAGGACCTGAGATTTGAACCCAGGTCCTTTACCTGGAATCATGAGGGTCTATCCACTGGGCTAGCATGCGCAGCTGGTATGGATCCAACTTCCTTTGGTTTTGTTGCTATCCTGTGAAAAAAAAATAAAATTGCAAAAAATTTGCCCTAAGGCTGGTTTCGAACTCAGGACACTGCCTTCACGCACGCATACGCTTACCACTGGGACACACACTTGTGTGTGATATACAAACAGAACAAATTCATTATAATATATAACAATAATTCAAATTATAAAAACGCACGCAGGTCTTCTTCTACCTCCAGACCTGCAAAATTTCCTGCGAGTTTTGCTAGGAATTTTCCTGCGAATTCAACTTCGCAGGTTTTCCTATGTTCTTCAATCATCACCAAAACTGTAAGATTTTTCAAAATTAAACACATCAACAGAATCAATATAACATTTACAGTTCAACCATGGTCTTAGAATTTATTTATATTTGCTAAATCGATAAACCCTAAAAATGGCCGAAAACCCTAACAATGGTGGAAATCGTTCTAGTCCATGAAACTCAAATCAAACTGTCCAGAAAGCTTCAATACTTCACAATAAACATAAATCAATGGTTAGTTTTCATTATCATTGCATAAATAACTCAAATCGAAAAAAATAAAAGTATGAACAATATGCATTCGGGTTATGGATATGAGCATGATTCATGTGTTTTTGAGAGCTGGGATAGGTTTAGGGATGTCCAAGGAACCCTTCCATGTCTTAAAAATACCTTAAAAGCTCTTGTATGGAGAAAACCGAATTGAAGTTTTTGTGAGATTTTTGAATGTATGAACTTACTCTTGGAGGCCAGAAATTCGTGTCTTGTGCATTAGGTTATGTTGTCTACTTATAGTACAATCAAATTAGGTCAAGAGATTGGACCATTGTGTGGATTGTTTTGATTTTAGAGATTGAAAAAGATTGATACTTAAATTTCAAATATTCTTGAATAAGACCTTTCTATTTCAAGCCAATCTTCATCAATGCTGTATCAATTCAATCCAAATTGCATTCATGACCTTCTAGAACAAAAAAATATTTTAAATCTTCACACTTGATATTTTATTTAAATTTAAAATGATTTTTAATATAAAAAATCATAATAAATAAATTAAATAAAATAAAATTATGAAAATATCAAATAATTTTCGTGCATGAGGTATTTGTATGGATTGGATCATCATATGGCAAGCCCATTTGAAAAAATTTGGTTTTAAGCCCTCATTTTCTTCATGAACCACCCAAATATTTCCCAACTTTGCAAGGGCATATATCCTTCAATTTTAATGCTATAAGGGTTATTTTGGACATTTTGGAAAGCTTGAAGAGTCCTCTAACCAACCCCATTGGTTTCATGTCCATATCATTTACCATTCTCAAGTTATGTCCTTTTGAAGTTGTTGACTTTTTGTTGACTTTTAAAAGGACCTATAATGTCTTAGCTCATACCTTCCAAATGAAGCATTTTTGGGCTTGGCTTGTGAGACACAAAGTTGTAGAGAATTCAATTTCCTTTAAAATGAGCTTTGGAAGGGAAAAATGTGATGAAGCATGTGAAAGTTATGGCTTGTCAAAGTTCGGTTGACTTTTCCTAAGGAAACCCTAATTTAGAAACCTCTGATTCTTGATGATCTGAAATATCCTTGATGAATCATGATCAACCCTTGATCAAATGATGAATTTTACCTCATATACTTGATGTTGGCAAAAAATCATGAAGTTTGACTTTGGTTTGACCACAGTTGACCTCAGTTTGACTTTTTAACTGCTTTGACTGATTTTGACTTATCTGATCATTTGACTGAGCAAACCTTTGAGAAAAGTTCTGAAATTTATCATGGGGATTCTTAGACACATGTAAGATATTATGAAGCTCACTTGAAGTCTTGGAAATTCATTTAGCCTGATTAAAGTCAAAACCCTAGTTTTGGATGCACTGCTTAGGAGAATGCCTTGCCTGAGGGATTTGTCAAATCTTCTGACCCATGATGAACTTTGTGAACCTTGTGAACCTCATAAGATGTCTTGTGAATCTTGTGAACCTCATGAAAGGTCTTGTGAACCTTGTGAACCTCATAAAGTGTCTTGTAAACTTCATGAACCTCATGAAAGGTCTTGTGAACCTTGTGAACCTCATAAAGTGTCTTGTAAACTTCATGAACCTCATGAAAGGTCTTGTGAACCTTGTGAACCTTCTTAGCACACAAAGTCTTGTATTGTGAGGGCAAATTTTGGGGTGCAACAGCTGCCCCTGTTCAATTTTCTGAAACCTGAGGGGTTAGATTGGTATATTTGCCAGTCGTGACCTGGAAGGTTGAAGGGGATTGAACACAAAAGCCCAAAAATTTGCACTCACCGGTGCGCAGAGTGATACTGATGACTAGTTGCATATGCTTGAGTGGGCTTAAAGATGCCACTTGGAGAAAAATCCTTCAGATACATTTCTTGGAGGATAAAGCAGTCCAAAATATGAAGATATAATGATAGCTTTCAGGAGGATAAACAACGTCCTGAGGTAATGATATGCTTTCAGGAGGATAAACAACGTCCTGAGGTAATGATGATAGCTTTCAGGAAGATAAACAACGTCCTGAGGATATAAGTATAACTTTTGGGAGGATAAACAATGGCCCAATAGTCATGATATGCTTTCAGGAGGATAACAACGTCCTGAGGAAATGATGTAACCTTTGGGAAGATAAACAACGGCCCAAGGTAATAATATGCTTTCAGGAAGATAAACAACGTCCCGAGGTATAAACATAACTTTTGAGAGGATAAACAACGGCCCAAAAGAAATGGTAGCTTTCAGGAGGATAAACAACGTCCTGAGGTAATGATATGCTTTCAGGAGGATAAACAACGTCCTGAGGAAATGGGGTAACCTTTGGGAAGATAAACAATGGCCCAAAGTCTTGGTATGCTTTCAGGAGGATAAACAACGTCCTGAGGAAATGGGGTAACCTTTGGGAAGATAAACAACGGCCCAAAGTCTTGATATGCTTTCAGGAGGATAAACAACGTCCTGAGGTAATGATATGCTTTCAGGAGGATAAACAACGTCCTGAGGGAATAAAGTATAACTTTTGGGAGGATAAACAACGGCCCAATAGTCACAAATTGTTGATGAAGTCTGTTGGAGAATTAACCTGAAAAACAAGATTATAACATCTTGCACAATAACATTAGTTTATGCATTATGTATGCATGTATGATATGATGCACTTAGGTAATGCATTATGTATCTATGTATATGTATGTTATGATGTAAATGATGTATGTATGAATCATGTAGCTTGAAGCGTCTTGGATATCTTCGTATAATAACTGCTGGCCAGGGAAAATAAATCCCGATTCGTTGCTTGTAGGATATGAGGAACTCGTTCCCGTCTCGTTTGATAATATAGATATCCATAACCTCCCGTCTTCGTTTGATAGTAGGGTATACATAACCTCCTGTCTTCGTTTGATAGTAGGGTATACATAACCTCCCGTCTTCGTCCGATAGTAAGGTATACATAACCTTCCGTCTTCGTTCGTCGTACTCCCATTGGAAAAATAAATTCCCGACTATCCGTATGAGGATAAAAGAGATGGATATAAATTCCAGGGGAGATGTGACTCGAAGTACTTATGAAGATGGATTTGCCCTACTGGGGGTTTTGTAGCTGTCTTGTAGGGATGAACCGGTGAAGCTTCGTTGAAATCCTTCCCTCGTTCGTCCTTAGTAAATACTATTACTGCATTTTCATGCATTTCTGGTAAACATCAATCATATTAAGCATTTATGCATTTCTGGTAAACATCAATCATATTCAAAAGCATACATACATTCAAACACAACCAATGGACGCTTCGCTTATGTAAATAGGGTAAAAGTAAATCTGGATTCAAAGATGGAATTTTATTTATATCAAAAAGTGACCTATACATAGGTAGGTTTGTACAAGGAGACAGAAATCCTAGTAAGAGGAATTCGTCGTAAAATTTTTTACAAAACAAAGAAAATCAGCTATGTGGGAAATAATCCTATTGAGTTTCAATTCTACTATTGCCATTATCTTCGAGTATCTCATCTTCTACTGTCGAGACGGAAACGATTGAATTGAGCTTTATCTATTCGAGCTTGAGTAAGTAGTACAACTGGTTGTAGTTTCATGGGTGATCCAAACGAGACATAGTCATACGCTTTTAATCCCTAACTTTTGCCTGGATTGCCCTTTCAGGTTTTCAATCCACCGGGATACCCTTTTTTGCCCAAGCCGCCTTTTCAGGTTTTCGACTTGCCGGGTGTACATCTTTTATATATATATCCCTAATTTTTGCCCGAACCCTTTTGGTTCGCCGGGATGCCCTTATTTTTGCCTAGGCCAGTCAACCTAGCGGGTCTCTTTTCATGTGTAGTATTTTTTGACTATGTCTGCGTTTACAGGCTGTGGGAAGTCTTCACCATCCATAGTAGTAAGTATCATGGCACCTCCTGAGAATACTGTTTTGACTACAAATGGTCATTCATATGTAGGAGTCCATTTGCCCCTAGGATCACCCTGTGGTAATATGATACGCTTGATTACCAAATCACCAGCCTGATATATCTTTGGCTTAACCTTCTTGTTGAAAGCCTTGATCATTCGTTTCTGGTACATCTGGCCATGACAAACTGCTGCTAATCTCTTCTCATCAATCAAATTTATCTGGTCAAGTCGAGTCTGAATCCATTCATTTTCATCCAGGCCTGCATCCTTCATAATTCTTAAGGAGGGAATTTGAACTTCAATGGGCAGAACTGCTTCCATACCATAGACTAAGGAGAATGGAGTTGCCCCTGTTGAAGTACGTATTGTAGTACGATAACCATGAAGAGCAAATGGCAACATCTCATGCCAATCCTTGTAAGTGACAGTCATCTTCTGTATAATCTTCTTAATGTTCTTATTAGCAGCTTCAACTGCCCCATTCATCTTTGGACGATACGGAGAAGAGTTACGATGCTTAATCTTGAACTGCGTGCAGAGATCAGTAATCATAGTGTTGTTCAGATTAGAGCCATTGTCGGTAATAATCCTTTCAGGGATGCCATACCTACATATAAGATTATTCTTAATGAACCGAGCCACAACATTCTTGGTAACAGATGCAAATGAAGCTGCCTCCACCCATTTTGTGAAGTAATCAATAGCGACCAGGATGAAACGATGCCCATTAGAAGCAGTAGGCTTGATCTCACCAATCATATCAATGCCCCACATGGCAAAAGGCCAAGGAGCAGTCAACACATTCAATGGTGATGGAGGTATATGTACTTTATCAGCATAAATTTGACACTTGTGACATGTTCTGGAATGTTGATAGCAGTCAGCTTCCATGGTAGACCAATAGTAACCTGCTCTCAATATCTTCTTTGCCATAGTATGACCACTAGCATGAGTGCCAAAAATTCCATCATGCATATATTCCATAATCTCTGTTGCTTCCTTCTTATCCACACAACGAAGCAAAGTTGAATCATGATTGCGCTTGTACAAAATGCCATTACTCAAAAAGAACTTAGCAGAAAACCTCCTCAGAAACTTCCTATCTTTGACAGATGCCCCTTCAGGGAACTCCTGAGCTTCAAGATATCTTTTCACCTCATAGAACCAAGGCTTTTCTTCTGCTTCTTCAGTGCCAATCTCATTGCAGTATGCAGGTTTCTCAAATCTATCAATAGTGATCTTGGGAGCTTCATCATCCCAGCTGATCTCAAACATGGATGCCATGGTGGCTAAGGCATCTGCTAACTGATTCTCTCTTCGTGGAATATGTCCAAAAGTAATCTCTTTAAAATGTGGGATCAAAGACAACACATGCTCTCTGTATGGAATGAGATTATCATGCTTGGTATCCCAATCTCCTTTAATCTGACTTACTACCAGGGCTGAATCTCCATACACATCAAGGAACTGAATCTTCATATCAATAGCAGCTTTAATACCCAGGATACATGCCTCATACTCAGCCATGTTATTGGTACAATAGAAACAAAGTCTGGAAGTAATCGGGGTATGACAACCTTCAGGGGAACTGATCACAACACCAACACCATTACCAAGTGCGTTAGAAGCTCCATCAAAAACCATAGTCCATCGGGATCCTTGTCCAGGTCCGTCATATTGTCCAGGTTCTTTGGTAATAATCATAATATCTTCATCAGGGAACTCAAAACTCATTGACTGGTAATCATCCACTGCTTGATGAGCCAAATGATCAGCCACAACACTTCCTTTAATGGCCTTCTGAGTAGTATACTGTATGTCATATTCTGTCAAGATCATTTGCCATCTTGCAATTCTTCCGGAGAGAGAAGGTTTCTCGAATATGTACTTGATTGGATCCATCTTTGAAATCAACAAGGTAGTATGGGTCAACATATACTGTCTTAGCCGGCGAGCAGCCCATGCCAAAGCGCAACAAGTTTTCTCGAGCAGTGAATATCTTGTTTCACAGTCGGTAAACTTTTTGCTAAGGTAGTATATTGCCTGCTCTTTTCGACCAGACTCGTCATGTTGCCCCAACACACACCCCATTGAGTTGTCTAACACTGTTAAGTACATAATCAAGGGTCTTCCATCAACTGGTGGCATCAAAATTGGTGGTTTCAGCAGATATCTCTTGATTTCATCAAAGGCAGTCTGGCACTCATCATTCCATTCCATCACCTGGTCTTTCTTCAACAACTTGAAGATTGGCTCACAGGTGGCAGTTAATTGGGAAATAAATCTTGCAATGTAATTCAATCGTCCCAAGAAACCTCTAACTTCCTTCTCAGTACGGGGAGCTGGCATCTCTCGTATAGCTTTCACTTTTGCAGGATCCACTTCAATACCTTTTCCACTGACTATGAAACCCAGGAGCTTTCCAGATCTAACTCCAAAAGTACACTTGTTTGGGTTCAATCTCAACTTGTATTTCTTCAACCTCTCAAACAACTTATGCAGATGATCAAGATGTTGTTCTTCATTCTGGGATCTGGCTATCATATCATCCACATACACCTCTATCTCATGATGAATCATATCATGAAACAAAGCCACCATAGCACGCTGATATGTTGCCCCTGCATTCTTCAAACCAAATGGCATTACCTTATAGCAAAAGGTGCCCCACTGTGTAACAAATGTTGTCTTCTCCATATCTTCAGGTGCCATCTTGATTTGATTGTAACCAGAGAAACCATCCATGAAAGAGAATACTTTGTGCTGAGCAGTGTTGTCTACCAGAACATCAATATGAGGAAGTGGAAAGTCATCTTTGGGGCTGGCCTTGTTCAAATCTCTGTAGTCTACACACATACGTACCTTACCATCTTTCTTAGGTACCGGCACCACATTTGCAACCCATTGAGGATAAGAAGTCACAGCTAAGAACCCTGCATCAAACTGTTTCATTACCTCTGCCTTAATCTTCTCTGACATTTCAGGACGCATGCGACGAACCTTCTGCTTCTTTGGACGACAGTCTTCTTTTACTGGTAAACGGTGAACCACAATGTCTGTATCCAACCCTGGCATGTCTTCGTAGGACCAAGCAAAGATCTCCACATAGTCATGTAACATCTGAATCAATCTGCTCTTGACACTATCCCCCAATTCAGCCCCTATCTTGACTTCTTTCCTATTTTCTTCAGTTCCCAGATTCACAACTTCGACTGGCTCTTCATGTGGTTGTATAGCTTTCTCTTCTTGTTGTAACAACCTGGCAAGCTCAACAGGTACTTCACAATCGTCCTCATTTCCGTCTTCAGCTTGATAGATCGGATTCTCGAAATTATAATTGGCAATAGTAGAACTGTTATCAACAGGATCCAGAGTGGATGAGGATCTGCATTTTAGTGATGTGGGTGTGTGTAAGAACACATAGCTGATAAAACAAAAATAAAAGAAAAGAAAGACAAGGAACACAATATTTACGAAAACGAAACGTCCACTGATTTTTATTGAATGAAGTATGCAAATGAAATGGCATCCCGTAACAAGCACACCATTGTGCCCCGGGTAAGGCACAAGGCTTAAGAGTTCAATTGTTCAAGAAATTACAAACTTAAAAAGCAACAACACAGTAATAGTATTTACTCCTGACTAAAGGAGATAGGAATAACATCTTCAGCCTTCCAGTTGTTGAGTCCAGCACCCACAGTAGGAAAAATCCAAGCATCCAAATTGTAGTCTTCATCATAGCCATCCACAGCATTGATCTGATCCTTCATAACCCCCTGATTGGTGATACGAACAGCACGAGCACGACGAACAGCCTTCTGGGACTCTGCAGTGAAACCCAAACCAAATTTGTCAGACTTGTACGGAATATCAGGAAGCTGACCCCAAATAGTACAACCACCTTCATCCACCGCAGCTCTAGCATCTTTAAGGGAGGCCATTGTAGGAGGTACTCTGGTGACCACAGGAACTTTCTTGACAACAGGAGGAGCTTCATAATCATTAACAATCCAAGGAACCACTTCAAATGTCTGACACGGAGTTTCAACATATTCACCTTCCACTTCAAGATACTTAAAGGTGTTCACATGGCTAATCATATACCCTTCCTCTCCGTAGACAGTAACAACTTTCCCTTCTACTGGATATCTCAACTTCTGATGCAATGTAGAGGTTACAGCACCTGCCCCATGGATCCAGGGACGCCCAAGCAAACAAGAATATGACGGACGAATATCCATGACATAAAAGGTAGCATTAAAAACCTGAGAACCAACTTTGATTGGGAGATCAATTTCTCCATGCACCACTCTCCTCGAACCATCAAAAGCCTTCACCACTATACTACTGGGCTTCAGCACAGCATCTTCAGGACTCAGCTTATTCAGAACTTCTTTGGGCAACACATTCAGAGAGGAACCATTGTCTATCAATACATGTGACAGGGTAGTGCCCCTACATTCAATTGAGATATGTAGAGCCCTGTTATGATCCCTCTTGGCAGGAGTCAAATCAGCATCAGAGAAACCTAACCCATTATCATAGGTCAAGTGTGCCACACAATTTTCAAACTGGTCAACAGAAATTTCATTTGGTACGTGAGCAGTCTTCAGAAATTTAATCAGGGCCTTGGCATGAGCTTCAGAACACAATAGCAAAGACAACATAGAAATCTTGGAGGGAGTATGCCCCAATTGATCAACAATGTCATAATCACTCTTGCGAATGATTTTCAATACTTCTTCCATCTGCTTAGAGAGATCATCAGCAGCTGGCACATCAGTAGGTATAGGTTCAATAACAGGACCTTTGCCCCGAGCATCAGTGGTGGAGGTAGCAGCTGGAGTAACTGCATTCTTGGAGGTAACTAGAGGGGAGAAAACTCTTCCGCTTCGTGTGATATTACTAGATCCAGCAATATTATCAATATCAACAGGCATATCAGCTAAGGGTTCCTGCTTAACACCATGGATATAAACATCAGACCCATAATGCCAAGGCACAGCTTTATCAGAAGTATACGGAATAGGACCAGGAGTGGTGATGACCATAGGAGCCACTCTGGCTTCAGCAACAATCTTCACAGGGCCTTCAGCAGTAATCTTAATTGGACCCTTATGAGTGATTTTGACAGGTCCCTTTGAAGTAATCCTTACCGGCACTTTATCAACCATATCCACTTCTTCAATCTTCTTACCTTTAGTAATATGATCCACCATACTCTCCACAGAAGGTGGTGTCCTCTCAAACACTATGGTGTAATTATTCATGAGGCGTTGAATTCCGTCCTTCAACCTCCAGCAACTATCTGGTCTATAAGCACAATAAACACAATCTTCACGACAACCTGGAAAGAACCCAGCTTGTACTAACTTCTTCTTGATAACAGACAATGGTGTAGTCAACTCTGCAACGGAAGAAATATGTGAATCTTCTTCAATGGCATTGACAGTCTTCTCATGATTTGGCATGGGAGCAGTAATCACATTTGGAGTACTCGGAGGGTCAAACTCAATTTCTCCAGCCTCAATCATATCTTGAATTTTGTTCTTCAAGACCCAGCAACTATTAGTATCATGTCCCTGACAATTCGAATGATATACACATCGTGCATTAGGATTATACCTGGGAGAGGTAACATTAGGATTATGAGGAGCATCTTTCAGAGTGATAAGTTCAGCCTTCAACAAGTGTTGCAATGCTTGGGCCATTGACATGTTGATCTTAGTGAACTGCCTTCTAGCCCTCTGTTGATTTCCCTGTGGCTGCTCTGGTGTTGTAGGAGTTGGATTGGAGATATGGACTGCCCTTACAGACTGATGCCTCCTATTACGATCAGGTTGACCATAAACAGCATTTGACTCTTTCTTCCCACTGGGAGGCTTCTTTGCAGCACCTGATGAAGAAGCGCCCACTTGAATCTTGCCACTCCTTATACCACTTTCTACGCGCTCTCCTGTCATTATCAACTCAGTGAAGCCAGATGATGAGCTTCCAATGAGATGACTGTAAAAAGGACCATTCAACGTACACATAAACATATCAACCAACTCCCTGTCAGTTAAAGGGGGTTGTACTCTTCCAGCCAAATCTCTCCACTTCTGAGCATACTCCTTGAAACTTTCTTTAGCACCCATAGACATGCTCTGAAGTTGCATGCGAGTAGGGGCCAGATCAGCATTGTATTGATATTGCTTATAGAAGGCTTCAGCAAGATCGTTCCAATCACGGATGTTGACACTCTCCAACTGATAGTACCATTCCAATTGAGCTCCAGATAAGCTCTCTTGGAAGAAATGGATCCACAACTTCTTATCAGCAGTATGGGGTTGGATTCTCCGGACGTAAGACCTCAGATGCAGCTTGGGACAAGAGACACCATCATAAACAACAAAAGTAGGAACCTTGAAACCAATGGGTATGACTACCCCAGATATCAGACTCAGGTCTTCAAAATCCAGCCCAGAAGACTTTTGCAATTCCATAGCATCCATTCTATCCACCAGCATTTTGAACTTATCTTCATTGGGCTCATGATAGTAGTTAGCTTCAGAATCAGAGTCTCCCATTGTGTTGTGGAGACTGCCTCCCTCTTTCTCAGACTCTTCAGACTCATAATCTTTAACCTGTTCTTTGGTCTTGACAGGACCTCTGAACCTTCTTCCCATGTTGATCAGGCCACCTGACCTTCTAGTCTTCTTAGTCTTCTTGGCCAGCAGTGTCTTCAATTCATCTTTCCCCTTGGACAAGTTCAGGATCAGCTCTTGGAACTGTGCATTTTGTGCCTGGAGATCCTTAACTGTTTGTTCAAGAGCCATTGCTGAAATAAACAGCGAGAAGATGAGAAACTTGTGTACAATAAACCTGTGATGCAATGATATGGTGTATTAATGCGTATGCAATGTTTTCAAGGACCGCAGGATTTAAATTTGCTTAAACAAACAAGAAGGTAAACTTTTATTAGTAATAAATTTGTTTTGCCTCTTGGGCTTACAAAAAAAATGAAATAAATACAAGAGATGGGGTTTTAAATCTCCCATGGACGTTTCCTTTTTGTGTTGAGGTATGAATTGAGATTCCGTTCCTCGTGAAGTTGCTTTGTTAGTTCTAGGATTCTTTCTTGGCTTGCTTTGTAATGAGCCTCGAAAGTATCCCTTTGCTCCTTCAACTGAATCCAGGACCTTTGTAAGTCTTCCATGTCAGTAGGCATGTCTGGGTGAAGGATGGTATAAGCAGTGTCTCCTTCAGCAACAGGTTCCATGGTAACTGGCAGGATAGCAGGATATGGCATCATGAGAGTCTGAGCACGAGATCGCACCCATATGAGATAAGCTTCCATAGGAATAGTGTACTTGGGCTCCAGAGTCTTGCTGTCAACCCTATTCACTTTTCCCCATGCTCGTATGAATCTCTGACGGTAACCTTGAAGATCGTTGTCGTAGTCAAACACAATGCCTTGAATCAACATGTCATGTGGACTATCACTCTGAGCGTAACCAAACTGTCGTAAAGCTAGAGAGGGGTTGTAGGTGATGCCTCCTCTTATGCCTAGAAGTGGCACATTAGGAAACTCCCCACAACGGTCAATGATAGTGACATTCTCCATAGATCTGGAGCACCAATGGATATCTGAATGAGAGAGTGACATAATCCTCTTGGACCACCTGAACCCTTTTTCATTCTTCATCACTGAGCGAGGAAGGTGAGAAATAAACCACCTAGATAGCAAAGGTATGCAACACATCAAAGTTCCTCTTGCCCTTGTAGTACGAGTATGAAGAGAGTGCAGAATGTCTCCAAGCAATGTAGGTACTGGATTGTGACTCAGGAATATGTTGATGGCATGAACGTCTATGAACTGATCAGGATTGGGGAACAACACTAAGCCATAAATCAATAAGGCTAAGATCTCCTCAAAAGCATCATAGCTCATAGCCTTCAAGAACACTTGAGCTTTATCCATTAATACCTTAGCAAGAATACCCTTGACTTCGCTTCTCGTTTCTAGAACAATGTCAGACTTCTTCAGATGTAGAGCTGCAGCAATAACCTCTGGTTTAAGCTCCTTCTCCAAACCTGTGAAGGGTCTTTGATCAAGAACAGGTATACCCAGAAGTTTAGAGAATTCTTCCATTGTAGGAACCAGCTGATAGTCGGGGAATGTGAAGCAATGGTGTTTAGGATCAAAGAACTGAAACAGGACACTCATCATGTCTTCATTGAACCCTGAGGTGACTAGATCCAATAGGTGACCATGTCTCTTGATAAACTGGGAATGATCAGACACTTGAGAAACCAACTCTTTAAGCTTAGCAGGTATGCCCACAAAGTTGATCCTGATGGTGTTTCTACGAGCAGAAGCCATGACCTGCAACAAAGAACAAAGATAAATCCTTTGGTCCTTGAAATGGTTAGTGAAAATGCTATGCTTATGATGCATGATGATGTCATGATGTTATGCTCAATCACAAACATGTGGCACACACAAACAAGTCACACCATAGCCCTAGGTTTAAAGGCTTGCATGAGGTTCAAAGGTAAGTACCCTCCCCTGAAGTTAGTTGGTTCATCCTGTCCTACAAAAGTAACCAGGTTCTAAGGGATCTCAATATCATTGATCCTTCACAAGGGTGGTTGTTCAGTAGGCAACTTACTTGCCAACCAAAACCCTCCAAGTTTAGAATCTCAATGAGCGTAGTATCGAGTATCAACCAACTTCAGTCTGCACCAAAGCCGGTTATCTCACTACTTTCTAAAGGCCAAGATGGGATAATTAGGGTTCTAAAAGTTAGTTAGTGCATTGACAACATATGGCAGCCTCATATTATCCTCAACTTGACTTAAGGAACATAAGCACCAACCAAGAAATCACACTAACTATGGCCACCAGATCAACCATATCGGTATACGCCGTACAGTTTCCTTGGTCTATTGCCATTTACCTAAGGTACACTAGATCCGGGTTAGGATCTTTCACACATAAGAGCCCAACAAGTAAGTATGAAGCAAACAAGGCAAACAATTTTAAAGTGATCTAATTCCTAAGGGTACCCCTCTTTAATATTAAGTCCCCAGCAGAGTCGCCAGTTCTGTAACACGGTGGGAGAACTGACTTTAGTTATGTTGCGGATAGCAAGAGTCGCCACCGACTTTTATTTTATCCAAAGGAAAGGCATAAAAGAACAGGAAAGACCTTTTAAAAGATTTTTGGGTCCGGGGGGTAGGTTATGTAAAGGGAAGATGTTAGCACCCTTTACATCCATGGTTATCCATGGGCTCTTAGTTACTTAGCTCACTTTAAACTGTTTTTGAAATGTGAAGTGTGTGAATAGAAATTTTCTTAAGTATTTTATAATAATCCATGTACGGATGTATATAAAACCTTTGTTTTGAAAATTGTTTGAAGTGTTTGAAATATTTTGAAGAATGAGCAAGTATCTAAGAGGAACCTACCCTAAGTTTAAGTCTTTTCTGTTCTTGAATCCTTTAAATGGTAAGACTATCCCTATTATTAAGGAATAGGTAGTCATCACCTTGGATGTGAGGTACAAGTGAAGGGACATCTGTTATTTAGGCAACTGTGGGGTGTATAAGCAATTCGAAGGGACTTATCATCTTTATTCGAAAGGGACAAGATCATTACGAAGGCAACATTCGAAGGGACTTGATCTTTTTATCTGTTTAAGGGACTAGATGATGTGAAATAAGGGACTTTTGCTTTATACACCCTATTTGACCTTTTTGTAATAGGCAACATGAGAGGTATCCTTATGGAAGTGAGATGGCGATCAAAGATCGACTTACGTGTGTGAGTGTACAATTTTAAATATTTATCTTTTAAATTAGTGATCTAAATTGATTTTATAATACAAACATGTTTACACTCCCTATTTTACTAACCATAGCATTTAAAAAATAAATATTACTATTAAAATATTACATCCAGGAGACAATTACATAATAATAATAATTAACAAATTAAATAAATAAGCAAAATAATAATAATAATATAATTGGGTTAGTAAAATAATAATAATAATAAAACACAATATAAACGAGGTTAGTAATAATAAAATATCATATAAACATAATTAATAATGTAAACAAAAATATTAGCATAATAATTAAAAGATCAATTTTTTATATGAACAATTATTTTTTAAGATTAATAAGAAAATATAAGCAATTATAGTAATTATCATAAAGTTTTAAATTATTTACAAATTATAAAAAAAAAATTAGGTTAATTATAAACATGTTATAAAAATAAATTATATTTACAAAAATTAAATTAACAAGTTTTAATTATTTTTAAGCATATATTGAAAATTATTTATATATAAGAATTAAATTATAAACAAATTATATAATATATATATATATATATATATATATATATATATATATATATATATATATATATATATATATATATATATATATATGATTAAGGTTTATAAATAATAAATTAACAAATTATAATAGGATTAAATTTTGGTAAAAGAAAATTAGGGTTTAAAAGTTTAGGGTTTATAAATCCCTTTTTTTTTAAAAATAAATTAGGATTTATGGTTTAATTTACAATATTAATTTGATTAAAAAAAATAAACATATAATAATATATACATCTTTTAATTTAAATAACAAATTATTTTTTTAGAAAAAATTATAAAATTTTACATATTAATCCAAATTTTTAGAAACATTTTAGAAACTAATTTGAATAAATAAAAAAACAATTATAAGAAATTAATAAACAAATAAATCTAAAAAAAAGAAAGAAAAACCAAAAAAACAGGACCTGAGATTTGAACCCAGGTCCTTTACCTGGAATCATGAGGGTCTATCCACTGGGCTAGCATGCGCAGCTGGTATGGATCCAACTTCCTTTGGTTTTGTTGCTATCCTGTGAAAACAAAATAAAATTGCAAAAAATTTGCCCTAAGGCTGGTTTCGAACTCAGGACACTGCCTTCACGCACGCATACGCTTACCACTGGGACACACACTTGTGTGTGATATACAAACAGAACAAATTCATTATAATATATAACAATAATTCAAATTATAAAAACGCACGCAGGTCTTCTTCTACCTCCAGACCTGCAAAATTTCCTGCGAGTTTTGCTAGGAATTTTCCTGCGAATTCAACTTCGCAGGTTTTCCTATGTTCTTCAATCATCACCAAAACTGTAAGATTTTTCAAAATTAAACACATCAACAGAATCAATATAACATTTACAGTTCAACCATGGTCTTAGAATTTATTTATATTTGCTAAATCGATAAACCCTAAAAATGGCCGAAAACCCTAACAATGGTGGAAATCGTTCTAGTCCATGAAACTCAAATCAAACTGTCCAGAAAGCTTCAATACTTCACAATAAACATAAATCAATGGTTAGTTTTCATTATCATTGCATAAATAACTCAAATCGAAAAAAATAAAAGTATGAACAATATGCATTCGGGTTATGGATATGAGCATGATTCATGTGTTTTTGAGAGCTGGGATAGGTTTAGGGATGTCCAAGGAACCCTTCCATGTCTTAAAAATACCTTAAAAGCTCTTGTATGGAGAAAACCGAATTGAAGTTTTTGTGAGATTTTTGAATGTATGAACTTACTCTTGGAGGCCAGAAATTCGTGTCTTGTGCATTAGGTTATGTTGTCTACTTATAGTACAATCAAATTAGGTCAAGAGATTGGACCATTGTGTGGATTGTTTTGATTTTAGAGATTGAAAAAGATTGATACTTAAATTTCAAATATTCTTGAATAAGACCTTTCTATTTCAAGCCAATCTTCATCAATGTTGTATCAATTCAATCCAAATTGCATTCATGACCTTCTAGAACAAAAAAATATTTTAAATCTTCACACTTGATATTTTATTTAAATTTAAAATGATTTTTAATATAAAAAATCATAATAAATAAATTAAATAAAATAAAATTATGAAAATATCAAATAATTTTCGTGCATGAGGTATTTGTATGGATTGGATCATCATATGGCAATCCCATTTGAAAAAATTTGGTTTTAAGCCCTCATTTTCTTCATGAACCACCCAAATATTTCCCAACTTTGCAAGGGCATATATCCTTCAATTTTAATGCTATAAGGGTTATTTTGGACATTTTGGAAAGCTTTAAGAGTCCTCTAACCAACCCCATTGGTTTCATGTCCATATCATTTACCATTCTCAAGTTATGTCCTTTTGAAGTTGTTGACTTTTTGTTGACTTTTAAAAGGACCTATAATGTCTTAGCTCATACCTTCCAAATGAAGCATTTTTGGGCTTGGCTTGTGAGACACAAAGTTGTAGAGAATTCAATTTCCTTTAAAATGAGCTTTGGAAGGGAAAAATGTGATGAAGCATGTGAAAGTTATGGCTTGTCAAAGTTCGGTTGACTTTTCCTAAGGAAACCCTAATTTAGAAACCTCTGATTCTTGATGATCTGAAATATCCTTGATGAATCATGATCAACCCTTGATCAAATGATGAATTTTACCTCATATACTTGATGTTGGCAAAAAATCATGAAGTTTGACTTTGGTTTGACCACAGTTGACCTCAGTTTGACTTTTTAACTGCTTTGACTGATTTTGACTTATCTGATCATTTGACTGAGCAAACCTTTGAGAAAAGTTCTGAAATTTATCATGGGGATTCTTAGACACATGTAAGATATTATGAAGCTCACTTGAAGTCTTGGAAATTCATTTAGCCTGATTAAAGTCAAAACCCTAGTTTTGGATGCACTACTTAGGAGAATGCCTTGCCTGAGGGATTTGTCAAATCTTCTGACCCATGATGAACTTTGTGAACCTTGTGAACCTCATAAGATGTCTTGTGAATCTTGTGAACCTCATGAAAGGTCTTGTGAACCTTGTGAACCTCATAAAGTGTCTTGTAAACTTCATGAACCTCATGAAAGGTCTTGTGAACCTTGTGAACCTCATAAAGTGTCTTGTAAACTTCATGAACCTCATGAAAGGTCTTGTGAACCTTGTGAACCTTCTTAGCACACAAAGTCTTGTATTGTGAGGGAAAATTTTGGGGTGCAACAAACGGGCACGAGACCAATAAAAGAAAATAAGCCAGAAAGACCTACGCAACAACTCTACGGCCTCATCGTCCGTATCACACGCGAGCAGAGCCTTGGTGTTTATGAGGCGGGTTTCGTGAATAGGCATCATGGCCTCGTCGACATAGGGGTTGTTTTGCCGGTCTACCCAGACCGCCATGCTGAAGCTCTGTACATACTCCATCAGCCTCTGTTAGGCCAGTCTATCCTCGACCCCCATGCTCGAGAATTTGACCCGGTAGTGGCTGGTCGATAGGTTGAAATGGTCGGGCTGTCATCTCAAGGGGATCCTCAACATAAGTTTTTCCTCACCATTGGCGTCACGCTTGTAGTAATAAAGGGAGTTGAAGGCAAAACGAGTGAGCGGCTTCACCGTATTCCACCGCCCCTTAAAATGTTGGGCAAAACCGATGTAAGTCTTGAATAACCTCACTGACTGTTTTAGAGACACCCAGCTGTGACGTCCCCGGACACCCGACCGCTGCAGGTGGAAGATATGGAAGAAGAGGGACAGAGTGCACCCGATGCCAAGGAAGCGACAAACTAGTTCGAACTCCCGGACGAAAGCAATGGCGTTCGGATGCAGCTGCGAGGGAACCAATCTTAGCCACCTAAAGACCCCCATCTAGAAATCGTTGAAGGGGAGGCTAACCCTCGCTTCTCAGAAGGAGAATTCATACATGGTAAACTGCTTCCCCGGGCAACGATGACATATCTGATTCGTCTCCCGAGGAGCAAGACATTGCCAGTTCGCGGGATCTTCGGGCCCAATGTCCTCCACCATGGCGTATGCGGCGCTCGTCTCGTCAGCAAAGTGTGACTCTTCTTCTAACGGTTCGTCTGCGACCCACGACAGGTCGTTACGCCCGGACGATGAGACATGCTCGTTTCCCCCATCGGTCTCTCCTTCATCGACTTGCCTATGCTCGGCTTTTCCTTCCTCGACTTGCCGATGCTCGGCCGTACCTGAAAGGCTGACAGGAAAAGTGAATTTGACATCGCATCAAATTCACCCTTCCACCGCAATTCAAGTGAAAGGGCGAAAGGTTGAACGCCCAAAATCTCACTAGACTATCATAAAATCAACGAAGGGGCAATCCTCACGTCCACTCGAGCACGTGCAAAACCCCTAAAAAACCAAGAGATTTTGCCCGGCGAACACATCGAACGCCCGCGATCTTCATCGTCCATATGAAGATTCTGGCCGACACATTCATACATATACGAGTTTTACGCCCGTGGCATGCTAATCCTGCCCGGGACATTCATACTCAAAACCTAAAAAGTAACTCTAAACGAAGATTTACCTACTCTAAACGAAGATTTGCTTACTCTACACAGGAAAATCATGCATTTCACTACTTACCAAATGAAAAAACACATAAAAAGAGAGGTTGTGGTTGTTACCTGACATGATGAAGACGGAGAGAAGACGGTTGCGCGCGGGCAAAAAGTGGTGTTGCAGACGGCGGAGACGGGCGGAGGAAGATTTCTTCTCAGAGCTTCAGGTTAAACGTGAGAGCGGAAAGTTGAAATGAAGTGGACCAACCCCCTTATATAATAAAAAAGTGCGTGGACGAACGCGCTAGGTAATCATTACCTAGACCCTACGCCGGTGCTAGCACGAGATACGAAGCGACGCACCATTAATGCTGAGACACGTCAGTCTAAGGGAATCCTGAACGACGTCGAGCGACTACAAAGCTCCCCGACCACAAAGAGGCATCCTCGACCTCCGTGAACGCCACACGCCCGACGACTTCAACGGCGCCTGCAGCGGTCTGACAAACACCACGTTCGACACGGGCATATGCCCGACACCTTCTTTGACGGATCTGCGTCCGACTATTTTATAACTCATCGCTCCGGCCCGGAGACTCGACTTGGGGGGCTCCTGTTCCGGACTGGGCCCCTAGACTATATTGGGCTACTGCCCAATATGTCGAGCAGATGCCCATACGCTCGGGCAAGTACACTTGTTGGACGGACGAAGTGGATTAACGGTCGGGCATACGTTCCACGTGTTGGGCACACACTCGGACCGGGCAAAGAATCGGTATACCAGTTCTTTTGCCACGTCACCCAACTGTCCCCCATTATCTCCTAGAAGATAGAGGCAGTTAGACCAAGGACCAGACCACGTAGCTAGGTCTTCACGCTACTCACGCGTTCCTTGGCAGTTCTTCCTTGAGCCTAGCTGATCCAGCCCAAAGAAGGACCTTGGCCCAGTGCTGGGGGCTCACTATAAATACCCTTTTTTACTAAAGGGTCAGGTATTCTGATTTAACTCTTCTAACTTACCTCTTGTTGTACCTCTATTGACTTTGGTATCGGAGCACCTTGCAGGTACACCCCGTTCATTCTATCAACCTAGTTGTTCACGCTCAATTGCTGTAAGACCCTCCTGATCAGGTCAGATCATAAATAATTACAAAATATTTTATTTCAAGTAAGAATCTAAATAATTACAAAATATATTTTATTCTTATGTTCTTAGAATAAAAAACTAAATATTTATTGTATCATCTCAACTTTATTTATTCAAATATTGATATATATATCTCATATTTAACTATATGTATAAATAATATTGTCTATTAGTGATTAGTATAGAATTTATTATTTTAATGTCTAGTTAGTTTGATTAAAGTAAATAAATATTTTAAATAATTAAAATAAATATTCTTATAGAAAAAGACAAATATAATAATTTAATATCTGGTTAATTTAAGATATAATAATATAAAAATGATTTTAATATAAATTTGATGTAATATATTAAATATTTAAGAAGTACTCACTATATTTTAAAAATAAATTTTTAAAATAAATGTTTTCCATTGTACTATTTATCTTATCAGATCAAGGAATATTATAAATTTAAATTGTAAAATAATTGTAATATATCAATATGTATTAAATTTATATTAAAATATATTTTTTTGAAAAAGGAATCTCTTATGAGGATTATATGAAAAAAAACTTAGCATTTAAACACGTGCGATCTACGTGCGCATTCTCTTTGGAAAAAACGTGTAAAGAACGAAAGGATATGCAATTATAATCAATCAATATCGTCCCCATCGTGCACTTTCTCCCAACGCTGTCGTTTTGATCCTTTTCCATATAACCCCAATCCCTCCGCCGTTTTCCGTTCAAACTTTCCGGCCGTCACAACTCCGGTCTCATCTCCGATCCTCCAACAGCCTCTACACGCTCAATTTCACGCTTACACCAATTCTTCGTCACCGATCATTATTGTTTCAACGAATTAGGTCTTGTTTATAGCTGTTTTTTTTTTCGATCACAAGGTTCTATTTCTATTTTATGAATTCGGTAATTGTTATTGTTATAGATTTGAAAGGCATTGAAATTTAGTTGTTGATTGTGAATTGAACAGAGAAATTTTTTCTGGAGACGATGAGTACCGTGTTTGAGGGATATGAACGCCAATACTGCGGGCTTTCAGATAATCTATCGAAAATTTGTACTGCAGCTGGTGCTCTTAATGGAGGTAGTTGAAATCTTTTTGATTTCACTCTTTTCATTATTTTTTTGTGGTATTTTGAAAATTTTACCCGTGGATGTGATCTTTGTTATTGGTGCTTGGTTTGGTTTTGTGGTGAGGATAATTGATCTTTTTGATTTCACGTTTAAACTTAAAAACTACAATTTAAATTTAAAAACTACAAATTGTAGTTTCAAGTAGAATCAATTCAGGAGGCACTATCAATTTTATTTAGAAGAATCAAATACCTCAAAATCATACATGAATCAGTTTTACTCTTCTAAAATTAGAACTGTTTTTTCCTCTTCCAATAGCTAAACCAAATATACACATTTTTCTAGACTAGGAAGCATGTTCGTTTTGGTTATAGATTATTTTGTTTTTAAAATACAATAATTTGTTTATGAGCTTAATTTAGTTTTGATCTACGGTTTAGTTAGTGTAAAAATTAAGTGCTATCATCCAATCATGTTTTGCTCTATGAAGCACGGACACCAGAAGACACTGACCCGTTGACACCATTATTTTAAACTGTAATTGCGGTTGTGGATGTTGCGATTGCGGTCATTGCGGTTGCTGTGATGTGCATTACGGTTGTTGTGGTGTGTATTTTGATTGAGAAGAGTTTGAAACACCGTTAAAAACACTTACTTTTAAGATTTTCACAAGTAAATTGAGTTTTGGGTTTCTAAATATTTTGAATTTTAAGAAAATATATAAAAAACTTTGGCGAATATGTGAAAGGACGCTTGATTTCAAATCACACTGCACTTGCGGTATGATGCGGTTGCGGAGACTCCCACATCAACAATATTGTGACTGCATTTGCGGTTACAGACTGCAGTTTAAAACCATGGTCGACACTTAGTAATAATATTAAAAATTGAATAAATTAAATGTAATTACAACTGTCGGTGTCGGTTTTGTACACTGGAACGGACACAGACACGCCTTTTTTCGAGGTGTCAGTGTTATAAACGTTTTGCTACATTATTAGTAGTTTTGATTGTTCTGAAACTCACATACTTGATTGTTCTGAAACTCGCATACCTGATTGTTCTGAAACTCACTAACAGTATGTGTGTAGATGAGTGGAAAATAGTTTGAAATGTTTAGAAATGGATTGAAAGAAAATAAAATGATAATTTATTGATGTAATTTGAAGAAAATTAACCCAACTTTTTGTTTTTCTTTTCTTAAGTATCAGATTTTAAAAGTGTTTCGGTTTACAAGAATTCGGATAGTTAATGTTAATAAAGTAAAACCATTATGTATGCCATGTGAACTATTTCCCTTTCATATATTTGTGCATTACTCCTTTCTTTGGAAAAAAAGAAAAGCATTAATGTATAGCTCCGGCCAAACCATTTTATGATTTGCGTTTTTTTGTTCAATCTTCAGAGCAAAAGAAGCAAAAACTTTCAGAAATAAAGGCTGGAATTGATGAAGCAGAAGCTTTGGTACCTTCTTCACTATTTTTCTTTTTGATTGAAAGCTTACTTTCTTCTGTTATGGGATTCTGATATATTTGTGCTTACTCATTTGTAGATACGAAAAATGGACCTTGAAGCAAGAAGTTTGCAGCCAAACGTTAAGGGTGTGCTTCTTGCTAAGTTGCGGGAATACAAATCAGATCTGAACAATAATAAAAGCGAACTTAAGAAACTTATATCTGGTAACTTGAACCCCTCTGCACGGGATATTTTGTTGGAATCAGGCATGGCAGATGCTTTGACGGTATGATTGATTTTTAATTTGACATTCTTTGATGTTGTTCAAGGACATCATTCATTGTCCTGTAAACCTTGACGAGCGAAAAACCTGATCCTTCATTTCCTTTATATTTATTTTTCTTTGATTTTCCCCACTAAATCGGGCACGATGTGCTAATTGCTAATATGATAAAAATAGGTGTCAGCTGATCAAAGAGACAGATTAATGTTTTCAACTGAGAGGTTGAACAAGTCTGGAGACAGAATTAAGGACAGTAGAAGAACAATGTTGGAAACAGAGGAGCTTGGAGTGTCGATCCTTTCAGACTTGCATTCTCAGCGACAATCTTTACTGCACGCACATGACACAGTAATGCTTTTCTCTTCTTTAACTTATGATTTACTTGTGTTTCTATTAGTAATATCGTCATGGAAAAAAAAATCACTTTGCCATTCACATTCGGTCTATTGATGGGTCATATCCCCTTGTGCAGCTTCATGGAGTGGATGATAACTTAGGCAAGAGCAAGAAAATTTTGTCTAACATGTCTAAGAGGATGAACAAGAACAAGTGTATCATTAGCACCATAGTTGTGGTCCTGGTCCTTATTATCGGCCTGATTCTGTACTTTAAACTTTCAAAATAGACAATCGCAGATATTTCTCTTATATCGCCCCGATGCAAGGCTTTATAAGAATTTCGCTTGCTAATGTTGTGCAGTGTGCTGCAAGCAAATTTGAAAATATTTGCTTCTTAAGTGTGTGTCTTATGCTGGCTTTGTTATGTAAGATATAAGTATTTTGTGATCAGTTATTGTGTGAATTTTATATGATATTATTTAAATATACTGTTCTGTTGTAAAATTTATCTAATCTATTGTGTTTATTTAATTTGTTGATAGGAAGATAAGAGACTCTTGAATGAACCTGTGTATAAAAGAAAATGTGTTTTATTTTTATAAAATAGAGGGCCTAAGCCCAACAAAGAAAAACAACTATACAAACACCTCCCTAGAGGTACCTACACCAGCTCTATCAGAATTCAACAGAATCTTTAAAAAATTGGAGTTTATAGTATAAACTCGACTCTGTTGTATGTTAGCTAGAACATCAGCACACATTAATTTTAACCACTTGCACAATCTCAGATTTGTTCTATAAGCTACCTAATATCTCTGACCAAAGTCAAACAATTCAAATTATTGACTTTTCTCTCATGAATAGCTTTCATCACTAACAAGGAATCCACATTTATCTCCACACCACTAATTGAAAATCGACATTTATCTCCACTCTTCTCAATTCTAAAGACTTAGAAAGCTTGAGCCCTTCATAATCATATAGTTTTTGAAAATACATACAATTGTTAGTGTCTTCTGGTGGAGCGTATAGTTTTTGAAAATACATACAATTGTTTTTGAAATACATACAATTGTTTCAAGATCTTATTTATTAGCCAGCAAGGGGTTGGTTCTTCAAGCACCACTACTAACATGCCTTTCTCCACTTGATGGGATATAATTATTTTCAGCAATACAAATTATTTTTTGCAATATAATTATTTTTGAATCAGATACAGATTTTCTGTATACTGCTAAAATGAATTATCGTTAAACATCTAAGCAAATGACGACTTCTCCGATGACTATAAGCGGCTGAACCGAAAGAAAAACTTTGCTCTCAACATGGAAGAGTTGAATGGTGCAGAAAGATATTATAAGAAATTTCATATATATATATTACAACACCACTAGTCAAAAGTAACTTTTTTTATAAGCAAAAATGTATCTTATTCATCACAAGCATTTCAGACATACAAATGCTTACTTTCTTCTTCAGACAGAAACATTTCTAAGCCGAATGGATGGAACTTTCTCAAGTTAACTGTGTGGAATATTGTCATTTTCTCGCTCGTTCGAGTATTTTCTAAGCAGAAAATGGAATCCTCAAGCCCATTCTTTGACAAAGCCAAGATCTCTCGGGTTCTGGATCAATGAAAGGATGCATGATGAACTGTTCTGCTTCTTCATCAATCAATTCTCTACACCATCCTACTCGATCGGTTGGACAACAACCAGGTCCAAAACACCTATAGTTACAATAAATAAAGTTATCATATAAGTGCTTATATATAAGCTATTCATAATCAGACATGAAAACAGAATACCTGTATTCGTAAAAGCAAGCACTCCTCTCATTCTCGACCTTCCCCCAATTATCCCAACCAATTTGTTTTACACACGGATCCATGTAAGTGTACGCAAACACCACCCTTCCAAAAGGTCCCCACGGTCGTCCAAGATATGCATATGATGTTTCTCCGTTACCTGTGATAACGCATCTGAAATGGCATTGGAGACCACTCAGCCGCAAATTACTATATAATCAAAGAATCGTAAGATGAGATTGTGAACAATGGACCATGGTCCCTTACACACCTCAAGAATACATAACCGGTTGTTTCCTGTGACGATTTTCTAGCCTGTGCGGTTATGTACCCAGCAGATTTGCAGTGAATATGACAGTGCTCTAAAAGAGAAGTGCTATTGCCGAAGATGAAGTCCACGCTTCCTTCAATATAGCAATCTTTCAAATATTGTTTACCATGATGTAAGTATAGTGTGTCCTGCGCCATAATCATAAAAAAAATCTAGTCGGTAAACCCATAGGATGCAAACCAAATCAGGAGATTGAACATCATCAGACATCAGATACAACAATAACGGTAACACATACATAGACATCACTAAAACATCACAAAGCCTTAAACAGTTAAACCTACATAAAAACTGATAGATCGAGATAGATGGAAAATGGTCATTGGAGTTACCTGCCATCCAAGGAACCTGCAATTGTAGAAGGCGCAACGATCTGCTGTTACTCTAATGGCCACCGCCTGTCCTGAACCCTGCCAAAAAGGGAAGGAAAAGCAAGAAGAGCTATGTAACGTCTTTCATTGATTGTGCCTGTATATAAATGTCAACCGATCTATATCTTAATTCTTAAGCAATCGGAAAATCTCCAACTAAGGAAAAGTTCTAAATCACCAATTCACCATTAATTTCTCAACTAAACACAACACATATGTTTGGTCACACATTTGAGTCTTCAGTCTCACTCTCACATCCCAAACTGTTTACATAGCAATTTTATCAAAGCACCAAAACTAAACTTCTACATCAACGTGATTTGGTAAACACCGCAGAGCCAAACATATGTTACATTGGTAAGTAAGGAAATAACATCCCAATCACCAACATGTCAACTACCAAAAATGGGAAAGGAACCATACAAGTTGCATATGTATTCATGAACAATCATACAATCGATCCATTCTCTCTACCAACACGCACTTATGCAATCCCATTCAACAAAAATGTATAAGTGATAATAAAGGAATTAGCCACCTAACAAAAACTGAAATTTCACCTATGAAGCAAAACACACATTGACACTGGCACATCGACATTGGTAATAATTTTAAAAAAATGAATAAATTAAACATAATGACAAGTGTCGGTGTTGGTTTCAGACACCGACACTGACATGTCTAGACAGATTTTTTTCAGAGGTGTCCGAAGAGAATTTCACGGGCATTACCTGAGGGGAAGAATTCTCAAAAGAAATATTCTCAGCAATAAAATCTTCCCCTTCCACAATGGTAGTTCCACAACCAAATGTCCCCGTCCCAATCACCCTAGCAGGCTGCAACAACAAAAAATCCACAACAAACCCAAAAATAAACAAATGATCCATTGTTGGCACATACCAGGTATCCCAAATCAGTGAAACATTAAAAACAAAATGAACAATTTTGACACATACCCATTAACCCTCAAATGAAGAAAACATTGAATGGAAAACAGAAACAGAAAAAATGAACAATTTTTCACAAACCCATTAACCCTCAAACGGAGAAAACATTGAATGGAAAACAGAAACAGAAAAAATGAACAATTTTTCACAAACCCATTAACCCTCAAATGAAGAAAACATTGAATTGAAAATAGAAACTGAAAAAATGAACAATTTTTCACATACCCATTAATCCTCAAATGAAGAAAACATTGGATGGAAAACAGAAACCGAACAAAAAAACAATTTTTCACATACCCCAGATGAGCAAAACATGAAGAAAATGTGCGTACTTGATGGTGATCGATTTTGGTAGCAGTATTATCCCAAGTAATCACAGTATCCTCACGACAGGCACCAGCAAGAGTGATGAAATTCTTGGTTTTGGGAACGTATACAGGTTGGCGATAGATTCCGGGAGATACACGGATGACAGTCCGGCAAGAGTTGCCGAGCGGCACCGCATCGATTGCTTCTTGCACCGTTTGAAAATCTCCGGTTCCGTCTTGTGAGACGGTGAATACAGATGCAGACATTGTGATTTTGGTGTCGGAAGAAAGAAAACGTATGAATGGGGATTCAGTTCGGTTTCGACAAGTGTTTTCTATGTTTTGTGTTTGGTCTGTGTCGACCACAAATAGATTTGTCTCTCTTTTTATTTTTAGTAAATAACATATACATTCATATTGTGTCGGTTAATAATGGTAAAAGAGAGACTATGATTATTGATTCTTAAGAATTGTCGGAAATTTTATTAATATCGATGTGTATGTGATAATGATTATGTTGGAAATTGTCAAGTGTGAAGAGATTTAGTCAAAGGTTTTGAACTATTAGCTATATGTAAGCTAGTTCGATTCGAATCTATCAGAAGAGTAGTGGAAAAGATTAATTTGAAAGAGTCTCAGGAGCGTATCCATAAAATTATAATCATTCTTTTTTTTTAAGTATGTCCAAAATATCGAAGCGATTTATACACGTTAGTTTTTGGATAGAGTCAAAATCGACATGTCCATTAGGTGTTATGGACTTAAGATATTTTCAAGTTGAAAGAGATTGTAATATAGGAGATGTCTCAACCTATAAGTCAACGAATGGAATGACTCTTGATAGAGGCAATTAAGAGGTTCAAAGCAGTTTCCATCACAATTATCAGCATGATGGTTGGTTTTAAGCATTCTTATTTTTGAAGACGCGTGGAAGCAAGTTAGACCAATGAAGCCTAAGTGGTGGGATAAGTGTCAGATCATTAGGATATATTTATTGTCGACAATTACTATTTTATTAGTATATATATGTCAATCTCAGTGTTTGGGATCGAGGTCGCAAATTTTCACGCATTTTCTTTAGAACTTAAATATCCAAATCACATAGAGAAACAATTTGCGGGAAATGTACGAGTATGCATCCATATTTTAACTTTCTTTAAATTCATTAAATTAAAACATTTATTATGAATTTTCTTTACTTTATTTCTTCAAATAAATTATGCATTTACATTTAGTTCATCAATTTTCAAGCATTTAAATATCAGTCGCATACATGAAATGTCTTCATTTGTTGAGCATTTATGCGTCTTAGGAGTGGTGAAAATTTCTAGAAATGACCCGTCCAATCTTTAAAAACCTATTTCCCCCTAAGAGTAATGTTCCTAACATAAAAGAGTAATCAATTGATTTGATGGTTGGCAATGATGGGACTTCAACCAAATAAGAGTGTCAATTGTACCACAAAAAATGGTAGCATCCTTAACACAAGTAACAAGTGTGCCCATTATTCCTAGGGATGCACAAAATATGATAGGAGATCTAAGGCCTCCTTTTTCCTTGAATTTCACGTTACCCTTAAGTGGTTGTGACACCCCTAATGGCATCTCAACCACAATGATGGCATACCTACAAACTAGTACATTTATGTATGCAGATAACACAATGAATATTATATCCCCTATCAATCCATACTTATCATTAGAGTTTGTTATTGGTACCCTAGTCGAATGGTATAACCACCAAAAGGGTTAGGGTATATTCCTCTAGGTATGCCACCCTTAACTAATAATTCTCTCTAGTCTATAAGGCAACAAACAGAAGGATCGTGATCAACAGAGACATCATTTTCGACGAAATAAAAGAACTACAACAAATGAAGGTGACTTTAAGTGATCCAAAATGTATGTGTTCTGTGAAGGAGAAGCTGGAATCGATTGAGAAGAACAAGACTTAGGAGCTAGTTGATTCTCCTCTAGGGAAAAACCTATAGGTGTAAAATGGGTGTACAAAGTCAAAGCAAATCCCAAAGGAGAGGTTGTGAAACACAAAGCTAGTTTGTAGCTAAGGGGATTTTGCAAAAGGAAGGAATAGACTTTGAGGAAGTATTCACACAAATAGTAAGGATTTAGACCATCCGATTAGTTGTTGGATTGCAAACAACAAAAAACATGTCCATTTATAAAATAGATGTCAAATTTGTGTTTTTGAGTGGACTGTTGGAAGAGGAGGTATATGTTGAACAACCCCTTTGACTCGTTATGAAAAACCAGGAATCAAAGTTTTATAGATTGAAGTAGGCTTTGAACATATTGAAATAAGCTCCAAAAGCTTGGAAAAAAGGATAAAATGGTTTCTTAAAAGAGATAGGCTTCAACATATGTGTATCTGAATATGACGTGTATGTGAAAAATGATGCAAATAAAGGGGTGATAATTCTTTGTCTCTTCGTGGATAATTTGTTAATTGCGGGCAATGATGAAGGCTACAATTTTAAGTTTAAGATTAAGCTTATAGGAACTTAAGATGAGCGACCTTGGCCACATGAGATACAACATTTGAATTCAAATTTACAAGTTCAAGAAGGGGCTGCTCATGCACCAAAGAAGGCATGCTCTTGAAATTTTAAAGAAATTCGAAATGAAACATTGTAACGTTGCCATTACTCCTGTTGAACCAAAGTTGCACCTGTCAAAGAATGAGCATGAGCAAGATGTTAATCTAACTCAGTATCAGAGGCTAGTTGATTGGATCTTTATGGTACTTATGTAATACAAGACTGAATTTGGCTTTTAGTGTCGGTACTATGAGCAGATTCATGGAGATACCAAAGGTATATCGCTTGGCAACAACCAAGAGTACTCCTAAGATACGTCAAAGGTTCTATTGGCTGCGAAATTTTGTTTCCTGCAATAGTAAAGGGCAGAAAGTGAAATTCACTTAGATATATTGATTCTAACTGGTGTGGATATAAAGATGAAAAAAAAAATCCACAGATGGATACATCTTTATATTCAGAGAAACACCAATATCATAGTGTTCAAATAAGGAATTTGTAGTGATGTTCTTTTCTTGCAAGGTCGAAAATATTGTAGCTTCTTTGTGTGCGTGCCAAATCGTATGGTTGATGAATTTATTGAAGAAGTTGTCCAGTGAAGACGATGAAGCTGCAACACTCATGATTGACAATGTTTTCGCTCTAAACCTTGCTAAGAATCTCATTGCACATGGGAGAATCAAACATATTGAGATGCGATTTCACTACTTGAGAGAGTTTGTCAGTGAAGGAAGATTGAGGTTGGAATATTGTAGAATGAATACCAAGTGGCCGATTTGCTGACCAAAGGAGTGTCGATTAAAGTATTCAATATATTGAAGAAGTATGTAGTCATGAAAGAATTGAAGCACATGAATTAAGGTGTTGTGTTGGATACAAAAAGTAATTCAAGTGCCTATAATCGATTACATTGGACCCGTAACCGATTACATCTGAAATAGAATGGTTTTGTAACCGGTTACAACTAAAACATAATTATTTGATAATCGATTACACTTTATCTTTAATGGATTACACCTATTGTAATTTGACCGAAGTAACTGATTACAATGTAGGTTTTTCTATTTTTTTAATAATAAATTACTAGTAATTATTTATTATTATTATTATTATTATTATTATTATTTATTTTTTAATTCTTTTAATTTTTATTTGAACTCATAATTTTTAATTCTTTTAATCATTAATTTAATGGTGAATTCTAGGGTGAACCATTAACTAAGTCCATCACCATGAACCACATTTAATGATCATTGGATTAAATAAATTTACACATCTTATCATAGACCACACCACATTAGATTATTTCATCAATCTTCTCTCTCTTTTGTTTTGAATAACCCCTTCTCCCTCAATATCCTTGTATTTACTACCATTAACATTAGTGATATAACTCCATTAAAACTTTCACATTTTTTTTTTAAAAACCATTTTTTTTTGTTTCTTAGTATTCAAATTAATCAAACAATGACTCACTAAATTTTAAATTATTCCTTGATAAATTGCAAAACTAGTTGATTAAAAAAATTAATGGGCGACAACAATAACAACAAAAACTTCTAACAACTATTTATCATAAAAGAAAACAAATACGCATATACTGAATATGATTAGGAAAAAAACATGAGTAAATTTAAGTCGTAAAACCATAGTTTGATTTGTCATATAGTAAGAGGGTGAAAATGCCAGCCAAATATAGATATTGAATTTGGTACTACCTTTGAATCTGTCTTCCTCTTCAAGGGTACATACGATAATGCCAGAGTGGTGGTAACAATAGTCGTGATGGAGAGAAAAACGGATTCAAAAAAGAAGATAGGACAGAAAATTCAATTCAGTTTAGTGTATTATAAAATCTATGAACTTACTAAATCTATTGGACATGAAACTTGATTCACGGTGAGGGACTCGATTCAATACCTCACCTTAGAATTAACCTTCATTAAAAGGTTTTTTATTTTAAGACACAATTGAATTTCATAATTTTTTTTCAAGAGTTATAATACATTCACCAAAATTATCTACAACTAGAAAAAAATAATAAATTAATATAATAAAATAATAATAATTAATTTATACATATGATAAAAAACAATAATTAACGTAAATTAGTGTTTGAAATGAAAACAAAAGGATAATCGAAACTGTTTGTGACATTCAAACCTCGCCGCCACCCTCCGCCGCACCCCCACCGGAGCCTCAACCTCAACCTCCGCCGCAAATCCACCGCACGCATTCACCTTCACCACTACTATGGTATGTTGTTTCGCCTCTTGAATTTCCCTTCCCTCATTCTCTTCAAAAAACCATTCTCCATAACCAAATTCACCTTTTCATCCTCTGCTCTTGCACTCTCAAATTTCTCAGATACCCATTTCACAAAACCCTCAAAAATCTCATCTTTTCACCCTACCACCTTCCAAATCCTCCAAAAACTCTACCTTTATCAAAACAACCCTTCTCTTGCACTCTCTTACTTCACTCACCTCAACCACCTTGGTTTCTCTCACAACATTCAAACCTATGCTTCTTTCATTAGAATACTATGTTATTGGAATTGCATTAGAAAGTTGGATTCTTTGTTCATTGATATCATTGCTCATTCCAAACAAGACCCATCATTTAAAGTCAACAACTTGTTTGATTCTTTGTTTGAAAATGTTGATGTGAATCATGATCATTATTTGCTTAGAGCTTTTGATGGGTTTGTTAAAGCTTGTGTTAGTGTTAATATGTTTGATGAAGCTATTGATTTCTTGTTACAAACTAGGAAGAATGTTGTGATTTTGCCAAATATACTTTCTTTTAACTTTCTTATTAACCGGTTGGTTATACACGATAGAGTCGATACGGCGTTATTTTTATTCGATAGATTCAAGAGTTTTGGTTTAATATTCAACCGTTATAGCTATGCTATTATCATCAAAGCCCGATGTAAGATGGGTGATTTGGAAAACGCGTTTGGTGTGTTTGATGAAATGAAGGAAGTTGGGGTGAATCCTGATTCGTATTGTTATGTAGCTTTGATTGAGGGAATGTGTAACAATCATAGGTCTGATTTGGGATACGAGATGCTCCGACTGTGCAAAACGACGGATGTTGTTGTTGATGTTTATGTATATACCGCGATTATTCGCGGGTTTTGTAATGAAATGAAATTAGATTTAGCCGAGAGTGTGTTTTTGGAGATGGAAAAGGAAGGGCTTGTTCCTGATGTGTATGTTTATTCTGCATTGATCCATGGTTATTGTAAGAGTTGTAATTTGGATAAAGCTTTAGCGATACATGATAGCATGATTTCGAAAGGTATAGAGACAAATTGTGTTATTATTAGTTGCATCCTCCATTGCTTGGATGAGATGGGAGAGGCTTCCCAAGTGGTAGCTAGATTTGAAAATCTCAAGCGATCGGGTGTATTTCTTGACGGGGTAGCTTACAATATTGTATTTGATGCTTTGTGTAAATTGGGTAAGGTGGACGATGCAATAAATATGCAGGAAGATATTATCAATTTAGATATCATACACTACACTACACTTATCAATGGATATTGTCTTCAGGGTAAAACCGTCGAAGCCCTAAGTTTGTTTAAAGAAATGGAGGAAAAGGATTTGAAAACGGACGTCGTTACTTATAATGTACTAGTTTCTGGGTTATTTAAAAACAACCGTGCTTGCGAGGCGATTGATCTTTTGGAATATATGGATAGTAAAAGTGTGAAGCCGAACTCTATTACGCACAAGGCGATCATTGAAGGTTTGTGTTTAGTTGGCAAGACTGAAGAAGCCGAGGTATATTTTAACGGTTTAAAAGATAAAAGTGTGGAAATCTATTCCGCTATGGTTAATGGATATTGTGAAGCTGACCTTATTGAGAAATCATATGAACTTAACAAAGCTGTTATGTTGCTAGACACAATGTTGAAGATGAACACAAAGCCTAGCAAGGTAACGTGTTCTAAAATATTTACCGCGTTGTGTTACACGGAGAATATGAAATGTGCTCGCTCTTTGTTTAATTCGTTCGTCGAGAGAGGATTTACACCTGATGTTGTAATTTACACAGTTATGATTCATAGTTATTGTAAGATGAATTGCTCGCAAGAGGCGTATGAGCTTTTTCAGGATATGAAGATAAGAGGGATCAAACCTGATGTCATCGCATACACAGTTATACTCGAGGGTTTGTTGAATGGGGGACACGCGAAGATAGCTGTGGAGTTGTATAACGAAATGTGTTTCAACGGAATGACACCAGGCACAACTTTAAAACGTTGTATTCAAAAAGCTTTAAAGATGCAATTTCATCGGTAGCTAGACAATTTTACTGCTAGTCCTTGGATTTGTCCCATGTTTGAAAGTCTATCAGATTGATATTTAAGGTGAAGATAACCGCATCACGCGCTTTTGACTATTTTTCTTAGACTTACAATTGAAACTTGTTTAAGTTTTTCATTAGAAAGATTGTTCTTGTTTTTACAGACTGGAAAGAGCTACCTGCGGAGGGGCTGACTGGAAGGGCAGAATAAAGTGTCTTAGAGTGCAAATTGCTGGGACGTCGGCTCTCAGTGGCGGCCGATGATTGGGAAAACATATTCATGATGTTATATTAACTATCTGAATTCAACTCTTAGGTAAGCTAACTTTTAATTGAATTTACCTTAAAATGACGTCGTATATTGGTGGCATAGTCTCGTCCAATTCACACTCACTTGTACGCTCCTGTAAGATGTCGAACGCATCACTACATCTTATTGTTTTACCTTAAAATGACAGTTTTTGTACATACAATATTTAATGTTTATTGCTTAATAGTTTTTTTTTATTGTGGTGTCGATGTTGAAACAAAGATTAGTTTATGAACAAATGAAAGCAGTCAAGATGACATGAAGATGCTTCAATGTACAGTGCTGGTGTAAGAGTAGAAGAGCTGTTGACAAAACAGGTTCGGTTAATATGATATACAGTCACCGATCTCGTCCGGCGAACCCTCCACTGTCACTGATCTCGTCCGGTGCGTCAACATCCTTCACCTTTGCTCGAACAGGTTTGTCAATCGATCCTTCTGCATTTCTCACTTTCTCCGCTTCGAACATCCTTCACCATATTTTTTTCTGTTCTGTGAATTTATAGTAAAGGTAAAATGAGATGTGAAATCTGTGAGATTGTTTGTGGTTTTGTTCCAAAGATGGATAGGAGTTGAATTTTGGGTTTGGCTTTAAGGAGTTGAATTTTGAATATTTGAAATGCTGTGGATGAGAACTTGTTCCTAGATTTAGGTTCATTTTAACCTAAAGTTTGCTTGGGAAATAATCAAGGTTTTATATATATATATATATATATATATATATATATATATATATATATATATATATATATATATATATATATCAATTAGTAGTCAGTAAATGATGTTTATAATGTATAGATATGCTCTATTATTGAATGTTTGATTTCTTTGCTTGTTGTGATGAATACATTTGAATTTGTGTGTTAATCCTATATGTGTTAATTGGTTTAACTAGAATGCGTGAAACTCTTGTTGTGATGAATACATTTGAATTTGTGTGTTAATCCTATATGTGTTAATTGGTTTAACTAGAATGCGTGAAACTCTCATGATGAGCTTGTTTGGATGAGTTAGGGGATGCTATGATATGGTTGACAACAAACATGATTTAGTTATGTGAATGTATCTCAATGGCTATGATTGAATGCATTTATGCGTATGCTGATTATGTGTTATGGTTATATTGCAGGTTCAATGTGATTAAGGCAAATAGGCAAGACCACGATCAAGTCTTTATGAAGGATTTTGTGAACAAGAATGGGTGGTTTATGGGAGAAGACAGATGTGTCAATTAGGGTTGATTTTTGTCAATTAGTCTATTAGAGTCAATTTTAGGTCACAATTTGTAAAATAAAATTTGGATGTTGGATGTTATGTTGAATGATTTATTGACTTGTAATGTGAATCACTTGAACTTGAATAAAAAACAATTCAGAATATTTAAAAAAAAGTTGTGAAATTAAATTTTTTTAAAGAAACTTAAAATAATTAAGAAAATTATTTTTTTTGGTGAAATTTAATTTTTTTTATGAAATTTAATTTTTTTAATGAAATTTTATTTTGTTATGAAATTTAAATTATATTTTCTTTTGTGAAATTTAATTTTTTTATGAAATTTAAAAAATAATTCAGAATATGGATTTTTTTTTTTGTGAAATTTCAAATTTTCAAAGAAATTTTAAAAATAATTAAGAATATTAATTTTTTTTTTGTGAAATTTAGTTTTTTTTATGAAATTTAATTTTTTTAATGAAATTAATTTTTTTTTATGAAATTTAAATTATCTTTTCTTATTTTTTGTGAAATTTAAATTTTTTTAAAATAATTCAGAATATGATTATTTTTTTGGTCAAATTTAAATTTTCATGAAATTAAAAATTATTAAAAATATATTTTTATAAAATTAAAAAAATAATTAAAAATTTTTAAATTAATTTTTTTGGATGGATTTATATCCATCTGTTATGCGGAGTGGTAAAATGGATGAATTTGGTTATTTAAAATGATAATAAAAATAATAAAAAATTATTAAGTCAAATCAATGGATTGAGTCAATAGAATTGTAGGTTGTAAATCTCAAACCGGATATCCGAACCAAAATTATATAGATTAGATTGAATATACCCACAAATAAAGAGGTTCGGATAATTTATGAATTGATTCAGTTTGACTCAATGGATTCCTGGATCGACCCACACCATGAACATTCTATGTATCAACAAAATTAGTTTTTTTTATAAAAAATTAAGGTAATGTTGGGCACAAGTTAAGAAACACATTTATAGAAAGTTTGTATTGAAAATATCAATAAAAAAATAATTTTTGTATTTTTATTAAATGTTGTGCATAATTTTCAAGATATTAATTCTCGATTTAGTTTTTGATATAAATTTTATTATTGATATTTTTAATATTAATTTTCTATAAGTGTGTTTCATAGCATTAAAACTTAAGTCAGTGTTTGAAACGAAAACAAAAGGATAATCGAAACTGTTTGTTACATTCAAACCTCGCCGCCACCCTCCGCCGCACCCCCACCGCACCCTCAACTCAACCTCCGCCGCACCCTCAACTCAACCTCCGCCGCAACTCCACCGCACGCATTCACCTTCACCACTACTATGGTATGTTGTTTCGTCTCTTGAATTTCCCTTCCCTCATTCTCTTCAAAAAATCATTCTCCATAACCAAAACCAAATTCACCTTTTCATCCTCTGCTCTTGCACTCTCAAATTTCTCAGATACCCATTTCACTAAACCTTCAAAAATCTCATCTTTTCACCCAACCACCTTCCAAATCCTCCAAAAACTCTACCTTTATCAAAACAACCCTTCTCTTGCACTCTCTTACTTCACTCACCTCAACCAAACCGGTTTTTCTCACACCATTCAAACCTATGCTTCATTCATAAGAATCCTATGTTATTGGAATTTGAATAGAAAGTTGGATTCTTTGTTCATTGATATCATTGCTCATTCCAAACAAAATCCATCATTTCAAATTCTTGAATTATTTGAATCAATCTTAGAAAATGTTGATTTTGAGGATAAAAATCATTACTTGTTTAGAGCTTTTCATGTGTTTGTTAAAGCTTGTGTTTCTCTTAACATGTTTGATGAAGCTATTGATTTCTTGTTTCAATTTCAAGTTAAGAGGTTTAGGGTTCTTCCAAGTGTATTTTGTTTTAACTTTCTTATCAACCGTTTGGTTATGTGTAATGAAGTTTATATGGCTTTGGGGGTTTATAATGAATTCAAGAGGCTTGGTTTGTGTCCTAACCTTCATACTTATGCTATTATCATCAAGGGGTTGTGTAAGAAAGGTGACGATTTGATTCATGCGTCTCGTGTTTTTGATGAGATGGTGGAGGCCGGGGTGACTCCGAATTCGTATTGTTACGCGGCTTTTATCGAGGGGTTGTGTAATAATCGGATGTCTGATTTGGGATATGAGGTGCTTCAAGAACGGAGGAAGAGTAATGCTCCTATAGAGGCTTATGCGTATGCTGCGGTTATTCGTGGGTTTTGTAATGAGATGAAGTTGGATAAAGCCGAGAGTGTGTTTTTCGACATGGAATGGCAAGGGATTGTTCCTGATTTTCATGTTTATTCTCTGTTGATCCGTGGATACTGTAAGATCGGTGATTTGCATAAAGCGGAAGTTTTATACGACGACATGATTTCGAAAGGTATAAAGACAAATTGTGTGATTGCTAGTTGTATTCTTCATTGCATGAGTGGGATGGGTATGGATTCGAGAGTTGTAGATAGGTTTAAAGAGTTAAAGGATTCGGGTGTGTTTCTTGACGGGGTCGCTTACAATATCGTATTTGATTCTTTGTGTAAATTAGGTAAGGTGGACGATGCGGTAGATATGATGGAAGAGATGAAATCTATGCGTATCGATTTAGATATCAAACACTACACGACCTTTATTAATGGTTATTGTCTTCAAGGTAAACCCGATGTAGCGTGTAGTATTTTCAAAGAAATGGAAGAAAACGGATTTAAACCCGATGTTGTTGCTTATAATGTTCTAGCCGCCGGTTTGTTTAGAAATCATCATGCTTGTGAGGCGATTGAGCTTTTGAATTGTATGGATAATCAAGGTGTGGAGCCGAACGCTACTACGCATAAAATTATCATTGAAGGTTTGTGTTCAGCTGGCAAGGTTGAAGAAGCCGAGGCATATTTTAACGTTCAGAAAGTTAAAAGCGTTGGAATCTATACTTCCATGGTTAATGGCTATTGTGAAGCCGGTCTTATTGAAAAATCATACGAACTTTTATGCGAGATTTCAAAGGAAGGAGATATTTCAGAAGAAAGTTTCGGTTTTAAGAAACTTAGCAAAGTAATGTATTCTAAAGTATTGGCTGCATTGTGCCGGGAGGGGAATATAGAACATGCTCGCTCGTTGTTTGATTTTTTCCTCGAGAGAGGATTTACGCCCGATGTTGTAACTTACACAATTATGATAAAAAGTTATTGTAGCTTGAATTGCTTGCAAGAGGCTCATGATCTCTTCCTGGACATGAAGAGCCGAGGGATAAAGCCTGATGTAATTACGTACACGGTTCTACTCGACGGGAGGTTCAAACAAGTGAATTTAAAAAGTTTAAAAAGGCATTTCTCTTCTCAACACGAAAAAGGAAGTGATGCAACGTACGGTGTTTCGACTATCTTGACAGACATGGAGCAAATGAAAGTAAGTCCGGATGTGGTTATTTACACTGTTTTGATTGACGGATACGTAAAGGTTGATAACTTTCAAGAAGCGGTTAGATTCTTTAATGAAATTATTGAGCTGAGACTAGAACCGGATAATGTAACTTACACTGCTCTACTTTCTGGCTTGTTAAACCGCGGGCTCACCGAGAAAGCTGTTATATTGTATAATGAAATGTCTTCCAAGGGAATGATGCCGCCCTTGCCTATCATCTCGAAGTTAAAACGTCAAGTTATAAAAGCGAGAAAGGTGCAATTTTGAAAGTAGTGAGTCGGTTTTGACCGTTAGTGCTCGGAGTTATACCTACAAGTTTGAAATTCTATCTGGTTGATACCTAAAGGTGAAGAAGCTTCAAGAGACGAATGTTGTGAATCGCGGGAAATAACGGTTTGTTCAAATTCCACTATGCTATAGCGTCGCGACTATTTGACAACACTGACTATGCAATTCAAAGAAGCTACAGAGATAAAAAAAGCTATAGCGGCACAATTTTCAGTGTGCAGTTCGGGTGTAAGAGTAGAAGAACCGGTTAACAAACGAGTTCTTCTTCGGTGAGCGAGAAAAATCAATCATCTGGCTATGCAATTCAAAGAATCTACAGAGATGAAAAAGCTAGAAGCAATCAATGAGTCTGTAATGTTTGATCATGATGTTGTTCAGTATGTAATATCTTGATTTTTTTTTTTCTGTTGAGAAAATAATCCGAATCGAATGATATTTTGCTACTTAGATATGACTTTTTTGTTTCAAAGTCGATCTAAAATTATATAATATCATAATTTACATCAAAATTTTGATATATATATATATATATATATATATATATAGATATACAAGAATCATTATTTTCTTCTGGTTTATCATACAAGAAAAATACAATCTAAATAATTTTATACATTATGAACAATCTGTCATCTGAATTCGCGATCCAAACTAATCAAACCGACCGAAATTCGTCTGAAGGATCTTAGAGGAGCTTCTTCCTCTCAAAGAATGTCTTCAAATGCCATAGTTGCAAACTAGCAACAGACGCGCAAACCGTGATTGAAAGGAAAATGAATGTAAACATCCTATTATCGGTCGATCTGTTAAGCTCTTGCATCTCTTCCTCCCTATATCAATGTCATCGAGAAAACAACATCAAAATTCATCAAAACAAAAATAAAAAAACTCTCATTAGAACGAGTAACAACTTTTCTCGAATTTGTCATAACATTTATACCTTCCACGAAGATAAAACATCTCGTCGTGGATGAATGTAACAGTGTCATATAGCCGCTGTAACTCGTATTCCATTATCTAAGACGAAAAAGCACCACTTTAGAAAACACAAAGGATCAAATCAATAATTACATACGCGACGGTCTGTCTTATGTCCTCAAAGACGGCTCTGTCAACCATACACGTCGAAATTAAAAACATTAAAATACTACATTACACAAACTTACTTCAATATGATCTTTTTTCGCAATCTTATGCCAGTCCCTCTCAGCCATCCCAGCTCTCCACTCAAAATCAATCATCACCGTTATCGGCGGCTTGCGTTCCAGCAACGAAAAACAAGTTGTGTAATCACCAGCTTCAGCTGTTGTAAATGCAAAATGACCAGAAGCCACCTTGTTTCCAAAGTGGAAATTGTTCCCATAAGGCGACCGAACCTGAAACCACCCGCATTATCCAAACCCGACATAAAAATCACATTTTTCGGGGTTAATTCATAATATAACAATAATAATCATTAGAAAAACAAAGAAAGTTTCCAAATTTTAATACCAAAATGCATAAACATACCCTGACAGTTATCTTGTGAGAATCAGGAATAGGATAGCCTTCACCGGGATTAACGACAGAATAATTACCGACGGTCATGGCTTTGCTCTTGATATCCTCACTGATACATTTCGGTTCGCCGGATTTAAGACTAAACCGCATTGAATTCACATTGTTAAACATCAATGCAAGGATGATAGCAAGGAGAAGAAGAATTGAATTGAACATTGTGAGAGTAGAATGTTGTGAATTTGGGTGAATTTGGAAGAAGGGTAAAGAGGGAGATGTTTTGAGGGGTTGCTTGGGAAGGAAGAAAGGAAGAAGAAATGTAGTGTTAACGGTTAACCGCCATGAATAGGATATTTCTTAAACTATTTTTGGCTTAGCAAATGTAGCAAATTGTGAATATTTTTTAGATTTCATTGGTGAAGATTTAATTAAACCCTCTCCCTAGATATCATCATACTTTTTCTTTTTATATAAAAATAATGATTTTTTTTATAAACTTTTTACAAGTGGATATATGTCAAATTAAAGATTAAATTTGATATTATAGAATAATCACATTAAGAAGATTACATTAGACGAAAATGTGAGAAAGTCGTGGTAGGATTGTTCGTATGGATGTTAATTTTGTCTAAGATTAGTCTACTCTGATATTTGACGAGCATTTTTTTTTGGGAGACATCTCTAAAACCCCATCAAATCATTTTAGAAGAGTACATTATCCCAACATTGTATTTTTTTAATCAATTTATATTAAAGTAAAATCAAAATAAAATCAAGTTTCATTAAAGTTAAATGAAAACAAAAGCCCTATATTAATTCAAAAAGTCAACATCATAAATAATATTTGTTCAAAAATACAAAAAAAATAATACATCCAAATATAAACTATTGGGTTTGTCAAATCCCTTTCTCCTCCTCCGATTGTAGTGTACGACATTTCGTAACTCGACAACCATATTTGTCACAAGGGCCAATTGGAGACTATCATCCTTATAGAGTTATGCCTCTATGCCTGCTCTATCCATCTCTCAAACACGCCGACAAACTGCCGTCACATTCTCGGTGTGGTCATCGTGAGCCTCAAGTACCTCTTGGTTAGTTGATATATATGGTCTTCTAGGAGCACATGGTATCGTGATAAGGTATGATATCCTATAAAACCATGTCATGTAGTCATATGTATAGGTCCACTATATATGAGCTAGTATCCTACGATACTCCTCTGGTATCAGATGACTCTCGAAATCATCAAGTATCGAATCGAGATCTATGCAGTCAGACGACGGGAGGAACAAATTCACAGGGAGTCTCAGAATAATCTGTATATAGTCAAACTACCACATCACTCTCTCGAGAATATAAAGATACATAAGAGATAACCCACATGCTAGCCATCTGGAGTATAAGGATACAACATCAAATTGATGCGTCTCGCGGTGACCACTGTAAGGGCATAAGCAAATTTCATTTGTTGCAAGACGGTCAAGATGCATTTTGAATGTCTTGATTGCATTATTTCCCATGTACGGAATATATGCGACATCATGTAGTCAATCCTCTGTGTAGACAAGTGCAACTTCAAATCCGGTGATACGAGGGAAATGAGAGATAATTGTTGCTTGAAAACGTGTAAAATCACATGCAAATATAATAGTGAAAAATAACTTAGATTAATTTTACAAGGAACTATTTTTTATAAATAAATATGTGTCAGGAAAGGTTAGAAACGTATACATGTGTGATACGTGTGTTTTATTTGATATTTGTTATATAAATTATTCCACAATTTATATGTATAAAAAAGAAGAGAATTGACGTTGAAGTTTATTAAACATAAGGCATTGAAGAATATCAACTAATGAGTTGTCGATCCTTATCTAAAGCATGCAAAAATGTTATAATAAAGCTAGTTCTTCAAGCTATCTTGACTTACTATTTTTTATACAATCAATTTTTTAAAATTATGTCATTAACAAAGGACAAAATTTATGAGTGACTCATAAACCATATATTAATTACTAGTAGTTAATTTGTTTTCTATAGACAAATATGTTTTTACTAAATTTATTTTCTCTAGACAGATATTAATTAGGACAAGGCCAAAAGGGTTAGGTTTTAGATCAATTCTAAGCTAGACACCAGAGTGTGTCATAGCATGTATTTAGGTTATAGAATTCAAATTATAAAATTCAACACACCATATGCATATGCAATCATATTCTACATAATTTGATTTGGTTGCTTGTTGCCAAATTTGCTTATTAGGTACTACTTTTTGCTAATTTGTTAGCTATGTAGAACCAATATGTTGAAAATTTTCTCCAGGGAAAATATAAACTAACTACTTCCTCTATTATGTAGAAGTGTGAGCGTAAGCTGCATGCAAATAAAGATGGGCTACTTAAGTCAAAATCTAAACCTTAGGAGCCTTACATGCAAGAGCCTTCGGTTCAAACTAAGGTATGTCTTGAGAGAGAGTGTCGTTGTACGAAGGTAGCCTATATGTACTCATGTACATTTCAAGTCTACATATGTTTAAGAGAGTGTTATGGTATGAAGCGTAGCCTGCATGTAGTTGTTTGAAGAAGATTTGTTTATGATATATATTCCTTGAATTTTGACGATAACAAAATAATGAAAGTACAAAGGTAAATTTTGTTGTGTGTTTCATGTATGCATGTTCTAATACTTATAGTTATACTTAAAATCTGATATACAAAGGCTCACTTGAGAGAAGCTGAATTGTCAGCTTCTAGTGGTATATAATTTGAAGAACACTCTCTAAGTGATGTCTGGCGTAGACTCTGAAGCTGAAGGTCTTAGCATCAAAAGAAGCAACATATTGTCTTACACCTGGTGAATATAAATTGTGTTCTGGTGATCATTCAGAGTTGGTGATAAAGCTAAAGTTATCTGTACTGCAGAAAGCAAGATGCATTGTCAAATCAGTTTGTCAGCTAGAGCCTAAGTTCACAAGGCTCAAGAAAGGTTGACATGCTTTACGAATATCAACTCCCAACGACTCTATAGTACAAGATATCATTGAAGATTCGACAGTTAAACATGTTACACAATGGATCAAGATCTTTTGGTGTATATATCTTCAACATCTCATGTACAATGAAGTAAGCAAAGACACTTGATCAAGTTATCTGAAGGTTCAAACTGAATCTTCAACAAGGATTAACCAGATGAGAGAATAACAAGATCAACAATTATCAACTCTATCGAGTAATACATAATTTCTATTGTAGGTTGTAATTGTAAAAGCCTTAAGATTTCTTACACATTGAATATTAGAAATTTTAAGAGTCTTAGGTCTTTGTTATGGTGATTTCACCTATGAGATTTGTATCAAATACACCTTGTTTTGTATTATGTTGAACATGTTTAGCAGTTTAGATAAAGTCTCTCGCCAAGATACTTGAGTCATGTAAGTCTCTTGCTATGTGTTAGAACATTGAAAGTCTTAATCAAGTGGATTGATTGAGCAAGGAAGTCTCTCGTCAAGATGTTTGAACCATGTAAGTATCATTTTATGCGCTTGACATATGAAAGTCTTAATCAAGTACATTGATTGAGCAAAATTCTTGAATATGTGGGATTTAAGCAAGGAAGTCTCGGGGTGAGGGTCTGAGCAGAAATCTTGAACCTAAGGGGTTTAAGAAAGAAAGTTTTGGGTTCGTGGAACTTGAGTAGGAAAGTCTTAGGTTGCGGTATATGCAGAAAATTCTTGAGTCAGAGGGACTTGAGCAGAAAGTCTTAGGCTGCGTGTCTGAGTAAATAAGTCTTAGGTTTGTGGAACTTAAGCAAAGAAGTCTTATGTTGCGGTCTGAGCAGGAAGTTTTGAGTCTGTAGGACTTGAGCTGGAAGTCTTGAGCCTTAAGAGTTTAAGCAAGAAGTCTTGGACCTAGTGTCTGAGCAATGTAAAAGTATTATGCATAATACATAAGTGATTGTAATCATGCTTTGACTATAGTGAAAATATCTTGTGAAGCAAGGGGACTGGACTAGTCTCAGTTTGGGAGGAACCAATATAAATCTTTGTGTCTTCTGCTATTATTTATTTGCTTATGTTAACATTTTGTTGCTAAGAATGAACTAGAATCTGAACACCCATTTAGATTTTAAACTTTGATCATATGCAAACTAAGAAAACGGAAAACACAATTCAACCCCCTTCTTGTGTACTTTCCTCACATTCAGTTAGTATCATAGTCTGATCTGTGCATAAAACTTAATAATGGCGCAAATAATGATCTTATGAGAAAAGTATGTTTGTTAAAGACTTTCCTTCAAGAAGGAATCAGGTGCCATATGAAAAATATTACATTGTTTTTCCTATCATATTCAAAGGGTGATTCCATTGAATTTAAATGATAGAAAAGTAGAATATATTTTTAATTCAATGGTCTTGATAAAGGGTTTTGCTGAAGGTCTATAGAATATCCTTGAGAAAGGTATTACTATAGAAGTTGATGGTGTAGAGATGATCAAATTTGGAAAGTCTAGCTTGTAACACCCCGAAAATCTAAATTTAATTATTTATTCAATTATTTAATTAATTTAGAAAAATTGAAGAATTTGGATTAAATGGAAAATTTGGAGAAAAAGAGTATTTTTATATAATAAGGATAAGTAGTGTTTTATTATACTATTTTATTATTATTATTATTGAAAATATATTAAAGAAAAGGGTAAGGTGGTCCTTTTGTGAAATATATGAGGGTAGGGTGGGAAAAGACTTAACTTGGATATGTTTTAGTAAAAAAGATTACACGATCAATTTTTCTCATTCTATCGTGTTTTGGTGAAGTGCTCTGAAGAAAGAAGAAGGAGAGGAAGCTCAGAGTCAGGAAGTTGTGAAGAACCCAGAGAAGAGTGTCAATCGGTGAAATTCTCTAAGGTATGGGGAGTTTTCATAATCTATTGTAAATGTGTAGGAATTTGATTATGAGTAAATTAGAATTTTAGGAGTTTTGTGGGTTAGGGGTTTTTGATTTAGGTTGAGTTTAGGAGTATAATCTTGATGAATTAGAGTGATAAAAATGTGTTGAATCATATAATTGATTGTATAACTTGTTGTCTTGATGTTATTGTGTTTTGATTGATGCATTGAAATGGTTTTGGCGTGAATTGATATGAAACCCGTATAGAAATTTGGGGTTTTTAGAGTTTTAGTGCAGTATGCATAAAGTAGCAGAAAACTGCTGTAAAACGTGCGTTAACCAGTTAACGCTATGGGTTAACCAGTTAACCATTGTAATTTTGGTGTTTTTTTTGAAGTTTAGCAGACGTTAACCGGTTAACGCTATGGGTTAACCGGTTAACACTGTTTGGGAGGCAATTTTAAATTCTTTAAAAATCCATAACGTTTAAACCGTGAGTCCAATTCGCATTCCGTTTGAAGCGCCGGAAAGAGCATGAATTAAACTTTATTTTGATGAGTAAAAATGAGAAAAATGCAATAATTTTTGGAACTGAATTTTTGAAATAACCTTGTAAATTGCCTCATAATTTTACCGGGTGCGGGTTAAGTCTTGATGAGTCGAAGTGATTATAGAACTAGAGTTTTTGGTGTATTGTCATGATGAAATAGATGAATATTTGATGTTGGATTGCTGATGTGAAATAAATGATGTGATTTATTTTGATGAATTTTACGATGTAGCGCATCATTGCATTTCATAACATTCATGATGGGGCCTCGGCCTATTTAGTAGCTTCAATCCCATTGTATGGATTGAAGTGTCTCGATGATTACAGTGTGCTCCCTTGTGGAAGGTTGATGGTCATGTATCCATCTCACGATGAAGTTGGTACCACATGCATATTTCATATCAGGATAGTTAGAATTGCATATTCTGGATGAATTCATGACTGTGTTGTTGTTGCTGAATTTTATTGTTGATGATGTTATGAGACGTTGTTCTAAGTTATTTATAGTCCATATTCTTGTATGTTTATGATATATTATGATTATTCACCCTGCCTGCTTGGAAATGTTGCCTATTTTGTGGATAACTTGCAGATGAGAAAGGGTAGTCTTGCACCGCAAGAGGAGTTTTTTAGAGTCTCGGAGCGTACCTTAATTTTTCTTTAGAAGTGGTTTGGGTCAATGTGTCCTGCTCTGTGTCATGTAACACTGGGATGGGTTTTTGAGTTACTATTTAATTTCAGTTATATTTTTATTTGAGAATAATTTCTTATTTTATGATGTTGAAGTCTTGATGAAAGATATTTTATTTATGAAATTGAGATTAATGATTTGAATTATGAAGTTTAAATTCCGCTGCGAAAAGCTTATATGTTATTCATGATGTTGATTAACATGTGTTACAGGACAAGACACTGTATGTTTGATATTATGATGAAATGTGATACCCTTCTTGTTGATTACTCTGATGTTACTTTAAATAATTTGTTTGGGGTAGAAGGGTGTTACATTAGTGGTATCAGAGCAGGTCGGTCTGTCCGAGCAAGTCTTGTTGTTGTCAGTCTGTTGTCAGGTCATTATTTATTAACGATTATTCTTTTTCTGATGTGGTGAGTGTTGTTCATAATGGCTGGAAACAACACGCGTGCTCTCGCTGATGCTATTGCAGCTCTTGCTCAGACTACTGCTCGGAACAACGCGCATGATGAGTTTCGTGCCTTGTATTTTTTACGTGCAAATGGATTGGGTATCGAGTTGATCTATTTGCTTAATTTGGATAGTATATAGTTGTTTCGATTTGCCTAATATGATTACTTTGGTTTCTTCAAAAATTGAACCCGATAGAATCCAATTAATATGTATATTTTATTACTATATGAATGAGTCACATTATAAAAATGAGGTTCATAATATTATCAAATTATTATCATTTTAATAATCTATGATGACATTATGTATTCACAAGAATGCAAGACATACAATATAAAATTTTGAATATAATTTAGTATGTGGCTTAAAATATGATAATAATCAAATTAATATAAAATGATATTGAAAATATAATCAAATAATAATAATTTTTTAATAATAAAATAGTTCTTCGATGTACTATTATAAAATTTTAATATTTTTTTAATAAAAAATAAAACAATAAATATTTGTGAAATTTATAAGAAAACTGACTATTTTTATGGATTTAGCATAATAAATATTAAATCAATCAAGCCCATCCAATTTATCTTACAAATTGATTTAATCAAAATCGTCAAAAATCAAAATTTTATCGGTCGAAATTAAACCTTAAAAATGAAACTGTAGTTTGTGTTGGATTTAAGTTTTGAGTTCGATATCGACCCAAATTGACCGTTGTTCAATCCTATTTTCATTCGACATGTAAATGAAGTATGAAAGAAAGGAGAATTATATCTTCAATATTTCAAAAATCAATTTGGTCATCAAACCGGTGAATGTATTGAATAACTGATTTATTTGTTGAACTGCATGACTAAATCAGATTAAATTGAATAATTTGATTGAATAAATCAATCTCTAACAAAACTTTAAAGTTATTAAATTGGTCAAATCAAATGACTAGGTCTATAAAAAATCACGACACCTCATTCTTTTTCTTCAAATTTTCAAAAACATCATATATTCTTTAAATTAAAATTCTAAACATAGTTATCACACGATAACATATAACAAAATACAAATTTAAATAAATTTGAAATAAAATATAATTACAAGATATACTAAATAATAAAATATATGTATTGCCTAATAAACTATGCATGTGAGCTTAGACTTAGCCTATCTTACTTTGTCCACCATCTATGGACTTTAGAAGATACGCAAATGATTGTTATATGATATGTAATGAAATCTATCATAGATCTCAGGCACATGCATTTATGAAATACTTTAAAAGTGACAGAGGAAATAAAGGTTGAAATATTGTAAACTTTAATCTTTTTATTTTTGTTTGTGTTGTTGCCAATGAAGATGATAAAACTATTTTTAACACCTCACAAAACGATATTATTAAGGGTCTTTTGTTTTTTGTTTTAATTTTTTAAAAATAAATTTTATAACGTAATATAATTTTGTGTAAACAATTCTTACAAAGAAATTTCCAATAAAAGTTATTTAAAAAAAATTATTTAAATAGTTATTTTTAATATGTTATTTTAGATATTTTATATTTTTATTGAAATATGTTTTGGATATTAAAATTTTAAAAAATTATTAAATTTTGAAGCTATTTCAAATAGATTTTCAAAAAAAAAAATTTTAAATATAATTTTTTGAAAAAATTGTAATTTCGACTATATTTTGATCTTCAATAATGTATGTTCAGTGCCGACTCAACACATCTCGAGACCTAAAGCAGAATTTAAAATTAAATATTTTAATATAATAAAAATAATTTTTAAAATTAAAATTTTAGATTTTTTAAGGATTTGAATGTATTAAATTATTATAATTAATTTTATTTAACATTTTATTTTTAATTAATAGTAAAATTAATTCATCTAAATGCTCTTCTCATTATTTTAAAAAATTATAATTGAAAAAAATGCTAAATTATAAAAATAAAAATATATATAATTTCTCCTATTATTTTAAGGAACTCAAAAATTTAATATTCATGATTTTTTTAAATTAATAAATGAAGATAGTCTTATATATTATAAAATGTCAAATCAGTCTTACATTTAAAAATAAATAAATATAAAAAAATTTGTAATACTTTGAAAAACAATTTTTTAAAATTTATTTTCAAAAATAAAATAAATTTATTTTTTAAAAAAACTGAAACAAATAGACACTAGATTAAAGATATTTCACCTTAATTTAAATGTAATTTTGTTCACTTTTGTGTGACATGTTCACCCTTTCCACTAATATAAATAAATCATATTTCACCAAACACAATATCTCATTGAATCATCCATCCATCCATCCACCCACCCTAAAACGCTTCTTTAAAGTATAATATTGTGTTTCAACCAACTATCTTCATTTGAACCACACATGTTATCAACCAACTAAAAGTATAATGCCCATATAATTGATGAGTGAGTAATGATAGAAAAAATATGTGAATTTGAAAGAATGAAAACAACCTACTAAAAATTCTTTAAAAATATTTAATCCAATTTATTTTCTAAATATTAAAATTATTCAACAGATTATTATAATATTTTTAATAATTTTTTTTTAAAGTAAGAGTATATTGAAGGAGTATAAATGGTACTAAACCTGATTATAAATAGGACCGAGTTAAAACTCGACTAAATAAAAAAATTACTTATCAATTGAACTTAAGACAAATAAAACACATGATCTTTGTCAAATTCATATAAATTACAATTAGGATAAGTAATATTCTCAATAAAAGATCATCTCCACACCATAAAATTTATGAAAAATAATAAATGAAACTAAATATCAATACTATTATTTCATCTATTAAGATTCTATCTAATTTGAGGAATTAATCTCTACATTGCACGTAAAGATCAATACCTTGATGATCATGTAACAACTTTTTTTTTGTTTGGTAAAATTAAATGATAATTAATATTCTTTCCGTCACTATTATAAGAAAAAAAAATTCTTTAAATCTTGGTCATTATTATAAAAAAAATCATTAAATATTAGAATAATTAATGGTTGTATTATTATTATATCCTTAATTTAATTCAAAATTATTTAATATTGATAATTGATTCATCAAATAAACTAAGGATTATCGTAAATTTTACTTTGATTGTACATAAAATCAATAAAATTAATTACACTTAATTAACTTTCTTAATACGTACAAAAGTAGTTATATTGACTTATAATTGTGACCGGATGGAGTAATTGGTAATTGATAACGAATAACTGATATTGGTAGCTATGATTGATAGAAGATAAATTAATTTTAATATTTAGTAAATTAGTTGTTACATAGTTAATAAATATAAAATGGCATAAAAAAATATTTTTAATTAAGAAATTGATTGTTTCGTTATTATATTATATTATTAAATTATTTTTATTTGATAAAAATAAATATATTAATAAAAACATGCAAAACATTTTTAATATTGGTTGGAAAAGGGATACCATCACACCGGTCCAACCGTTGTGACGTAAGGTGTGATTGTATATATGATGTTTTCCACCACGAACGTAGGACCGTGAATGTATCCAAGTAGCACGCTTCCTATTACAACAATTACTATTAACAACCGTTGTGGTATATAATATGTAATATTTTTAACAACGGTTGTGTCTGACAACCATTGTTAAATATAGCTCCGAGTTTATTATAAATTGTGTGGAATACTTAGTTCGTCAATGTTCACTAAACATATAACATTCCAGTCTGCACTAGAACATTATAATATGAAAAATTAAATTATATTAGAAAATAAGTATACGTCCAATTCTTGAAAAACTATCTTCAATTCCTTATCCGTATTTTATTCTTTGACCTTTAGAACTCGGTTTAATGATTCTAGATCTTCAACAACCACTACCTTCACCGTCGGTCGAACGTAGCAAAGTTGATGGATGGATGGAATGGAGGGGGGTGTACCTGCAAGGCACTCTGATGCCAAAGTTAGAGAGGTACAGTATGGTAATAGCAATGAGAGTTTAGCATACCTGACCCTTTACTGAGAAAGGGTATTTATAATGTGCCCCCAGCGCTGGCCAAGGTCCCTCAGTGGGCTTAATCTAGCTAGGCCCATGGAGGAACTGCCAAGGGACGCGTAAGAAGCGTGAAGACCTAGACAAAAGGTCCGCCTCTTGGTCCAACTGACCTTATCTTTCAGGAGATAATAAAGGGCAGTTGGGTGACGTGTTAGGTGAGCTGGCAGACATATTCTCTGCCCGTCCTTAGTGTATGCCCGTCGCATAAGCAGGTGATTTGTCCACGAGGTTCTCCTGCTCGAGTATATGGGCCTTTGCTCGACATGCACTGGGTCGTGGCCCTATACATTCTTGCGGCCCAGTCCGGAACAACCCCTATATCTCAGAAGATATTCGTGGGCAGTTGGGGTGACGTGGCAGGCAGGATGGAGGACCTGTTTACTGCCCGTGCGTCATCACTGTGCTCAACACCTTGTTTGATGCTCGCCAAGACAAAACTGTTGCTCGTGCAGATGGGTACCTGCCCGACGTAACTGGGCCAAGGCCCAAGGTGGCCCTGGGCCCAGTCCAGAACAGGAGCCCCCCAAGTCGAGTCTCCAGGTTGGAGCGATGAGTTAGAGAGAGAGTCGGGCGCGTTTTGATGTCGAGGAGGAGTTGGAGGTCGAGCATGATGGGTCCACATAGGATAGGTCGAGCGTCGGGTGCTCGTGGACGTATGAGACGGCCAGTCTTTGGTCGGGGAGATAGAGGGTCATGTCGAGGGACGAATGGACGCCCGCCGCCATTCCCGATTCCCAATGCTGACATGTCATAAGAATTGAAGGCGTGTTGCTTCGTTTTTCGTGCCCGTCGGCCAAAGTGCCATGTAATCAATGTACTGGCCGTTGTGCCCCTTTTGTATGGATCTATGGCCGTTTTAGGACGAGTTATAATACTTAGTCATTTTGCCAAATGTTTGTTTGTTTTATTACGTTTGATTCTTGTTGTGAACTCTTTATGCTCGACTCGTTTAGGCTCGTCGGTTTAGGGAACCGGCGAGGTGGCGGGTTATTGTCTGCCTTGACTCGGAATCGGGGTTGCGATCGGGTGCCCCGATCCCGGGGCTTGGACCTTCCATCGCGAGCTAGGTGTCCTGCCCGCGTGGTACTGTGACACCGGGGCTCGTTCGAGGTGGCCGACGTCGGGGGTTGTGTTCGCCCAATTGTAGGCATTATCCCCCTTTGTTTTGGCGACGAGGTCGTGGGCGTACCTTCCACGGCTCCGTAGGTGCTTTTTTAGCTGTAATATTGTCTAAGTTTCTCTGCGTTCCATGGTCGAGCGAGTTCTTCGCCTTGCAGGCTCTCTAAGTAGTAGGCCTCATTGTCCGTCCTGTCTCCTTGACGTCGGGGAGCGCTGGGCTCCTCGCGCTTAGCATGGTCGGTTTCACTGGTGCCGCGGCTGTTCCGGACACTATGGGCGACCTGCTTTTCTTCATATCTGATGTAGGCATGGGCCTTGTGCAGAAGTTCATTCAGGGTGCGGGGAGGTTCGATCCCGACAGCTCTGCTGAGTTCGCTGCCGGGCAGGAGCCCCCTCTCGAGGAAATATTTCTTCATGCGTTCCGTCGTGTCCACCTCGACGGCCTCTTGGTTGAATCGCTCGATGTATGAGCGCAGCGTCTCGTTCTTCCTCTATATAATGGCTTCTAGAGAGGCCTCGGTCTTCGGATGACGCCTGGAGGTTGTGAAGCGCCCTGTGAATAGGGACTTCATGCCCCTCCAGGATGTGATGGATTCTGGGGCCAAGCTATTGTACCAGGCCATGGCTCCCTTTCTCAGGGTCGTGGAGAACAGCCTGCACTTAAGATGCCCGGTGATATCGTTGCGATAGTCGAGCATGGCGTTGACGTTGTCGACGTGATCGTCCGGGTCGGTGGTCTCATCGTAGGTGGGCAGGTTCGGGGGTTTCTCCATGCCCTTGGGGAGCGGGGCCTTCATGATAACCCGTGAGAGCGGGCAATGGGGATCCTCTTCGTCGCTTCTTAGCGGGGAGAGTTCGTCATTCCTGGGGCTGCGACCACGTCGGGGTGAAGCTCCCGACCTGTCCCCTTCGCAACGTATCCTTGACCTGTTCACCCTTGGCTCGGGGGAGCGCTGGTTCCTTCGCGGGGGGAGCGTCCCCGCTTCCGGGCAGCGTCGGTGCGCTGCTTCTCTTGAGGTTGCGCCCGCCCTTGCTAAGGTCGGCCGACTTGTCGTTCCGCTTCTAATGCCATGATCCGTTCGTGCTGCTGGGAGAGCATGGAGTTGGTCTGGTTGAGGGCGTGCACCATAGCAATCATGGTGGGGTCACCCTCAATGGGCACTGAAATGGGATGGAAAGTGGCGACCGGCTGGACCGGGGGCTGAGGCGGAAGGACTCCGTTGTCCTCAGGTTCGGGCGACGGCGTGGCGGGTTGCCCGTCTCTTGGATCTGCTTCGTTGTAAGTGAGGTTATCCTCCGTCGTGTAGTCGGCGAGGGGGATGCCTTGGTTTTTGTTGTGTTCTCTGGCCATGTTGGAAGGGCAAAAGTGAATGAGCTTTGATCTTCTGTTGGTGAAGATGGGGATAACTAGTTTCCCACAGATGCCGCCACTGATCTTACCTGATCAGGAGGGCCTTCCCTTGGTCGGTCGAACGTAGCAAAGTGATGGATGGATGGAATGGAGGGGGGTGTACCTGCAAGGCACTCTGATGCCAAAGTTAGAGAGGTACAGTATGGTAATAGCAATGAGAGTTTAGCATACCTAACCCTTTACTGAGAAATGGTATTTATAATGTGCCCCCAGCGCTGGGCCAAGGCCCCTCAGTGGGCTTAATCTAGCTAGGCCCATGGAGGAACTGCCAAGGGACGCGTAAGAAGCGTGAAGACCTAGACAAAAGGTCTGCCTCTTGGTCCAACTGCCCCTATCTTTCAGGAGATAATAAAGGGCAGTTGGGTGACGTGGTAGGTGAGCTGACAGACATATTCTCTCCCCGTCCTTAGTGTATGCCCGTCGCATAAGCAGGTGATTTGTCCATGAGGTTCTCCTGCTCGAGTATATGGGCCTTTGCTCGACATGCACTGGGCCGTGGCCCTATACATTCTTGCGGCCCAGTCCGGAACAACCCCTATATCTCAGGAGATATTCGTGGGCAGTTGGGGTGACGTGGCAGGCAGGATGGAGGACCTGCTTACTGCCCGTGCGTCATCACTGTGCTCGACACCTTGTTTGATGCTCGCCAAGACAAAACTGCTGCTCGTGCAGATGGGCACCTGCCCGACGTGTTGGTGTAAGCCCTAGAGGCCAATACTTTTTGGTACTTGTATCGGATTATTCGTTTAATAATAAAAGGCATTTCTTTATTATGTTTGTCTTTCAGAATAATAAAGTCCCTAGAATAATTAGTCTGTTTAATGAAATGTTAAGTGTGACCTAATCATGAGATCCCATTAAACATAAAGACATTATTCTTAAAATATCCGTAGTCAAGCTTTATTGCAAAGTGGGATAACATTAAAGCATTGAGACTATTATGAAGATAGACTGATGATCACATCTCATGGATCATGGATAAAGAGTTATCAAGTCTTGACATAGGTATAAATATTAGGAGTAATATTTATACCGGATTGACCCGCTATGAGAATACTACATAGTATGTTATGCAAAGTGTCATAAGTTATTCTCATGGTGATAATGGTGTATTACCACCCTTCGACCTAAAACCACTATGGACCCTAGATGTAGAGTCGGGTGCTTTATTGCTGATCAAACATTATCCGTAACTGGATGATCATAAAGACAGTTGATGGGCACTCCACGAAGCATGCTGAGGGACATGAGTGTCCTAGATGGAATTTTCCAATCCTGCATAACAGGAGAAATGTCTAAGGGCCCAATATTGAACTGGACAAGGATGACACAGTGTATGCCTTGTGTTCAATATAGACATAGGGGCAAAAGGGTAATTGTACAAACATATATTATTACGAAAAAGGTTTTGTCAGATCACATGACATTTTCGTGACTTGGGTAGCAGTGATGTGTTGCTAGATACCGCTCACTGTTTATTATGTTAAATATATAATTTAATATAATTACCAACGTTACGAAATCCTACAGGGTCACACACATAAGGACAGTTTGATGAGAGATAGAAAAATCAAAGGAACACCGTAAGGTACGGTGCACTTAAGTGAAAATAGAAATTCGGATAATATAATAATAATTATTGTTATTTTATAATGGTTATAAAATAATAATAAAATAAATATATTTATTATAATAATAGTTATTATAATAATATATAATATTATTATGGATCATGTGAATTGGGCTTTTAGCCCGCAGCCCACAAGAGAGTCTATAAAAGGAACCCTTGTGATGAAGCTTTCACTTGATGCAATTTCGTTTTTGATTCTCTTTTCTCACACAAATAATTCCGTTCGTAAGCAGCTAGCACTGTGACCGGAAGCTGTTCGTGTGGACTGAGTAGAGGCGTTGCACTTCATCAACGCTTGTGATCGTTGCATCAAAGATCTGAATCGCCACAAAGAGGTAACGATTCTATCACTGACCATGCTCATTCGTAAGGATCACTAAAGGAAATTTTTGTTTTCCGCTGCGTTTAGATCGCAATTTTCCTTCAGTGGTATCAGAGCCACTTACGAAACCATGGATCTGATAGCTGTTAAATTTCCGTCTTTTCTGTATTTGATTCGATTAAAACACAGAATGAATTTAACAATAAATGATTAATTAAATTTGGCATCTGTTGTGTACGATTTGGATGATTGATGTTGATTATGCTTCAGAAACCGACATTAGTATGGTGAAGTTGTGCGATACATTGATCATCCATAGGTTACACAATTAGATCGATCACTTTATATAAGATATAAGAAATTCTGATGCAAAGATGGTATATGGGATATACTGTTTTGATTTCATCCATTCAATCACATAAGGATTGTAATTCTTTTGAAAGATCATCATTTTCATTCGCTTCGGAATCCGACGTTAGTATGATGAAGCAATGACATGTTGATCTATCATATTGAGTTATCAATCGAGTTGTGTTTGACGGCATGAAATTGTTGCATTAGGATTAATGGCAGTACAAGTGTTGTATTGCCGCAGCCGCTGACCGGGCAGCGGAAACCCCAGCTAAGTCTGCAAAGTGTGATCAATCATCCGAAATTTAATTTAGTTTATTTAATTATCGGAATTTTAAACTAATAATAAAAGTGTGTTTATTATTATTTATTTGTGGTGATCAGTTATGGCCTTAGTTTATCCTTTATTATTGTTTTGGGATTTTTAAATACGGCCTGCGTGTCGTGCCTCTCTCTCAATCTCTTTATGTAACTTCTTTTCTCATCTCACTCCCTTGTATGTAAAACGAGTTTTCTTATATGTAATGTAATATTATGTTATGAAGAAAAAAAAAGAAGTATTCAATATTAAAGGAGGATAACCTTGGAGATCATGCTTGGAGAAGCTTAGATCGTTATTAGGTTAGCTTAGGTTCTCTCATTGGCTTGAGAGAACAATTGCGTTAGGGGCCATAATTGTATCTTTTTATATGTATGTTGATGCATGTAATTGTATGTTGATGCATGTGAGAGACGTTTTGCATGTTAAGCCGGTGAGATCAAACTAATAACAAATTCCCTCAAAATTAAATATTAAGTTTATGCTTTCCAATTTTTAGCACTCATCAAGACTAGTATCGAGCATTGTAGGTTTCGCCTACGCGAGGTGCATGTTCTATATTAGTAAGGTGTGATGGGATAATTGTAATATCCAATTGCTAAAACAATGGGTCAAACTTAACTAAACAAATTATAATAAGATTATACATGTTTAGAAGCAAGAATTGGGAATGATTCATGTGATGGATCAGAATAAGGAGTTATTCACCCAATTGAAAATATTCGAGAGTTGTATGAGATACAATTGGAAGGAGTTCCTACCTAAATAACTTAGTTTTGTGTAATCAGCCTAACGCTGACTTAAAACAAAGTGAAACATGGATCTCAACCCACTAGAAAGTCTTCCAACGGGATTTTCCGAATCAAATGATGAGGGTCATTTGTTTTGAATAAAATAGTGGGAGCATATTTGATTAAAGGCCTAATTAAATATGTTGTTTTTAATGATACTTATATTTTCATATTTCTCTTGTAGATTACCATGACAACAAACACATCGAACAATATTTTGCGATCCATCCTAGATAAGGAAAAATTGTCTGGGACAAATTTCCTGGATTGGCACCGTAATCTGAGGATTGTCCTCAAGCACGATAAGAAGCTGTATGTCTTGGAGACACCAGTTCCTGAGGAGGAACCTCCTAGTTCTGCACCAAAGGCAGAAAGAGATGCTTATAAGAAGCATTTCGATGATGCCAATGAAACCGCTTGCCTCATGCTTGCTACCATGAACTCTGAGTTGCAAAAGCAACACAAGAACATGTCTGCGTTCGATATGATCGGACATCTGAAAATGCTTTATCAAGAGCAAGCAAGAAATGAGAGGTTTCAGGTTTCAAAGTCCCTTTTTAACAGCAAGTTAGCTGAGGGAGCCCCTGTAAGTCCCCATGTACTCAAGATGATTGGGTATGTGGAGAACCTTGACAGATTAGGGTTTCCCCTTGGAAAAGAACTTGCGATTGATCTGATCTTGCAATCGTTTCCAGAGAGCTTCAGTCAGTTTGTCCTGAATTTCAATATGAATGACTTGGACAAAAGTCTTCCAGAACTGCTAGGCATGTTGAGAACTGCTGAGCAGAATATGAAGACAAAAGGGAAATCCATTCTGATGGTCAGTAATGGAAAGAAACAGAACAAGAGGCCCATCAAACAGGGTGGTAGAGGGAAAGGCAAGGAAGTTGCCAAACCCAAACCCACTCCTCCTGTTTTGAAGCCTAGTGGAGGAATAGCAAAGGAGGGCACTTGCTTCCATTGCGGTAAGACCGAACATTGGAAGAGAAATTGCCCAAACTACCTGGAAGATAAGAATAATGGAGTAGAGACTTCAAATTCAGGTATTTTTGTTATTGAAATTAATTTATCTACTTCTGCATCATGGGTATTAGATACTGGATGCGGTTCTCACATTTGTACTAATGTGCAGGGGCTAAAAAGGAGTAGAGATTTGGCAAAAGGTGAAGTTGACCTACGAGTTGGCAATGGAGCAAAGGTTGCTGCTTTAGCTGTAGGAACTTATGTTTTAACTTTACCTAGTGGTTTAATAATTCAGTTAGAGAACTGTTATTATGTACCTGCAATTAGCAGGAATATTATTTCCGTTTCTTGTTTGGACAAGTTTGGTTTTTCATTCATAATAAAGAACAATTGTTGCTCCATTTATTTGAATGATATATTCTATGCTACTGCAAAAATGAATAATGGACTATATGTCCTTGATCTTGAAATGCCAATTTATAACATTAATACTAAAAGGTTGAAACCTAATGAGTTGAATCCAACTTACCTTTGGCACTGTCGATTAGGCCACATAAATGAGAAACGCATTTCCAAACTCCATAAAGATGGACTCTTGGACTCTTTTGATTATGAATCATATGAGACATGCAAATCTTGTTTAATTGGAAAGATGACAAAGTCCCCATTCACAGGAAAAGGTGAAAGGGCTAATGATCTTTTGGCACTCATACATACTGATGTATGTGGACCACTGAACATACCAGCCAGAGGAGGTTTTCAGTACTTCATCACTTTTACTGATGACTTCAGTAGATACGGATATGTGTATTTAATGAAACACAAATCTGAGTCCTTTGAAAAGTTCAAGGAATTCAAGAATGAAGTACAAAACCAACTAGGCAAGAATATTAAAGTTCTTCGATCAGATCGAGGCGGTGAATATTTAAGCCTAGAATTTGATGACCATCTAAAAGAGTATGGGATTCTATCCCAACTTACTCCTCCTGGAACACCACAATGGAATGGTGTATCTGAGAGAAGAAATCGAACCTTGTTAGACATGGTCCGATCCATGATGAGTCACGCCGATCTTCCAAACTCCTTTTGGGGACATGCATTATTAACAGCAGCTTACACACTTAACCGTGTTCCATCCAAAAAGGTTGATAAGACACCATATGAGATATGGAGTGGTAAGAAACCACATATGTCTTACATGAAGATTTGGGGTTGCGAAGTTTACGTCAAACGACAAATTTCAACCAAGCTTGAGCCCAAATCTGACAAATGCTTATTTGTGGGGTATCCTAAAGAAACAAGAGGATATTACTTCTACAATCCTTCTGAGGGCAAAGTGTTTGTCGCTCGAACTGGAGTCTTTCTGGAAAGGGATTTTATTTACAAAGGAAACAGTGGGAGGAAAATAGAGCTTGAAGAAATTCAAGAATCACAAAACATTGAAACACCTATGGAGGAACTAGAGCAGGAAACACAAGTAGTTGTGGAAGAGCAACCTGCTCAAGTAGAACAAGACCAGCGTAGGTCAAGCAGGATACGTCACCAACCTGAGAGATATGGATATCTCATAAGTGATCAGGGTGATGTATTACTCATGGATCAAGATGAGCCTGTAACCTACAAAGAGGCCATAACTGGTCCTGAGTCTGAGAAGTGGCTAGAAGCCATGAAATCTGAAATGGATTCCATGTACACAAACCAGGTTTGGACCTTGGTAGAACCTCCTATAGGAGTTAACCCTATAGGATGCAAGTGGGTCTTCAAGAAGAAGACTGACATGGATGGTAAGGTACATACCTATAAAGCAAGACTGGTTGCAAAAGGCTATAAACAAATTCATGGGGTTGACTATGATGAAACCTTTTCACCAGTTGCAATGCTTAAATCTGTTCGGATTTTACTTGCCATCGCTGCATATCATGATTATGAAATATGGCAGATGGATGTCAAAACTGCTTTCCTTAATGGGAATCTTCTTGAGGATGTGTACATGGCACAACCTGAAGGATTTGACATACCACAAGATGCCCAAAAGATATGCAAGTTACAGCGATCAATCTATGGATTGAAGCAAGCTTCCAGAAGCTGGAATCTTCGTTTTGATGAAACCGTAAAACAATATGGATTCATCAAAAATGAAGATGAACCTTGTGTCTACAAGAAGGTTAGTGGGAGCATGATCGTGTTTCTGGTATTATATGTAGATGACATATTACTCATTGGAAACGATGTCCCTACCTTGCAACAAGTGAAGACTTGGTTAGGGAATTGTTTTTCTATGAAAGACCTAGGTGAAGCAGCCTATATATTAGGAATTAGGATCTATAGAGATAGATCACAAAAACTGCTTGGCCTAAGTCAGAGTACATACATAGATAAAGTGTTGAGACGCTTTAATATGCATGATTCCAAGAAAGGATTCATACCTATGCAACATGGTCTGTGTTTATCAAAAACACAATCCCCTTCAACTAAGGAAGAAAGGGATCGCATGAATAAGATTCCATATGCATCTGCAATAGGATCTATCATGTATGCCATGTTATGTACTCGACCAGATGTCTCGTATGCATTAAGTGCAACGAGTAGGTACCAATCTGATCCCGGTGATGCTCACTGGGTAGCTGTCAAGAATATCCTTAAGTACTTGAGAAGGACTAAGGATTCATTCTTGATATATGGAGGTCAGGAAGAGCTTGATGTAATTGGTTACACTGATGCTAGCTTCCAGACAGATAAGGATGATTTTAGATCACAATCTGGTTATGTGTTCTGTCTCAATGGTGGCGCTGTGAGCTGGAAAAGTTCAAAGCAAGAAACAGTTGCTGATTCTACAACTGAGGCCGAGTATATTGCTGCCTCAAATGCAGCAAAGGAAGCTGTTTGGATCAAGAAGTTCATTAGTGAACTTGGCATAGTCCCTAGCATTGTGGATCCCATTGGTTTATATTGTGATAACAATGGTGCTATCGCACAAGCTAAGGAGCCTAGATCTCACCAACGATCCAAACACATACTTAGGCGTTATCACCTCATTCGAGAGATAATCGATCGGGGAGATGTGAAGATATGCAGAGTACCTACACTTGACAATATCGCTGACCCATTAACAAAGCCTCTTGCGCAACAGAAGCATGATGGTCATACTAGATCTATGGGTATTAAGGGTATGCCTAATTGGCTCTAGTGCTAGTGGGAGATTGTTGGTGTAAGCCCTAGAGGCCAATACTTTTTGGTACTTGTATCGGATTATTCGTTTAATAATAAAAGGCATTTCTTTATTATGTTTGTCTTTCAGAATAATAAAGTCCCTAGAATAATTAGTCTGTTTAATGAAATGTTAAGTGTGACTTAATCATGAGATCCCATTAAACATAAAGACATTATTCTTAAAATATCCGTAGTCAAGCTTTATTGCAAAGTGGGATAACATTAAAGCATTGAGACTATTATGAAGATAGACTGATGATCACATCTCATGGATCATGGATAAAGAGTTATCAAGTCTTGACATAGGTATAAATATTAGGAGTAATATTTATACCGGATTGACCCGCTATGAGAATACTACATAGTATGTTATGCAAAATGTCATAAGTTATTCTCATGGTGATAATGGTGTATTACCACCCTTCGACCTGAAACCACTATGGACCCTAGATGTAGAGTCGGGTGCTTTATTGTTGATCAAACATTATCCGTAACTGGATGATCATAAAGACAGTTGATGGGCACTCCACGAAGCATGCTGAGGGACATGAGTGTCCTAGATGGAATTTGCCAATCCTGCATAACAGGAGAAATGTCTAAGGGCCCAATATTGAACTGGACAAGGATGACACAGTGTATGCCTTGTGTTCAATATAGACATAGGGGCAAAAGGGTAATTGTACAAACATATATTATCACGAAAAAGGTTTTGTCAGATCACATGACATTTTCGTGACTTGGGTAGCAGTGATGTGTTGCTAGATACCGCTCACTGTTTATTATGTTAAATATATAATTTAATATAATTACCAACGTTACGAAATCCTACAGGGTCACACACATAAGGACAGTTTGATGAGAGATAGAGAAATCAAAGGAACACCGTAAGGTACGGTGCACTTAAGTGAAAATAGAAATTCGGATAATATAATAATAATTATTGTTATTTTATAATGGTTATAAAATAATAATAAAATAAATATATTTATTATAATAATAGTTATTATAATAATATATAATATTATTATGGATCATGTGAATTGGGCTTTTAGCCCGCAGCCCACAAGAGAGTCTATAAAAGGAACCCTTGTGATGAAGCTTTCACTTGATGCAATTTCGTTTTTGATTCTCTTTTCTCACACAAATAATTCCGTTCGTAAGCAGCTAGCACTGTGACCGGAAGCTGTTCGTGTGGACTGAGTAGAGGCGTTGCACTTCATCAACGCTTGTGATCGCTGCATCAAAGATCTGAATCGCCACAAAGAGGTAACGATTCTATCACTGACCATGCTCATTCGTAAGGATCACTAAAGGAAATTTTTGTTTTCCGCTGCGTTTAGATCGCAATTTTCCTTCACGACGTAACTGGGCCAAGGCCCAAGGTGGCCCTGGGCCCAGTCCAGAACAGTAACAAAATTAGAGGTGGAGAGAAAGGTGATTGAATACAATCACTAAATCAAATTTTAATGGTGAAAGAACAACACATAGTTAAAATTCTATGAAGAAAACTTGTCAAGAATTGAACCTAAACTTATTATTTAATACAATTTTATCTATCATATCATAATTTTCTAATGTCGTTTGTAAAATTATATATTCAGTAAGGTATTAGAAAAACACTCAAACCACATAATATATAATAAACTTATATTCTAAACCAACATTAATAAAAAAAAAACCCGATAAACAACAAATACAACAAGCATATCAAGTCACAAAATACTTCAGAAATGTGTCATACATGTTCCATAATGGAGTGTCCATAATGAAACAAGGATGAAGCTAAAGTTAGAGCCGCGAACTTAACATCCATACCTACAAGTTTTCAACGCTAACTTTAGCTTTGCCCTCTTTATTGTAACATGTTTGAAAGGAGAAATCTAGCTTCTTCCTCTTTGTTGAAAGGAGAATTCATACTCCTACAAGCATCCATATACCTATAAGTCAAAAAAAGAAGAAAAATCAAAGATAATGAAAAAAGCTATTGACACATATTTTGAAAAAAAAAGTACTTAGAAAACAAACCTGTAAATATCCATTGGCTAAGATTTGTTGTTATAGTTTTGTTTTGGGATTTCCATATGAGAGAAGAGAGACGTGTGACAGAGTTGTTAGAGTTTAGTTTTGAGAGATATGAGTGAAAAAATTATTAGGGTTTTGAGAAACAATTATTATGTACTGAAGCGTAAGATAATTTCACTTATATATAAATAAAGTATTATCTTTTATCACATGTGGTTATAAAAACCGTAATTATCTACGAGTGTAATCACATTTTTTATCACCATAAATGATTAATTATTGGTGTTAAAATCGAATCATTTCACTCCGTATAACTTTTCACCACAGTTGGTACATTTGATCGTTGTGAATTAGGTGTTACGAAATAAAATACACCCATTAATATATATATATATATATATATATATATATATATATATATATATATATATATATATATATATATATATATATATATATATATATATATATATATATATATATATATTAATACTGTTTTGAAATTCATTATGTAATTTATATGTTATTCAAACACATTAAACATTGCATTATATTTTATTTTGCAAGTTAACGTGAATACGGTTATCAAATTCATTATATATATATATATATATATATATATATATATATATATATATATATATATATATATATATATATATATTGTTTAAAAAACCGGACCGATCATCGAACCGGTGAGGATACTGAGTCACTGGTTTATTGGTTGAACCACTGGGTCACTGGTCGAACCGCATGAATAAACCGGATTAAATCGGATAACTCGAATAATAAACCAGTCTTTATAAATTATATAGGTATAAAATTGGTTGAATCGGATGATTCAGTCTCTTCAAAATATAAATAACACTTAATTTTTTTTAAAATATATCATAAATTCATAAGTTCATAATTTAAATTCAAATTTTAAATAAAGGTATCACACATAACAAAATAGTATATTACAAAGTTTAATTGCAAACAAAGTCTAATTGCAATATAATTTAATTAAATAGTTTATAACAAAATAACTCAAATACGAATCAAATTTAGTTTAAAATAATTTTTAATTTTTAATTTTTATTTCATTTATATCATTTTTTATTTTATTTTTTAATTAAAATAATAAAAAAATTAATTTTTTAAAAAAATTGCAATTAAACCGCTGGTTTTTTCGGTTTTCCCGGTTTACACCGGTTTTTACCGGTTCACACCGATTCAATGACATAAGCGATCCAGCATTCAAACCAGACCGGTTACCTGGCCGGTTCCCGGTTCGACCGGTCCGACAGGCCGGTCCGGTTTTTAAAACACTATATATATATATATATATATATATATATATATATATATATATATATATATATATATATATATATATATATATAAAGTTAGTAAATAAAACTATAAACTAAAAGTTAAATACAATTATATTAAAGGGAGTTTTTTCATCTGAACTAAAAAGTTAAAAATTAAAAAAAAATTAAAAAATAGTCTTACCAAACAGATTCTTTTCCTCACTATCCTAGCCTTGCATTAAGGTTCTTTCTAAATTTTAAAATTGATCAAAGTTTTCCAGTGATGTTTTTTTACTAACCGAATCTCTCGCTTCTAAGTATTTCATTACACATTTTTATTTTTTTTATTGTTATGTTTTGTTAATTATTTTTGTATTTATATTTAATAATATGGATATTCCTTTTATGATATGCGACAAAAACTAAATACGTGTAGATACCACTTATATATTCTTAACTATAGAAAACTTTGTTACACAAGAAGAGATGACAAGGTGGATTAGGGATGTTGAAATTAAGAATAAAATGACATTTATAATAACTCATTCAAATACCAAAACAAATAAAGGGGAAGAAATGACAAAGTAATATTTGATTGTGATAGAGGTGAAATATACAACAAAGGAGATAGTGTAACACAAAGTGCTACTAAAAAATATGATTGTCCATTCAAAATTAGGTCAACACCGTCAAAGTTGGTTCAGGTTTAAAGATTAATATAAAATATGGATTTTACAACCATGATTTACTTGATAGATTTGAAGGTGTGAATGATATGCGAGAGTCGATAGAGAAACTATGGTATGAACTTGTAAGGATTAATGATGAGGTGGAGTACCATCAACCGTTGCAACAACTTGAACATACATGTGTTGATTTTAGACCATTTTTTGATTATGTGAAAGAAACATGGTTGACTCCTCGTAGACATTGATTTGTCGGAGCATGAATCAATCAAGTGTTGCATTTTGGCAACACCACGACTAATACATATGTTTGATATTAGTCATAGTTTATTTATCTTAATATCATGGATGTTGTTTTTTATTTTTTATTTTTATGATTGAGTATACACATTGGAAACTAAAGAAAATGTTGAAGAACATTTTATGATGTGATATGTGCAAATGTTGGGAGGCTATGAATGACAATCTCAAGGTGCAATTGGACAATATTAGAGTTTCCCTCAGCTATATTTACCACATCAATCCAAGTCCCTAAATAGTGATAAATACTTTGCCTCTACAAGTGTAATAATATTTTCGACAAAATGGTGTAACCTACCAACAACAACATATGGGCTATAGCAGCACAATCAAATCTACTATCAGCTCGCTGACACATAAATATCTCCTTCAACCAATTCAGCCTATAATAAGCACTCATACAATTACATACCTCTTCAGCTGCCTCCTCCAACGAAACACCTAACAGGCCAATAGCAAGAGTAATAACATCAACATCAGTGAAATCTCATGTAGGATTCCAGAACTCCCCTTTCACGGTAAATGAAGAAGACAAGAAACATCGTCAAATGTAACAGTCATCTCGCCAAATCGGATATGAAAGGACGATGTTTCTCGATGCCAACTTTATACAAATGATAATACTAAATTTTGATATATCCTCGACAAACTGGTTCTCTGGAGAGAGGATAGACTAGAGTCAGATAACCATCTCTGTATCAGCGGTGGAAGATTGTTTTGAACCCATCCTATCAATTTGCTACCATGTGTAGCAATCTTTAATTCTTTATTCAGATTTCTCTCCTAAAAATAATTTATATTATATGTTATACAATCTAAGTATTTAAAGTTAAAAATGATTCAACATAAAATGATAGAGATTAACTTACCTCGTTGTACCATAAATAGTGAGTAATATGATCCTGATACCTCACCAGATGAGTTGTATCGTACAACACCTGGAGAACTGTGGTTGTTGTGGACGAGACTCATATGCGACTATATGATGTTCCTCTCCATCCATCACATGTCGAGGTTGTTGTACTTAACCAATTTGTCAAATAATGTCTATGTCACTGCCTCTCCTACGCGCCACTGAAAATAACAAAAAAAAAAAGATCGATAAAAATTTAAAATAAAAATCATATAACCTTGGTCAAAGTTCTTCTGTAGAAAATAAGAACCAAATAACCGTAGTCCAAGTTCTCCGATAAAAAATATTAAGAACCGGAAAATATGGTTCCGAATTATCTTATTAGTACAAATGTGAACCGGAATACTACCTGCCACATTGCAATCTTTTTCCCCTTTATTTGTGTGACCACTTACCAGACAGGTCATAACTTGTCTTTATCACGACGACAAGAAACATTAATAGAAAACAATGATTTAAACCAGAAATAGTAACATGTACATTCTTTTTAACAGTTACATTTATAGATTGCTTTTGAAAAGTTATGTATCAATAATTGTATTAGATGGTCACACTTTCAATACACAATTACATTTATTATTGGTCCACTTTTTTCTTCTATTTTCTGTTTTTAACAAACCGTTAACACACTTTCAATACACAATTCATAATTGCATTATATATATATATATATATATATATATATATATATATATATATATATATATATATATATATACCTTAAAAATATATATTTACTTAACCCTCTTCAACTTTTCATCTCCATCTCAAACTTTTTTCATTTGAATCGTCTTAAACTTCTTTCTCAGCTTCTGCAGTTCATCCTTCTCAACTTTTCATCTATGTCGTACAAATTCTTTAACTTATCTCGTATTATTTTTATTATTTCTTTTTCAATGGTCTTTTCAAACACATTAGAATCCATACATAAATGAATAAAAAATAAAGTTTTTTTTTTCATATTTCTTTCTTTGCATCTTGTTAAACATCGTTCACATTCTCATTCTCGTATAATGCGGGTACTAAATCATTTATGATTTCAATCACTTCTTGTATAATAATGCAAAGTAAAACTTCAAATTAAATTAAAGTATTAATTAAGCTTTTCAATAAATAAGAGTCACAACTAATAATGTACATAGATTTCCATGAAAAAAAGCCATAAATTTTAATTCAAAAATAAAATAAAATAAAATGCACATATGCATAGGGAACGTGTACCAAGGGAAATGAAAGATTGTGATGTTGGTCCTACTTTACTTCAATACTATTTTATTTTTGAATAAACAAAAGAATTTTATTTGCATAAGGCATAAGACATGCCAAAACCAGAATCAAATTTGCAAATCAACCTTCAAGAAATAAAATAATGCGAAAAAGATAGTTATCTAAAATTTTGTATATATGAAGATATTTAATTTAAAATTTAATCATTAAAAACAATTTTTATATAAATTTAAAAAATATGTAAATCTATTTTTTAAAATTAAAAAATTGAAATTAACTTTTTATATAGTAAACAAATTTTATAAATTAATTATTTTATTAATAATAGAAAGTTGATTATTTCACTTATAATTTGGCTCTTTGCTAAAACCAAATTGGTATAGTTTTCCATTTATTTTTTTGAATAGTTTTGTTAATATGATAAATTATTTATTAAAGTTTATATGATTCATTACAACCTTGTCTTTATCTCTACTTCAATATGGTTTGGTAGATGAATAATTACAACCTTGTCCTTTTTCTTGACTAGTCACAACCTTGGGACAAGTAGAGCATTATATGGGTTTTCAAACAATAAATACAATCATCTTGTGATTAAAGATATAATCAAAGATGAATCAAACATCAAAGAAAAAATATATATAACTTATCACATTTTATTAAATCTAAAGGTAACATTGTACTCCCTTTTCCTGGTATTATAAATAAAGATTCTCTATTTAAATTCACGTAAATCAAATATATCGGTTATTGAATAAATCCGAGAAAAAAAATTCTGAAGGGAGTATATATTTTTCTATGTAAATCAGATATATCAGTTATTCGATGAATCTGGAAAAAAAATATCCAGAGGGAGTACATTGTTTTCATAGTTACACCTATAAATTGTGGAGGATGTGCTAACCACACCAACCTAGCAAATAAGTAGGTCACACTATCAAGTCGCAATAAATATATATATAAACTAGAAAAGTATTTTTAGCACAAGTTTTTCACTTGAAAAAAGAAAACAAGAAGATGAAGTTTGGGAAAGAATTTGTGTCACAAATGGTGCCGGAATGGCAAGAAGCATACATGGATTACAACTCACTGAAAACCATTCTAAAAGACATTTCAAAGTTCAAAATGCAAAACAAATCAAAGTCACCAATGGCATCAACACCAAAAGGATCATTGAGAAGAAGGTTAACTCTCTATAGAGCTTTTAGTGGTCTTAATGTTACTCAAAGATTTTCTCCAAATAAGAGTGAAGATGAAGTTATACTTGTTCATTCACAAGAAGATGAAGATTCTAAAGGTTTGTATCAAACCATGTTTTTGAAGAGTTCTGAAGATGGAACAGAAAGAGATCTTGAGTTTTTTAAGAAACTTGATTTTGAGTTTAATAAGGTTAATGTGTTTTATGATAACATGGTTAAGGAAGTTGTTGGTGAAGCTGAGGAGTTGAGTAAGCAAATGAATGTTCTTATTGCTTTTAGAATTAAAGTTGATAAGATTGAGTTTGCAAATCATCATAGCAATGAAACTTCATCTTCTTCAAGTTCTATCATGCACCATGTAAATGATGCTCAACATGGTAAGTCCTTGTCATGTTCCTTTTGTTTTTTTTAATACATTTATTTCTTTACAAATCTTGGTTGGATCGACAGTTCAGATCGAAAGGGTGTCTGGTGTTAGTTTAAGAAAATTAAAGTAAAGTTTAAACCGTAATCATATGTGTTAGTGTCTTGTTAAAGTTAGATACAGACACATGTTAAATATCAGACACACGCTATATGTGTTAGTGTTGTGTTAAAGTCGGATAAACACATGTAAAAAAATCAGACACACTATATCTGTTAGTGCCGTGTTAAAGTGTTAAAGTCAGACATAGACACATGTCAGACATCGAACACATACTATATGTGTTAGCGTCGTGTTGAAGTCATACGTAGAAACATGTCAGTCATCAAACACACGTTATGTGTTAGTATCTTGTTGGATTCAGACACAGACACATGTTAGACACCAGACACATTATATATGTTTGTATCGTGTTGAAATCAGACACAGACACATACATATGTCAGACACCTAACACATGCTATTAATCTGAGGGGTCTGTGCTACATACTTGAAAAATGAATCATAAAATTGATGCTTTTTGTGAGTATTGTAATCTAAGATGTCATTATTTTTTTTGAAGGAGGCTCACATGTACACATGGATGTGATTCAAGAAGTTGAGATGAGCAATGAGAGTCAATTACAAGATGAAGATACAAATTATGTGGCACAACCCATTTCTAAGAGTTCCATTCAAGGTTTTAGACCAGCTTCTTTAGAGATTCTTGATCATGTGAAGATCAATGTGAACACACCAGAAACTCCTGTATCAACCATAAAAGGACTTTTAGTAAGCTCAAAAACTGATCAAGCTTTTAACAAGAAAGAGCTTAAAAAAGCAGATTTGCTACTCAGCAAAGCCTTAAAGGAATTCTATCATAAACTTAGGCTTCTAAAAAAATACAGGTAACATGATTTTTTCTTCGCATTTTAACTGATATAAATTGTATCGAACATTACACGTAATCTTTATGCTTGATCTGTATGCAGTTTCTTAAACTTGTTGGCATTTTCGAAAATCATGAAGAAGTATGATAAGGTATCTTTTATGATCGAACGATAATCTTTTCGCTTCGAATTTTTTCGAGTTTGGCCTTATGTGATTAGCACCACTACAGGTGAGTTCAAGGAATGCATCAAAAGATTACCTACAGATGGTGGATAGTTCTTGTGTTGGCAGCTCAGACGAGGTTAACAGGCTTATGGATCGCGTGGAACGGGCTTTCATTAAGCACTTTGTGAATGGAAATCATCGAAAAGGAATGAACACGTTGAGACCGACCACGAAAAGGGAGCGGCATAGAACTACATTCTTATTAGGTGAGTTAGAGACTTCAAAATCCGCAATATTGTGGTTTCTGACTTTCAACACCTTCAATCCGTCTTAAACTTACGTTTGATCATTCGATATAACAGGACTATTATCCGGATGTGCAATTGCTCTCATTGTCGCGCTATGTATACTCATACAAGCAAGAAATATTCTACATAGTGAAGGTAGAATCAAATATATGGATAACATATTTCCACTTTATAGGTAAGTTAGCGGTGTTCATTTCAATTTTTATCTCGCAATTACATAATTGTGTTTTAGCACGTCTTCATGAATATATGTCTGATACCAGACACGACACAAACACTGATAATATTTTAGAAAACTGACGAGTTGAATGTAATCACATTGGTATCAGTCACTAGTCACCAGTCACCAGACTCTAGGACTATTCATGGTTAATGAACTTTAGCTTATTGCAGCCTCTTCGGATTCATCGTCTTACATATGATCATGTACTCTGCGAACGTATACTTATGGAGGCGTTATAAAATCAACTATTCATTTATATTTGGATTCAAAGAAGGAAATGAGTTAGGTTATAGACAAGTATTTCTTCTTAGCTCCGGCCTTGCCGTACTTTCGTTGGCCGCTGTTCTCTCAAACTTAGATATGGAGATGGATCGAAGAACAAAAACTTTCTCAACAGTTACCGAATTAGTGCCATTAGGCCTTGTCATGGTAAACTTTCTTAAGCATGTTCTTGTGTATTTGTCGAATAATATGAGAAAATAACGAATTTGTATTTTGTCGAATAATCAGGCTGTGCTTATCATAACATTTTGTCCCTTCAATATCATATATAAATCGAGCCGCTTCTTCCTTATTCGTTGCGCATTTCATTCCATTTGTGCTCCTCTCTACAAGGTAAAGATCAAATGGAAATTTTCAAAACTATGCTCTAAACTTCGTCGTCTGAGATACTTACTAATCTTGAATGTTTTTGTTTGCAGGTCACTTTTCCTGATAATTTCTTGGCAGATCAGCTTACCAGCCAGGTTTTTCACTTCACATTATACTAATCATTGTATATAAACTTGTTTTAGAAATCCGGACCGAAACCTATTCAACCAGTTGAACCGAGAACCAGACAGTCTATCAGTTTGTTTGATCCGCTTGCTTCCGTTTTCAGGTGCAAGCGTATAGAAGTTTGGAATTCTATGTTTGCTACTATTTTTGGGGCGATTTCGTGACAAGATCGAATAAATGCTCTGACAGTGGAATCTATAAAACATTTTATTTAGTTGTAGCTATTATTCCATTTTGGATCCGTTTTCTTCAGGTACACACTTTTCATTTTCGTATCAGTTTTCTGTTGTAAACGTAACTGAATCTGATACGGACGTTATTATTTTAAGTGTGTTCGTCGATTACTTGAAGAAGGAAACACAATGCACGCACTCAACGGACTAAAATACGTCTCAACAATAGTTGCTGTTGCAATGAGGACTACTTCTAGTGAGTATAGCCATGCACCTGTTTGGAAAATTCTGGCTGCAAGTTCATCTGGCATTGCAACAATTGTTAATACTTATTGGGATATCGTCATGGATTGGGGTTTGCTCGAAAGGAACTCGAGAAATCCATGGTTGCGAGATAAACTTTCTGTACCGTACAAAAGTGTATATTTTGTTGCTATGGTAAGTTAATATTTTTACATTTTTGTATGATTTTTGTTATCTGCGCGACGATTTGAATATCGGTTATTACGATGGAATTTCAGGTGATGAATGTTATACTGAGGCTTGCATGGATGCAATCTGTTATAGGCATAAAGGATGCTCCTTTCCTTCATAGAACAGCATTGACTGCTATTGTTGCTTGTTTGGAGATTCTTCGCCGCGGAATTTGGAATTTTTTCAGGTAGTTTATTCAGTTATTGCAAATGATTAATACTAGTTTGTTGATTGGTATTCAAATTTTGGAGGTGATGTTTTGAAAATTGAATAGGTTGGAGAATGAACATTTGAACAATGTTGGAAAGTATAGAGCTTTCAAGTCAGTGCCTCTTCCTTTCAACTATCAGGATGATGATGATGATGAAGACATTACAGTTACATGAAACAAACACTTTATAAATTTAGAGTTGTATTTATTGAATTGTAAAAATCAACAAGTATTTTGATTGATACTTATAAAAATTAAGGTTATGTAAGTCAGCGAGTTTTTGCGATTTAGTCCCTCAGGTCTGAGTCTTTATATCTCATGTTTGTTTTTGTTTTCGTTCTTGACGTAAGTAATACCTTAAAAAAAAATCAAGTATTCATTAAATAATTTTGTTAACAAAATAATTTTTTTTAAAATTGTGTTTAAATATTTAATATAAACTTGTTGAAAAAGCCAGCTATTACATGTAACCAATACAAATAAAAATACTCATAATAATTTTCCATTCAGAGTAGTAAGATCCTTTTAAATTGGAGAAGATCTTGATTGATGTATTTTAAAAATGACACTAGTAATTTATTTATCAAAACTATGTGCATTGGTAATGCTAACAAATTGACAATTGGTGATGACAACGACAAGTAGCATAACATAAGAAAATAGAGATTTGTGATCACATTTAAATAGAAAGATGAATCAAGCATGAAAGATAGATTTATAAAAAAAATTGTGATCACGTTTTTCAAGTAAAGGAATCTAACATATAGAATGGATATATAAGGTTTCAAAGTCTACTCATGTCTATTCTACTTTGGGAGATTAAGATTTGGAGACAAAGAGAATATACATAAAACACACACACACATTGTGCCTTGATTGTAGGCCATAATAACAAGCATTCTTTTATAATCTTTAATTATTGTTTAAAAATATTTGTCATTTTATATATACACATAGTTTTTTTTTTTTTTTTTTGGAATTGTATAACTTAGAGTAGCTTGGGGCGAAGTGAGTGACACGTTCTTGACCTTTACCTTCTCGAATCTCCCTTGTGTTAGTTCGAACATTTTCATTTTGGTTCAAGTGTTCTTTATTTAGATGTGTCGACTAAGTTATTTGATTTCCGTCAATGAGACGTGAACGTACATAGAGCGTCTAATGGGTTAACAAACATTTCATATTGGGAGTTAACCACACCTTCTAGATGTCAGAAAAACTATCAATCATGTTTAGAGTGGTTGTTGAATTATAAGGGATTCAATTAAGTTACGTGAGTTATCATACTAAAAAGAACCAATCTCTAACAAAGGGGAAAATAACTTATAGAGAGTTTCTCAATCCATTGTATGAGTTAACTCTAATAATCAAAACACCCATAAAGTCTTCGCCCTTGGCAAATAGGGGTTGTCACACTCATTCCTTGGTAAATAGGGCTTGTCATACTCATTGTACATTTATCTAGTACAATTGATGTCCATCGCGGGACTCCGATAAAATATACCGGGATCAATTTCACTACATTCAACCAGAGTATTGTCTTTGCACCCACCTCTCATTATGGTGAACAAGAAGATGACCACTCCGACCAGTGAAGACTCCTACAACGAGGAAAACGTCATAGCGGAGATGTGTGTCATTATTGTTAAATTGTAATTCCTTTTGTCGAAGCAGGTTGCTCGACAGAAGAAAAGATTTGATTTGATATAGATTAGATTAGATTTAATTCAAAATAGATATTTTGGGCTTTTATAGTTTTGAGATTTGTCTTGAGATGCAAGCAAAACTAATTCTATAAATAGGGAGTTTCCCTCATTGTAAAATATCACAACATTATTTCACTCACAGTTCTGCAGTTGCAGAGTGAGTAACAATAAGAGAAAGAAAGTCTCACGGTTTGTGGGCAACAACATTCATCTTTTCCAATTTTCTCAAGAACCCTATTTTTCTTCTTCTTTCTTTTAACGTTTCTACTGCGTGATAGCTACGGAATTTCCATAGGTTTTGAGATAATTCTAACATCTGGTATCTAGAGCTCCGGTTAAAGAGATTCAAGGGAAAGAGATTCATGTCAATGAATAATCCGAAAGGGCATTTTCCGGCGAGTCTTCTGATTCTCAAGAAAGATAACTATGAGAATTGGTGCAAGCAGATCAAGGTTGTTTTCTATTATCAAGATTTATGGGATCTTGTGAAGGAAGGAGTAACAACGCTTGCAGAGAACACAACGGAAGAGGAAAAGGTTGCGTACAAAAAATTTAAGAAGAAAGATTATAAAACTCTCTTTATAATCCATCAATGTGTTGATCCAGATAACTTTGAAAAGGTCAGTGATGTAGAGTTTGCAAAAGAAGTATGGGAGATTCTTGAGAAATAGTTTGGAGGTGCAAAGAAGGTGAAAGATGTGAGGTTACAAACTCACAAAAGGACTTATGAATTGCTTCAGATGGAAGACATTGAAATCATAACAGATTTCTTCACAAGAGTTACAAAACTTATGAATAAAATCAAGGCATGTGGAGAAGTGTTGACGACGAAAGCAGTTGTCTCAAAGATTTTGAGATCGTTGGCTCCAAAGTTCGACCATATTGTAGTAGCCATAGAAGAATCAAAAGATTTGTCGAAGGTGACTAAAGAAGAGCTTCAAGGGACGCTTGAATCTCGTGAACAAAGAATGACTAAAAGAGCAGCAGGGAAGTTGAAAAGTGATGTGACTCTGCAGGCTCAATCATCAAGAGATAGGAAAGGAAAAGGAAAGGTGTTCGACAATAAAGGCAGAGGTGGCTATAACAATTCGACTAGTCAAAATCAACAAGAAGACAACTGGTCGAATCAGAGAAAACCTTGGAACCAAGGCAACCAAAGAGGTGGTGCTACAGGTAGAGGAAGAGGTGGTGGTCGAAAGTCAAACAAGAGTTACATTTAGTGTTTCAATTGTCAGAAGTATGATTATTATTTTAGTGGTTGTCCAGAAAATCAAAAGAATCAAGATTCTGATGCTAAACTGGAAAAACATGAAGAAGAAGAGAGATTCCAAGATCAATGGTACTTGGACTCAGGATGCTTATCACATATGACTGGTAGGAAATATTGGTTTGTCAACATGAAGCCCTCAATGAAGAACACAGTAAAATTCGCAAATGACAATACTCTAGCAGTTGAAGGTATTGGTGATGTTCTGATTAAGAGGAAGGATGGAAAGAGGTCAGTAATATCCAACGTTTTGTACATACCAGGCATGAAGATCCATTTGCTCAGTATAGGGAAGTTGGTTGAAAAGAGCTACAAGGTGTCGGTCGAAGACAAGGTGATGCGAGTCATCGACGCAGGTGGTAGGTAGATCTTGAAGGCTCCAATGTCTCAGAATAAAACCTTCAAGATCAAACTAAATGTGATGGAGCATAGGTGCCTTGCAAGTGAAGCTAGCAAAGATGAATGGTTATAGCATTATAGACTTGGTCATCTCAATTTCAAAGACATCATAGTTTTGAAGAGAAGAAATATGGTTTCAGGATTGCCAGAAATTGACATCTCAAACAAAGTGTGTGAAGAATGTGTTCAGTCGAAACAACACAAGAATAGCTCCAGCAAGGATGCAGGAAGCATGTCGAAGGCAATTGTTGAAGCTATATACTCTGATGTATGTGGTCCTATCCAGGTGGATTCGATTGGAGGTAACAGGTACTTTGTCACTTTCATAGATGATTTTAGTCGAAAATTATGGACTTACCTGATCAAGAAGAAAAGTGAAGTGATCCATGTATTTGCCAAGTTTAAATCTATGGTCGAAAGACAAAGTGGTCGAAAGCTCAAGACTTTGAGGACTGATGGTGGTGGAGAGTATGTGTCGAAATATTTCGATGCATTATGTGTAAAAGAAGGGATTGTGCATACGGTGGTGTCACCCTACACTCCATAGTAGAATGGAATTGCAGAAAGGATGAATCAAACCATCATGAACATGGTAAGAAGTATGTTGAATGGAAAGCATCTACCCAAATAACTAAGGGGAGAAGTTGTGTCGACTGCAACATATATTTTAAACAGATGTCCAACGATGAAGCTAGAAAGAGTTACGCCAGAAGAGTGTTGGTCTGGTGTCAAGCCTAGCTTGAGTCATCTGAAGGTATTTGGATCTATAACACATAGGTATGTTCCAGATATGTTGAGAAGGAAGCTTGATAACAAGTCTAGTAAAATGATTCTGATAGGATATCATTCGATTGGAGGTTACAAGTTGTTCGACCCAGTAAACAAGCAGTTTGTGATCAGCAGGGACATGATCATAGATGAGCTTAAAGAATGGGTTTGGACTAAAAATGTCAAGAAAGATTCAGTTGAAATCTTATGTGAAGAACCAACTAGTGAAGTCAAAAGAAATGTTCAACGAGAAGATGTTAGAGGTGAAGTAGGCCCAAACAGACCTCAAAGAACAAGACACATGCCTACAAGGTTGCAAGAATGTGTGATTACATCAGATGATGTGGTCGATGAAGAAGGTGAGCTGGTACATTATGCTTTCTATGCAGATGTCGAACCCGTCAATGCAGCTGAGGCATTGAAAGATTCGAAGTGGGTGAAAGCAATGAATAAGGAGATAAAGTCCATCGAAGTCAACAACACTTGGTCACTTTTCGAATTGCCTCAAGGCAAGAAGGAAATTGATGTGAAATGGGTATACAAGGTGAAGCTGAATCCCAAAGGGAAATTGACTTGAAACAAGGCGAGACTTGTGGCAAAAGGTTTTATTCGGAAGGAAGGAATCGACTTCTACGAATTATTTGCTCTTGTTGCTAGGATCGAAACAATCAGGTTGATTATTGGTCTAGCAAACATGAACAACTGGCATATGTTTCAGATGGATGTGAAATGTGCATTCCTAAATGGCCCCTTAGACGAAGAAGTTTATGTTGCACAACCAACTGGGTTTGTGAAACAAGGCGAAGAGAGAAAGGTGTACATGCTGAATAAAGCCCTGTATGAACTGAAGCAAGCTCCAAGAGCTTGGAATAAGAAGATAGACAACTTTCTAAGGGAGAAGAAATTTGTGAAGTGCACAACTGAGCATGAAGTATATGTAAGAAGAAGAAATGGAGAATTTCTTATACTATGTCTCTATGTCAATGACCTGTTGATAACAAGAAGTTGCAAAAAGGAGATCGAAGATTTCAAACAAGACCTAAGTGAGGAGTTTGAAATGTCAGACTTGGGAAATCTCTCATATTTCCTTGGCATCGAATTCTACAAGAGTGGTAGAGGTTTGATGATGCATCAAAGAAGATATACGGGCGAAATACTCCAGAGAGTTGAGATGCAAGATTGCAACCCAACTTCGACTCCAGCTGAGCCTAGATTGCAACTGTCGAAGGATTCAGAAGAAGATGATGTCGATCCAACCCAATACAAAAGACTTATTGGGTCACTTCGATACCTTTGTCACATAAGGCTTGACTTAGCATACAGTGTTGGTATGGTGAGTAGATTCATGCAGAAGCCAAAGGTATCACACCTAGCAGCGACGAAGAGGATAATAAGGTATTTGAAACGAACTCTCGACTATGGTATTTTGTTTCCAGCAGCTGATGAAGGAAAAGAATGTAATTTAGTGGGATACACAGATTCCAGTTGGTGTAGTGATGTTGAGGATCGAAAATCCACAACTGGATATGTGTTTATGTTAGGTGGTGCACCAGTTGCTTGGAGTTCGAGAAAGGAGCCAGTTGTGACATTATAATCGTGCGAAGCAGAGTATATGGTTGTTTCTCTCTGTGCATGTCAAGCAACATGGATGGTGAATCTGGTTGTAGAGATTACAGCAAAGAGTCATGGAGTGATTACCATGAAGATCGACAGCATGTCAGCTATCAATTTGGCGAAGAATCCGATAACACGTGGTCGAAGCAAGCACATTGAAATGAGGTTCCATTATCTTCGAGAGCAAGTAGCAGATAGGAAGATGAATTTAGAACACTGCAGAACTGAGAATCAGATTGCAGATATCATGACGAAAGGAGTGCAGGTCGAAGTATTCAAGAAACTAAGGTCTATGATGAACATAGATAGCTTATACACAATGAATTAGGTGGTGTGTTAAATTGTAATTCCTTGTGTCGAACCAGGTTGCTCGACAGGAGGAAAATTTTGATTTGATCTAGATTAAATTTAATTCAAAATAGATATTTTGGCCTTTTATAGTTTTTGGTTTTGTCTTGAGATGCAAGCAAACTTAATTCTATAAATAAGGAGTTTCCTTCATTGTAAAATATCACAACATTATTTCACTCACAGTTCTGCAGTTGCAGAGTGAGTAACAATAAGAGAAAGAAAGTCTCACGGTTTGTGGACAACAACATTCATCTTTTCCAATTTTCTCAAGAACCCTGATTTTCTTCTTTATTTTTCTTCTTTTTTCTTTTAACGTTTCTACTGTGTGATAGCTACAGAATTCCCATAAGTTTTGGGATAAATCCAACAATTATGGACAACTTTCGGGGTCAAAACCAAACTTTGGAATACAATATTCACCATATCCAACACCGCTAATACGACAAGAAAAGACTAATATATAATGTTTTAAATAATTAAGGGACCAATACGAATCTATTTAAAATTAAGGAACTATATTAAGATACACGACTAAAAATAATATTATGCCCATTATTCATTTATTTAGTTATTATAAAACTACGTGCATTGCTAATGCTAACAAACTCATAACTAATGCACATATATAAAGTGAACATGGACCAATTGTGGAATAGTTGGTAAATTCATTATGACATTGTCTATGTCACAAAAGATGTGAATTGATAGAATTCTTCAAAGTCAACTTTCTCCTTGTTTATATATAGAGAGAGAGATAGTTGAAGTTTGTTGAGTTCGATCTAACTCTAACTACTTTTCTAGTAATAGAGCTTAAGCCTAACAAAGCCTCTTAAACTAATACTTGTAATAGAATTTAATTTTTATTCATCTATCTAATATCAAAAAATAAAAAATATTGTAATCAAATTTAATGTGTCATTTTCTTTATCCATCAACTATATGCTTGTTTATGTATCTACACTATCTTCATCATCATCATCTTGATAGTTGAAAGGAAGAGGCACTGACTTGAAAGCTCTATACTTTCCAACATTGTTCAAATGTTCATTCTCCAACCTATTCAATTTTCAAAACATCAACTCCAAAATTTTAATACCAATCAACAAACTAGTATCAATCATTTGCAATAACTTGAATAAACTACCTGAAAAAATTCCAAATTCCGCGGCGAAGAATCTCCAAACAAGCAACAATAGCAGTCAAAGCTGTTCTATGAAGGAAAGGAGCATCCTTAATGCCTAAAACAGATTGCATCCATGCAAGCCTCAGTATAACATTCATCACCTAAAATTCCATCATAATATCGATATTCAAATCGTCGCACAGATAACAAAAATCACGAAAATGTAAAAATATTAACTTACCATAGCAACAAAATATACACTTTTGTATGGTACAGAAAGTTTATCTCTCAACCATGGATTTCTCGAGTTTCTTACGAGCAAACCCCAATCCATGACGATATCCCAATAAGTATTAACGACTGTTGCAACCGTTGAAGAACTCGCAGCAAGAACTGTCCAAACAGTTCCACGGTTAAACTCACTAGAAATAGTCCTCATTGCAAGCGCAACTATTGTTGAGACGTATTTTAGTCCGTTGAGTCCGTGCATTGTATTTTTTTCTTCAATTAATCGGCGAAGACACTGAAAATAATAACATCCGTATCAGATTCAGTTACGTTTAGAACAGAAAACCGATACGAAAATGAAAAGGGTGTACCTGAAGAAAACGGATCCAAAATGGAATAATAGCTACGATTAAATAAAATGTTTTATAGATGTGACTATTAGAGCACTTGTTCGATCTCGTCGTGAAATCGCCCCAAAAATAGTGGCATACATAGAATTCCAAACTTCTAATTGCTTGCACCTGAATACGGAAGCAAATGCATATACAAACGGATCAAACAAACTAACAGACTGTCTGGTTCTCGGTTCAACTGGTTGAATTGGTTTCACTCCAGTTTTTAAAACATGATGATTGTATTAGAAGTGACTAATATTAAGATTTAGTATAATGTGAAATGCTATACCTGGCTGGTAAGCTGATCTGCCAAGAAATTATCCGGAAAATTAACCTGAAAAACGATCAATCAAGATTAGTATCTAAAACGATGTTTTGGACTTAAGTTTTGAATTTTTTTTCGTTGTTTACCATGTAGAGAGGAGCGCAAATAGAATGAAATACGCATCGAACAAGGAAGAAGCGGCTCGATTTATATATGATATTGAAGGGACAAAATGTTATGGCAAGCACAACCTGTCATACAAATTCATTACATAAGTTCAAATTGTTTTCATATAAGTTATAAGCTGAAAATATCTTATTCATGTCATAAGCTATTTTATAACTTACTATGACAAGGCCTAAAGGGACTAATTCTGTAAATGCTGAGAAACTTTTGGTTCTTTCATCCATCTCCATATCCAAGTTTGAGAGAACAGCAGCCATAGAAAGTACAGCAAGGCCGGAGCTAAGAAGAAATACCTCTCTATAACCTAACTCGGTTCCTTCTTTGAATCCGAATATAAATGGATAGTTGATTTTAAAACGCCTCCATAAGTATACGTTCGCAGAGTAGATGATCATATGCAAGACGATGTATCCGAAGAGACTGCAATAAGTTAAAGTTCATTAATCATGTTTCTTGATACGGAACCATCTGTGAGTCCGATGACTGATATCAACACATGTGATTACATTCAATTCGTAGATTTTCTAAAGTTATTATCAGTGTTTGTGTCATGTCTGATGTCTGTGCTCATAGTGTCTACCAGATATGTATTCATTAAAAAGCGCGAAAACACAATTATGTAATTGCATATGTAATTGCGTGATAAAAATTCAAATGAACGCCTCGAACTTACCTATAAAGCGGAAATATGTTATCCATATATTTCGTTCGACCTTCACTATTTAGAATATTTCTCGCGTGTATGAGTATAATTAGCGCTACAACGAGAGCGATTGTGCAACCAGTAAATAGTCCTGTTTTATCAATGATCAAATGTAATGTATCTGCAACCGCAATTTGAAACCATCGCTGAGATTATTAATAAACAAAGTTCGTTAAGCCGTTACCTAATAAGAATGTAGTTCTATGTCGCTCCCTCTTCGCAGTCGGTCTCAATAAGTTCATTCCTTTTCGATGATTCCCATTCGCAAAGTGCTTAATGAAAGCGCGTTCCACTCGATCCATAAGCCTGTTAACCTCATCTGAGCTGCCAACATAAGAACTATCCACCATCTTTAGGTAATCTTTTGAAGCATTCCTTGAACTCACCTGTAGTGGTGTTAATCAGATAAGGCCAAACTCGAAAAAAGTCGAAGCGGAAAGATTGTTCGTGAAACGGTAAAGGATACCTTATCATACTTCTTCATGATTTTTGAGAATGCCAACAAGTTTAAGAAGCTGCATACAGATTAGCCAAATAAGTCTATACGAACAGCACTTTTAAGCTAAAAAATCGAAGAAAAAACCATGTCACCTCACCTGTATTTTTTCAGAAGCCTAAGCTTATGATAAAACTCCTTCAAGGCTGTGCTAAGTTGTTCATCAGCTTTCTTAAGCTCTTTCTTGTTGAATGTATGATCAGATTTTGAACTTGATAAAAGTCCTTTTATGGTTGATACAGGAGTTTCTGGTGGGTTCACATTGATCTTCACATGATCAAGAACCTCTAGAGGAGCTGGTCTAAAACCCTCTATGGAAGTCTTGGAATTGGTTTGTGCTACATGTTTTGTATCTTCTTCAAAATGATTGTCATTACTCATTTCAACCTCATGAATCACATCCATATATAGACTTGAATGACCTTCAAAGATAATTAGATTGCAACTTCTCAAAAAACATCAACTTTTATGATTCATTTTTGAACTATGTAGCACAGACACTTCAGACTTCAGACTAATACTACGTGTTTGATGTCTGACACATGTATCTGTCTCTGACTTCAACACGACATCAGACATGCTTTTGATTCTTGCAAAAATGTAAACAAAAACAAAAATGAAAAAGGCTTACCATGTTTGGCATCATGTTTTGAAGAAGAATTCCCATTAGCATCAAGAATTTCAAACCCAATATTTTCCACCTTTATTCTAAGAGCAATAAGATAATTAATTTGCTTACTCAACTCTTCACCTTCATCAACAACTTCCTTAACCACCTTCTTATAAAATCCATTAACCTTATTAAACTCAAAATCAAGTTTTCTAAAAAACTCAAGATCTTTTTCAGCTCCATCTTCACCAGCCTTCAAAAACATAGTTTGATACAACCCTTTTGAATCTTCATCTTCTATAGAACGAATAAGTATAACTTCATCTTCACTTTTACTTGAAGAATCTCTTTGATTACTACCATTAAAACCACTAAAAGCTCTATAGAGAGTTAATCTTCTTCTCAATGATCCTTTTGGTGTTGATGCCATTGATGACTTTGATTCATTTTGTTCATTCAACTTTGAAATGTCTTTTACAATGGATTTCAGAGAGATGTAATTCATGTATGCATTTTGCCATTCCGGCACCATTTGTGACACAAATTCTTTTCCAAACTTCATTTTTTTTTTCAAATGCCAAGAAAAAAATGGATTGTAGAATAGAACTTTATTGTTTCTTTGTGAAATGGTGCATTATTATATATAAGCTAATTTAGTATATTTTTAATATTTAATTTGTGAGAGTTGGCAAGAAATTTTATAATCATATATGAAAGTTGAACTTTTTTTTTCTGTAAAAGAAAGAGAAGAGAAAAATGTATAATAATTTTACTAAAATGGATAGTTTATATTTTGAGCATTTTTTTTATATCTTTATTAAATGAATATTCACAAAAAAAAAATATAGAAAGAAATATGTGTATTTATAAAAAGTGATATATTCTTAAATAGTAATCAAATATAACTAAAAATAAAACTAATATTTCATTAAAATAAAATAAAAAATTATTTGAAAATAAAAAATAACAAAAAATAAACGTAACATTTAACTATAATGTTGTATTTATATTGGTCACTTAATTATTTTTTGTGATTGATTGATCTCTTAAATCTTTAAAAGTGTCATGTTAGTTTTTTCTCATTAGACGAAAAAATTTAAAAATTGGTTGCTAAATTCATCTCTAATTAGACATAAAAAACCAACATAACCTGTTTTAAAGAATTAAGAGACCAGTCAGACACAAAAAATAAATAATAGATCTATATGAATCCAAGGGTATAATTAAGAAAAAAGAAAAAAATATTTTTCCAAAAGTAAAATATACTATTGCGTAAAATCGAAAAATTCTTGATAAATTACAAATGTGGTTTATTTAATAAAACGAAAGAAAAATCTAAATAATTGCATCTATTTATATACTATATATATAAGTAAAAGTTATTGTTATTTCAGACGTTATTTTAAATAACGTTTTACCTTATAACTTATATCTTATCATTTTTTTTTCCAATTTATTCTTTGACTAAAATTCATTATTATTTTTTATTATTTATTTTAATTTAATTAAAATAATTATATGTTAAATGTGTTTTGTATCATTTTAATTTATCAACTAATTGAACCGTTAATTTTACCACATTTTAATTAGTTTATCATCTATAAATCATCAGTCATCAGCCACTAATCATAAATTATAAACTAGTAAAAAAAACTTTAAACTCATGATGAAAAATTGTATCAAACAAATCTTTTATTATCGAATGTACTTATAAACTATAAGTTCAAAAATAGTTATGTCAAACCGAACCTTTTATAAATACACATTTTTCTCTATTTTTATATTTTCACCCTCTCAAATTAAATTACTAAATAATCATAATTTTATATTCATTTTCTTTTACTTAGTCTTTTTTTTTTCTCTATATATTTTCATCAATCAAAAGTAATCTCTAGATGTAATTATGAAGAAAAAAGTTTGTTATTATGGCCTACAATCAAGGCATAATTTTCTTTTCTCTTTTTGTTTTCAAATCTTGACTTTGAAGCCTTCAATCCATTCATAGCATGCGTAACAATTATGTTTTTTGTTTTCTATGTGTTTGGTTCATATTTTTAAAACAATATATATAAGAAAAACAAGGTTGTGGCTTTGTCTTTAAATGGAAAAGGTAATTGAGATTTTTATTGTCTTTTGAATGTAGCAAAGAAGAGGGTAGACTTTGAAGCCTTCTATCCGTTCACATCTTTTGTTAAAATTTATATTCTCTTTCTTTGATGTTTGATTCATTTTTGTATTTTGATGTAATGACAAATTTGTGTTTTTTTTTGTTTTTTTTATTTTTATTTATTTTGTATGTTATGGTACTTGTCGTGACAAAGACAAAGGTAGTAATGAATCTATCAAATTGTTCCACTTGGTCCACCACGTTCACTTTATATATGTGGATTAGTTGTGAATTTGTCAGCATTAGCCATGCATCTATGAGGTCTTAGTAAGTAAATAAATAAATAAAGTTTTAAAATACATCAATCAATATCTTCTCCAATTTAAAAGGATCTTACTAGTTTTCACAACTCGTCAACTTAATAATGTATTATGTCCAATGGATATATATATATATATATATATATATATATATATATATATGGAATAGTTGGCCTTTTCAATGAAACTTATATTAAATATTTAAACACAAATTTTTAGAAAATAAATTTTTTAATTTAAAAAATAAAAACTAATTCCGATTTTTTTAATTTTAAAATTAGGATGTTATTTTAATCGTTAATAAAGTGATAGACGATCCAAAGATTAAAAAACAAAATTATTTTATTTAAAGTAAATTTTGAGAATGCATATAACTCAGATTATTTGAATATAGGTTGTTTTGGCAGTCCACAAAGTCTAAAGAGTAAAGGTCTAACAAAGAAGCAACATAACATCTAGCAAAAGATAATTATTGTGGGGAAACTTTTAACCCCGCCCAGTTCAATCGAATGATCGGTCGTAATTCATGCATTCAAATGCCAATTTTTTTCTTTTATTTAAAAAAGAAAGTGTGTCATTTTTCAGTTATTCAAATCCTTCATCATTCAAACAATTTTATACTGACTTGAGTATTGGAGTATTAACCTTGTAGATCAGTTTCTATCTGCCGCATCAAAAGCTCATAGCCATCGCAACAAACTTTGCATCCTCACTCTCTTATCAACTATAGTTCCCTTATGAAACATTTGTGCAGTTTTTAGGAATCTACTTCTGATTTCTACGATTTACACGATCAACCCCCTTCTCATTCAATTGAGTATCCTCTGTCAGAAATCCAGATCTCCTCCACTCAAAGCACAAACCATCATTTATTGATCAGTTTTCTCGAATTTCAATTTCTTTTCCTTCAAATCATTCACCAAATCTATTGACTATGACAACAATCAAAGTTACTCACTTTGTCGTTCAACGACATGTTACTGCAACCATTGTTGTTAAGGATACTAGAATTGCTTCGTATCCTCCTCAATGGACGAATGATTAAGTCCTGGTGCCTTCATCATTTGTTCCTTCCAACAATATCATGTCAACCTAAGGACATGACAATGATCCTTTTATCCTCTTCCTTTCCTCGACTCGGCTCCATCATTCCATCATGGGGAACCTTCGCTCAGACCTTCACCATTTCTTGTGATGCTGGAGAAAGAGATGCTTCATGATTTTCAATAGTTGAATATTAACCTTGGCATACAATGAGCCAATGACCTACTAACTAGCTTTTATAACATGATGCAACAACAAAAATCTTCGGCTTGGAAAACAAGAGATGCATAATTGAAGAGAGCCTACAACACACCAATCTGAAGAACAATATCTTACAAGCACTACTACGAAAAACCCATTTAACAACGATTGAGAAAAATATATAAAGACGAATGTGTATGCGTTGTTATGTAGAATGTTATTGTATATACTCTAATTACAATGACAGTCTGGAAACCATTGTTGTAATCCATGACGCGCATCATATATCTCAACGGTTATGCTTACGAACCGTTGTGATATATACTCTTAGATACTGGGTTCGAAATCCAACAGCAACAAATTTATACAAAAACAAAAATTACTTTTAGCCTCAATTAGAATATATAACCGTTGTGAAAGGCCCATGATTTATTATATTTTATATAAATTGCTTGTTTTCTATACCCCTCACTAAAGATATACAGGGATTCAAATTGACAAAGAAGTATATAATCTGCAAAATTAAACTATTCTTGAAAACAAATTTAATCAAACTATTGTTGTTTTTGAATTGCATGTGTCTCGTCATTCATCTCATAATGTTTACATATATTGTGGTATAATGACATGCCTCATTAAATGCATAACTGAATTCGATTATAATTAAATTTTCATAAGAAAATTTGATCGAATAGTCTATCTTCTCATCATCACTTATTATCATAAATTTTTATACTCAAAATTTTTACGATTATCAATGAGGAGGAGGAGGAGGTGGACTATCCGATCAAATTTTCTTATGGAAATTTAACTATAAACGAATTCAGCAATGCATCAGAGGTGTCTGATCATTATACCATAGTAAATGTAAAGAACATGAGTTGAATGACAAGAAGCATACCAATCCAAAAATAACAATGGTTTGTTTAACTTAGTTTTCAAATATAACTCAATTTACAATGAATGTATTTTAGGTGAGACATAATAGTGAAACAAACAATCTATATAGAATATAATAAACTCAAACAACATCATACACTAGAACCATATACTATTATTTATCATACACCAGAACCAAATACTATAATTTATCACAGACTATATTAAACTGTTACAAGAGAATATACCTCTTAACCACAATGACTTCATACGTCTTATACTTCTTTTTATGTTTCTAAAACTAGGTAAGATTTGCAGCCACAGTTGTTTCCTCGTTTACTACACATAGTTGCACAAACAAGAAGACGAATCCAAAAAATGAGAACAATCAACAAAAACAACACGCAACAAACGAGAAAATGGGAACTATCTAACAAAAAAGATTAAAGTAGAAGAATACCTTATTTTCATATATATGTACCTCAACAACTCATACTATAAGCTTTCTACAACTATCATCATCCACCATGTGAAACAAAACCCTAAGAAAGGGGAAGCAATGAAGAAAATTAGTTAGTATTCAAAACAAAACAATCAAAAGTTGAAACAAAACCCTTAAAGAATATCTTATTTTCCATAAACAATATGTACATTACGCTTGCTACCGCCAACATCATCACCATGTTCATTTTGTTTTAGACTCTACAAGGAGGCATACAGGATGAAGAAACCTAAATAAAAAGCTTCATACTTCTTGTATTCCTTTTTGTAGATTCTAAAAAAAGATGAAGTCTTGTTGCCAAAAATATATAGGAAAATGGGTGCTAGGGTTTCGCTGTAAAGGAAACGACATTATTGTCAATAAGGGAAAGTTAATTCTCTTATATAGGTAAGTATTTAACAATAGTTTTCTGAAAGAACCGTAATGATAAGTATATAATAAAAAAATACCCAAATTAAAACCCTAAAACATTTCACAACGGTTAACAAATTTAACCGTCATGATAGATATATATTTATTATAATTATATCACAACTGATATCCATATTAATTGTAGTGTTACCCCTTTAATTGGTACAAGGTTCAAATCAGCTACACCATTTTTCCGTTTTATATAATTATTTAATTACGGTTATAAAACGCAAATGTTGTAATACTACAACTTTTGCTCTTCCCAGAAGAGGGAAAATGTAACGCCCGTTTATTTAATTAATTATTTAATTAAATATAATTGTGGTATGGTGTGGTAATTCGCGTTGATTTAAGTTGATTTCCAAAATATCGGAATATTATGTTGATAATTATAAGTTGGTTTAAGTCGAATTTAATTAATTAAGTTGATATAAGTTGTGGAAGATGATATGGAATATTCTCCGGGTATTGTCGGATATGTCGATTGGACCGATTGGACTATTTGGTTGATAATCAGAATTTAATCTATTAAGTCGGGAGTAGGTAGTTGGTTGCGAATTATTATTCGGTTGATTTTATGTTACAAATAATTAAGTCGTTAAGTCGGAATATTAAGTCAAAAAGTCGAGGAAATAATATTATAAACGATATTATTGATTATTGGAGCATTTTAGTTAATGAGCTTGGATTTCGTCGGAATTAGCAATTAAAGGGGTGCACTGTTTAGGCTCATTAGTTGTTTTATTGGATTATTATTAATTTAATAAAAAGGAATAAAATAATGAGTCAAAAGAAAAGAAGTATCAGTAAGAAGAGGGAATCGTGAAAATTAGGGGAAACGAAGAAAAAGTATTAGATAAGAATAAGGGTTTTAGAGGAGAGAAAATAGCTTGGGAGCAAGGAAGGAGAAAGAAGGATTCATGTTCATATCTTTATTTTCGCACTTACGGTACAACCTCCACTAAACAGGTGATAACTTTTTACTCGTAATTCCGATTAAAGTGATTCTTGAATTTCTGGAAAGCTTATGAAATTCCCTTCAATTTGATATTTAATTTTGTGTCAATAAGTTCGGTATTGAAGGAGAAAAATGTATTTGAAGTTTGGAAGTTCATGCTGGAAATTGGTTAAATAGTAGTTACGGGATTAATGGCGATGAAGGCTGAATTTTGGTCAAGATAGAAACTCAATGGCAGCATGTTCGTATTTCTAATCTCCATGTATGAAAGAGGAGAGGAAAAGGGCCATAGAGGCAAAGGAGTTGGAAATTTGATCATAGATTCGAAGCAGTCATCGATTAAGGTAAGGGTGGGATTCGTATTTTATATCCGGGAGAAAATAATTTGTATGTATGGGATAAGGTTGTTTGATTTCCTTGTTGTTGTTTGTATGATGTTTTCTGTGCGATTTCGTATGAATTAGATAAATTGATGATTGTATAAATGATATGAATCCCATGTTGATCGTTGTTGTGTATAATTGATGTGATGATTTGCTGAGATGTGTGATGAAATTGTGACGAATCTGAATTAGATGATGATAACATGTTAATAAATTGGTGTAGTAATGATAGATGAGTAATAAGATGAAGAATTATGAGTCTAAAAGATGGTAGAAACCCAAATAGGACTGAATTGGAGTGATAGAATGAGGAACCCATATCAGAAGATGAACTAAGGTGGTTTCTGGTGATTTGCGTAACAGACTTGGGATACGTGTATGAGGCTAGGCATTACGTGTAACAACTGGTGATTACGTTGCCTGTTACGCTTATGGAGGGTGGTATTTTCAAGCACTGTGGTCATTTGTGTATGGTACACGTATGAGCGTAATGTGTTACGCGTATGGGAGGTTGTTACGCGTTTGGGCAGTAGAGATGCATTTTTGTGATTTCATAGCGTTTCACTTATTGATACGCGTTCGTTCCTCTTTCTGATATTTCGTGAGATGACTGAGAACTAGTAATTGATGATATATGTAATTGGAGGTTAATAATATGATTATTTAATGATTGTTGTCGAACGACTTTGGACGATGAATATAGAGATGATAAACTAAAACGATTAAGATGATTTTACACTGTAGTGATGATGTATTTTGATGTAGGTCTTATGACCAACGATGTTGCGATGTTACGATGATGTAAGATGATTTAAGATGATATGATTGAAAGATGTTTACGATGTTTGATTTGTGTATTCCATTTTCATACCGCATACATTTGTATTATTAAGATGGTCTGGAATGGCAAACACAATATTTAAGATGAAGACTTATGTCTTGTTGATGCCCACCAAACTGACATGAATTTTTAAGATGGGAGTTCACTCTGAATGGTACCACATGCATACATTGTCGAGTCGCATATGAATTGCATTGTTGAATGAATTATTGAGATGATATGGATTGTTTTGATGATACGATGTTTATGATGAATATGATGTGAATGGGTGATTGAATGACTTTAACTGGTATATGCTGATTATTATATATTGTTTATAATTGTCGATATCTCACCCCTTCTGTTTGAATGTTACCCTTGGTTGGTAATGTGTAGATAATACCGAGTAGCGAGAAGTTTCCGTTAGATGGTTTGAGTCGTTGGTCGCTCTGATACGTAATACTTCGGGAGGATTAGCGAATGCATGAATTTGTTTTCATTCTGTTTTGTTTATGATTGGACTAAAGATGTTTCCTTTAGAAAATGATGTTTCTTTTATAAGATGATGTTTTGGATTTACGATGAATTATTTTATGAAGTTGTTTCCAGATGAGTTTTATGATTTAGATGATTCCGCTGCATAGTGAAAAATGATAATGATTATTTGATATAATATGATTTTGATGTTTTTAAGAAGAAAAATGTGATACCCTATTTTGTTGACTCTGATTTATTTATAATTATTTGCGGATAGAAATGAGGTGTTATATTAGTGGTATCAGAACCTGGTTGGTCCGTCCGGCCAATGTTGTCTAATGTTGTTAATTCCTTAGTACGCGGCATGTGTGTGAAACACTGTCGGTACTTGTTGTTAGTTTCTAGTCGTTGTCTGCAGGTGTTGGTTTGGAATTAAGTGGGGGGAGGTTGCTCCCGGACTGTTGTTGGAATGTCGAAGTTGGTTCAAAGTTGACGTTGATTGCAAGAGTGCAAGGTTGTTGAAGAAATGTTATTGCAGACCGGCGAGAGCATGGACTCATGAATTTGTATCGGTCGGGTTGAGAAGTGCGTGGATTTTGGATGGAGATTGTTTGAGAAAGATGATTTATTCCAAATGAAAAGACAAGTTGATGGATCAAGTTGAAGGATCAAGTCGGTAGATTGCTATGTTTTAAGTGTAGTTGGATTAAAGTCGAGACATTTTGAAGTTGGAGGTAGAGCAAGATTTTTGGTAGATCTTGGAAGCAAGAGGGAGAGAGATGAAACTTATATTCATCAATCTCAAAATTCTGGTTTTTGCAATCTTGGAGCATCTGTCACGAGAAAATCTTTACTCGTGATTCTGATGGATGCGATTCTAGACTTTTTGGAAATCTTACGAAATTCCCTACAGTTTGCATATAAGATTTGCATTCAGGAGGTTTATGATGAGGGAGATAAGCGCATTTTAATAATTAGGTCTGCTGCTGATTTTTGAAAATTCTGCATACAGGAATTCTAAACCAGTCTCATTGTAAGGAAGATAACTTTTTACTCGTAAGTTGGATTCAAGCGATTTTTGAAGTTCTGAAATTTGCACAAAATTCTCTTCAGGTTGGATTATAATTTTGTGATTTGGAGGTCTTTAATGGAAGAGATAATTGTGTTCGAAGTTGAGCGTTTATTGCTAAATTTTTTGGAAAGATGAAGACGAGTGTGAAATGTTGATAAGGAATAAAATTTTGGTGTTATAAGGAATGCAAAAGTATCAGAGAATGCAAAGAGATGCGATTTATGTCGAATGAGGATGGTTAAAGTGACAATGTTAGACGATGGTAATGTTAAGAGGAAGACGAATGTTTGATTTGTGTTGCTAATAATTTTAAATTGGATTGCACTCAGTGTTGTAGCAACTCCGGTGTTAGAAGAATATTTAAAGTTGTATTATGCTACAAGTGTGTATAAGAGATAATGTATTGGATGTTAAAGGATTTGGTAAAATTGACGAAGTAAGAACTAAGGAAATTAAGAAGACGTTGGTAAGCTTTTGAGAGTTGGTGGAGTTTTATGCTTACGGACTTTAGGCACAAGTTGAAGTACGTTATTGCTTAGGTTTTTAATAAAATTTTGTACTTAGGTTTTTTATGAAAAGTTTTTGATATGATCATACAATAGCAGTAAATAAAATACAATGAATAATAAAGAAATAACCTGAAATGCGATAAAATAAAATGAAGTAACTTGTATTAATATGAAGTTTGATCCAAGTACAACAACAGAGTAAAAAAAAGAAAAAGAAACAAAAGATGTGATAATCACTCAGTGTGAGCAATTATCACTATGGCAAGTAAATATGTGGTTCTGGAGAAATTTCGGTAGCGCTTCCGCAAGGTGTAGATGGGTCTCTAAATGCAGGGCTGAAAGGTGTTATATATAGGAAAAATCTGGCTCCAAAACAGTTATGAGAATTTTGAATACAAACTGCGTGAAACTGCTCAGAACTGCTTCTGGAAAACTACTCCCGTGATGCATGGAGAACGCCATATGCCAATGGCGAACGTCATTTGGCTGAAGAAGGAATTATGGGACTTTTGGGGCAATGGCGAACGTCATTTGCTTCCCCTTAGGGAATGACGAACGCCATTCTTCTAGAGGGAGGCGTAATGCTTTAATTCTTCCCTTTCCCAGCTGCTTTGCCATGATTCTTGTTCTTTTCTTCGATCTAGCTGATATTGGCCCTGAAAACACAAAGTAAAAAAAAACATAAGTAAATGATAGAAAATGCGATGAAGACTCGATAAAAATACGACTAAATATGCATGAAATGAATCGAAATAACATATACGAAATCGAGTCATCAAACACCATCGCACGATTGCAACAATATTTTTTAACTTCGCGTTATGAGATTGTCTTGCTTAACCTAGTTGATGTAGACATAACCGAAAAAAATTGAGGAATGTTGATGGAAGAAAAGGTTCCAGAATGAAGGTAGAAGAAAGGGGTAAAGATGAAGATGACGAAAGTTAGGGTAACACTAGTCATGAAGAAACAAACTTATGGATCCTATGTAACATTATTAAATCAAATTTGACGTGGATTCAATGTAAAATACACTTGGCACTCAAAGATTACATAGTTGGCGCGCCATGTCATCCTCCATTAGTGGAAACTAACGGAAGGGACCACAGTTAAAGATTGAAAACTTTGAGGACCAAAGTTTGAAGAAAATATTTAGAAGGACTAAACTTAAATGTTGAGATATTTATAGGGACTTTATCCATATTTAACTTTAGTTTTATTATATTTTAATTATTTTAATAACTTACGTATTTATCATTTCTAAGTTCTAACCTCTTTTCCCTCGCGAAATACCAAAATACAACGTTCACTATTTATAGCGCTCAATCTCAAACACAGAACCTTTTTCTATCTCCACACCTTTCCCTCCATGGCTTTTGCTTCATCACTTTTCCGAATCGCTCTCAATCCCAATCCATACCTCTTCTTCACCATCGCGTCTTCATTCTCCGCCCTACCTCTCAAATCCACGCCGTGCCGTTCCTCCGATCTGCATCGTAACGTCTCGCGTTCTCCGATTTCGTGCAATAAAGATCGAGAGAAGGTTATCCCTATTTTCGCTTCTAATTTGATGCATTTCGTTGATTCGTAGCTTTTTTGATAAATTGAATCCTATTTCAGTTTCTGATTCGCTTCAGATCTAGATATTTTTTAGATTCTAGAAGGTAAATTCGGAATTGGATATTTTCTCTTCGTTTTCACTCTTTGATTCCTTCATTGCTACAGTTTCTAGGTATATGATTGTGCTGAATATCATGTTTTAGTGGTTGAATTTGACTCGATTGAATCTACATGATTTTGTTTCTCTTATAGTTTTTAACTCTTAGCTGCGAATTCAAATATGCCTCTAACTCTGTATTGTATTGCTTTGTGTTATTTCTTGCGGTGGTGGAGTTAATTTGAAGTGTTTCCTCAAAGCATTAAAAGTTTGTTAAAATTGAATTCGTTGTTGATTGTTTTCTATCAAGGTTGCTTTGAATGTTTCATGATCAAGGTTTTAAAAAACGGTTTGTTACCGTGACAAATCGGTATTGGAAGGTGTCGATACTGATATTGTTATTCACTGTTTTTAGGATGAGAAAAAGTTGTGGTTATGTGACAACCGCGAAAGCTGATGTGATAAAACGGTATCGGAAGGTGTCGATAATGATACCGTTATTCACCGTTTTTAGAGTGAGAAAATAATTGTGGTTAATCACTCCGTGACAACCGCAATTAATTAGTACTGACCGAAATTGTGAAAGCCTTAACGTGACCGAGATCGTTATTTAAGACCTTGTTCATGATCTAGGTGATAAAACTAATCGAACAAATTCCAAGTGCTTTGGAAAGAAATGGCACGGAAAGAGCAAGTTTAAAGTTAATCTTTAAGATAGCATTTCTAGAAAGTTTATATTCAGATAGGGCTGTGTGTGTATTCTAAATTCTTGCAGAATAATTTCTGGAAGTGTACATTTACTAAATTTGAACATTTGAAATAAGATTATTTCATTTCTTACCACAACAAACCAGTTCAGAAAAAATGATAAATAACAAAAAGCTTTTAAATAATAGAGACAAGTATTAGTTATCTATATTAGCGTATTTTAATAAGAAAATGCATTTCCTTCCTTTTATTATAACATCTTACGATCCGAGTCAAGCTTTCATCCTGACATTTGATGCCTGAGGCCAAATTTCTTGTACCTACTACTACTTCAATATCTATATTAGATGGCTAACATTTATTTATTTATTAAATTATATGATAGAATGAAGATGAAGACTTGAAAGATGCACAAACAAGAAAAATATCTCATCTGTCTGAAAAAGTGAGTGCCATTGGTCTCTATTTTATTGCTATATTAAATTCTATTTTGCAAAATATCTAATTTTTCCTAATATAAATCTTGGCTAGAATTGAGAGGAAACAAGAAATTCTTGAGATTGGAGGTGGTTGGGGACGTTTAGCCATTAAAATTGCCATACAAACCTGTTGCAAATACACTGGTGTCACTTTGCCAAAGGAGTAACTAAAGCTTGCAGAAAAGAGTTAAAGATGCTGGCCTTCAGGTATTAATCAACAAGCTATTTCTTTTATGGTGTAATGGATTTATTATTACGGTAAAATGTTTGAGACTCATTTGGTTCAATCAGATGAACTTTAACTTTTTTTTTTTTTGGAGTAAATTCATGCTTAATGTTATCAAATCATGGTTACAGCCTTAAACATACATTATCTAATTATTTTGATAAGAGTCTTATTTATGTTTTTTTAGTAAATCTTGGTTTGGTTTCCTTTAAAAATTAAAGATTAGCTTATTTAAGATTTTTGCTTTTAAACATGCAGATGTAAGCACCTGCACTTGTGTTGCCATTTATTAGAGAAAACCACAAAATGGAAGCTATGTTCTCCATCTAAAACTTTTGGATTTTAGGCTATTTCAGGTTTCATTTCACCTCATTCTTCTTTTTGCTCATTACTCTCTTTTATCGCAGAAAAAAAACACTATCTCTTCTTTAAAAAAATGCTTTTGTTTCATAAAAAAGAACTCTTTTTCTATCTAAAAAATACGTTCAACTATCTTCTTTCCTTGGCTAAACACATAAACACAAATTCTGATAAATCAAAATCGCTATTGCACATTGCAGCTCAAAAATTAAACTTCATTGAAAATTGAAATCCATCTTTTTTTCTCACTTGAAAAAAAAGATGAAGTTTGGAAAAGAATTTGTGTCACAAATGGTGGCAGAATGGCAAGAAGCATACATGGATTACCACTCTCTCAAATTCATTCTAAAAGAAATTTCAAAGTACAAGGCACAAAATCCATCAACAGGACGAAGGGCATCAACATCAACATCATTATCAAAAGGATCATTGAGGAGAAGGTTAACTCTCTATAGAGCTTATAGTGGTCTTAATGATCATCATAATGAGTCTTCAAAGAAAAGTGAGGATGAAGTTATACTTATTCAGTCAGTAGAAGGTGAAGATTCACAAGGGTTTTACCAAACCATGTTCTTAAGAGCTTCTGATGATGGAGCAGAAAAAGATCTTGAGTTTTTCAAGAAACTTGATTTTGAGTTTAATAAGGTTAATGCATTTTATAAGAAGATGGTTAAGAAAGTGGTTGATGAAGCTGAGGAGTTAAGTAAGCAAATTAATTATCTTATTGCTCTTAGAATAAAGGTGGAAAATATTGGGTTTACAAATCTTGATAGCAATGAAACCTCTTCAAATATCTTTATGCATCATCTCAATGATGCCAAACATGGTAAGCCATTTTCATTTTCATTTTTTATTTGTTTTGTTTTACATTTTTGCAAGGATCTAGGTAGCATTCATAATTCAAATCAAAAGCATGTCTGGTGTCGTATTGAAGTCAGATACAGATACCGACACGTGTTGGGCAGAAGGCATGTTATTAATCTTAAGTGCATGTGCTACATAGTTCAAAAATGAACCATAGAAGTTGATGTTTTTTTAGAAGTTGCAGTCTAAGGCGGCTGATTATTTTTGAAGGTCACTCAAGTCCACCAATGGATGTGATTCATGAGGTTGAAAAGAGCAATGGCGATCTTTTTAAAGAAGATAGAAATCATGTAGCACAAACCAATTCTAAGACTTCCTTAGAGGGCTTTAAACCAGCTCCTCTAGAGGTTCTTGAACATGTGAAAATCAATGTGAGCCCACCAGAAACTCCTGTATCAACCATAAAAGGTCTTTTAACAAATTCAAAATCTGATCATACATTTAACAAGAAAGAGCTTAAGAAAGCAGAAGAGCAACTTAGCGCAGCCTTCACGGAATTATATCATAAGCTTAGACTTCTAAAACAATACAGGTGACATGGTTTCTTTCTTCACTTTTGAATTTAGAGACGGTTTGTATTGACTTATTTAAGCTTATCTAATGACATAAAATACCTATAAGACAGTTTTAGAGAGCTTATGAAAACATTTTATGACGTGTCTCCAGCTTATATATTTCCATAAACTCTTCATGTGAAAACAAATTGATTAAGTCCTTATAGCATAAACACTTATCACATAATATAAGTGCTTATGTATAAGCTAATTATATACCAAAAAATCAAATAAAGTCAAACTCCTTCAGTATAAGCTATTAACTGTCTTCATAAGCTATCTTGAAGAGCTTGTGGAAATAAGCTAAAACCAACTTACGGACATGTCATAAGCTGTTACCATAAACTCCCTCAATCAGTGTCATAAGTTATTTATGTCTGTAGATAAGCTCAACTAAGTCAATCCTATCACATCCAAACACTTATACATCAAGCGCTTAAGTATATTGTTTATCCAAAGAAGGCCTTAAAAATAAATTGATTATCTTTGACAAAGCTAATCTGTATGCAGCTCCTTTAATATAAGCTATAAACTGTTTTCATAAGCTATCTTGAAGAGCTTGTGGAAATAAGCTAAAAACAACTTATGGACATGTCATAAGCTGTTTCCATAAACTCCCTCAATCAGTGTCATAAGTTATTTATTTCCGTACATAAGCTCAACTAAGTCAATCCAGTCAGACCCAAACACTTATACATCAAGCGCTTAATTATATTGTTTATCCAAAGAAGGCCTTAACAACAAATTGATTATCTTTGATGAAGCTAATCTGTATGCAGCTTCTTAAATTTGTTGGCATTCACAAAAATCATGAAGAAGTATGATAAGGTATCCTTTTTGATTTCACGAATAATCTTGTTGCTTCCCATTTTCTGGGTTTGGTTGTATTTGATTAATACCACTACAGGTCAGTTCAAGGAGTGCATCAAAAGCTTATCGAAAGATGGTGGATAGTTCTTATGTTGGCAGCTCAGACGAGGTTATATTCTCTTATATTTTTCAATGAAAATCAATAGTTTTCTTCAGAGCCTAAAGTGCTGTATACTCCATCATGTATCGTAAAAGGTTAATAGGCTCATGGATAGAGTGGAACATGCTTTCATTAAACACTTCGCAAATGGGAATCATAGAAAAGGAATGAGCACATTGAGACCGACAACGAAGAGGCAGCGGCATAGAACTACATTCTTGTTAGGTAATGACATAAGGAATTGGTTTATTTTTTAATAATGTCAGTGAAGGTTTCAAATTGCGGTTGCAGTTACGCTGGAAGTCTTTGTATTACACCAAAATTTTGCCAATACAATCAAAATTGAGGTTGTGATGTTGTTGCAGAGACTTCAAAATCTGCAATATTGTGGTTGCTGGCCGCAATTTAAAACCATGAGAAAATCATAAGGTGCATTTATATTATGGTGAACATTGGTTATTTTTTGAATACGTCTATGCAGTTTTTGATTCATTGATGCTCACTGAATTTCTACTCCTTCATTTTGCCTCAAAATTATGCTTGGAAAAAAAAAAACTATGTCTCAAACTTACATTTGATTATTGATAAACAGGAGTATTTACTGGCTGCGCTATTGCTCTCGTTGCAGCTTTAATTATACTCATACATGCAAGAAATATTCTATATAGTGAAGGTAGAACGAAATATATGGATAACATATTTCCACTTTATAGGTAAGTTCGAGGTGTTCATTTTCATTTTTATTGTGCAATTACATAATTGTGGTTTTGCATGTTTTCATGCATGCATGTCATAGAGAATATGAACATGGACACCGACATGACACAAGTACCAATAATAGAAAATGGACAAATTGAATGTAATCACATGTGTTAGTGTCAGTCACCGGACTCTAAGATTATTCATGGTTCAGTATCAAGATGAAAACTTAACTGATCTCACTCTTTGTGAACCAAACCATACCAAATTTCTATTATTTATAGATAGTTAGACTGTTGGAAGAAAACAAAATCAATTTCTTTCTATTAAGAACCGGACAAAATCAAAGATTATGACTGTTTTAAAATACCAAAAAGTCGAACAGAGAAAAGAACCGATTATGACTGTTTGATTTTTTTCGATGCTTTTTTTAATTAAATTTAGCATTTTGATTCTTTTTTTGGTTCTTTTTAACTGTCCTTTGGATTCTGTTTTTGGTTCTTTTTAGCAGTTCGATTCTGTTTTTGAACTTATCAAAGGTTAGGAAGGAGCTCTACATTGGTTTTTAGAAACATGATTGATGAACTTTAGTTTATTGCAGTCTTTTCGGATACATTGTGTTCCATATGATCATGTACTCTGTGAACACATACTTATGGAGGCATTTTAGAATCAACTATCCATTTATATTTGGATTCAAAGAAGGAACTGAGTTAGGTTATAGAGAAGTATTTCTTCTTAGCTCTGGCCTTGCCGTACTTTCTTTGGCTGCTGTTCTTTCAAACTTAGATATGGAGATGGATCAAAGAACCAAGAGTTTCTCAGCACTTACAGAATTAGTGCCTTTAGGCCTAATCATAGTAAGTTATAAAATTATATCTGTTTTCAAATTTGATCATCTTGCTATATATTTTGACAATGGTATACTTGAGGGAAGAAAAAGTGTGCCTAAAAATATGTTGGAATGATTCTGGTAGTAGTATATATTGCTGTTCGGTATGACTTGTTGTGAAAATAACTTATGACATGTCAATAAGTTGTTTTCAGCTTATAACCTACATGCAAACTATTTGACTTTATTTAATGAATTTGTATTGCAGTTTCTGCTTGCCATAACATTTTGTCCCTTCAATATCATATATAAATCCAGTCGCTTCTTCCTTATTCGATGTGCATTTCACACCATTTGTGCTCCTCTCTATAAGGTAAACAACAAATGGAAAACTTCAAACCTATGCTCTAAACTCCATTGATGATACTAATCTTGATTTTTTTTCTTTTTCAGGTCCATTTTCAAGATAGTTTTTTGGCAGATCAGCTTACTACCCAGGTTTAACACTTCACATTGGTCACTTTTTATTCAATCATTATATATAAACATGTTTTGAAAATTGTGTCTTCAGGTGTAATCATGTCTTCGGTTTGTTTTTTACATTGATCTTCGGTTTGTTTTTTACATAACAATCATGTCTTCAGGTGCAATCATTTAGATGTTTGGAATTCTATGTTTGCTACTACTTTTGGGGGGATTTCCTGACCAGATCAAATAAGTGCAATGAAAGTCAAATCTATAAAACACTTTATTTAATTGTAGGTATTATTCCATATTGGATCCGTTTACTTCAGGTACACACTTTTCAATTTCGTATTTGTTTACTTTTGAACCCAAGTTTCTGTTCTAACAGATGTATATGATGTAATTTATTCATTCATTTTTAACCTAACACGAACCTTTTTCATTTTTAGTGTGGTCGCAAATTACTTGAAGACGGAAATACAACGCAAGGACTCAATGGACTAAAATACATCTCAACAATAGTTGCAGTTGCACTGAGGTCTTCTAGTGAATCATACACTGGAACTGTTTGGAAAGTTCTGGCTGTAATCTCTTCAAGCGTTGCAACAGTTTATAATACTTATTGGGATTTTGTCATGGATTGGGGTTTGCTAGTAAAAAACTCAAGAAATCCAGGGTTGAGAGATAAACTCCTGGTACCATACAAAAGTGTATATTTTGTTGGTATGGTAAGTTAATATTTGGATACAAATATGTGTGCTCTTAATTCTTCTTCTTCTTTTTTCTTTTTTTTTTTAATCTGCACGACGATTTGAATCACGGTTCTTATGATGGCATTTTAGGCGGTGAATGTTATACTGAGGTTTGCATGGATGCAATCCGTTTTAGGCATTAAGGATGCTCCTTTCCTTCATAGAACAGCTTTGACTGCTATTGTAACTTGTTTGGAGATTCTTCGCCGCGGCATTTGGAATTTTTTCAGGTATCTTATTGAACTTATAGGCAATGATTATTACTACTTGCTTGGTATTCAAATTTAGGACTTGATGTTTTGAAAATTGAATAGGTTGGAGAATGAACATTTGAGCAATGTTGGAAAATATAGAGCAGTGAACTCAATAGCTCTTCCTTTCAACTATCTAGATGATGAAGATTGAAGACATCATATAGTTGATGGACACATTAAATTTGACCAGCAAGGTTAAAATTTAAAATTTTATTTGTATATATTAATTTGTAAAAATTAAAAGTTATTTTGACAGATACTTACAAATTTGAGGATTAAATTACCATTTTACTTTAATGTATATAATATAAAAAGCAAACTTGTTATTTAACAGCAAGAAAACAAAAGAAAAGTTGTAATACAATTGACTTTTCTTTTATTAGAAAATATATTCCAATTTTCCAATATATTTGGAGATTGAAAAATGTAGTTTCCAGTTTCAATTGTTAACATATCGTATTCGACATTGATACGTATTTGTGTGTGGAATACTTTAAGTATACTTGTAGTTTTTTTTTTCTTACAAGATTACTTGTAGTTGTTTTTTTCTTCCAATTTTGTAATCACTCTCACAAATTACTCCAAAAGTCTTTTAATTCCAACCCTAACTCGTTGAATCTCACACCGTTAATTGGTTATGTACATTTCATGTATTTTATTGTGGCATTTGACAAATAAGCAGTGATTTTAATCTCTTCACTTCCTTGCATTATATTTCGTTTGTAAGATATATTCATTTTTCTGTTTTGATTTAATGTACTTTATCTTCATTGAGTTTCTTCTAGAGTCGGATTGTTAGATTTGTGATTGTGTTGGATTTGAGAGGTTAGAGCTGGATTATGCTCCAAGCTCCCTGGTTTGTGCGTGCCCATGTGATAACTTTCGGAGACACCATTCAGTTGTTATTTTCTGAATCGAGACAAAATGGTGTCTTCAATATATTGATTTCTCTATAGTCTTCAACTTGCATACTAGTTTTTTTTTTTTTACCTTATTTCTGAATTTTCTTGCTCAATAATGTTGTTTAGTTATGTGTGATCCAAACTATCATACTTTGTGTTAATTTCATTAGAAGCTAGATTCAATGCATTTGTGTGCTTTATATATAGGCTAACAATATCACACTATCAATTGTGAGATCAACTTCTATTTTTCTAACATCATGTACAACCTTAATTGTGAGTGTAAACCCCGGTTTATTTATTTAGTTATTTAATTTAAATAATTGGAAAATTATTTAAATAACCCGGTGAGAGTACAGATTTGGATCTGAGATTGTTTAGCAAACCACTGAGACGGTGAAGTTGATTCGAGAGAAGATGAAAACTTCACAAAGTAGACAGAAGAATTATCACGATAAGAGAAGGAAAGATCTTGAATTTCAAGAGGGAGACCATGTATTTTTGAGAGTTACTCCGGTAACGGACATTGGATATGCTTTGAGTTCGAAAAAGCTTACTCCGAAATTCATTGGTCTGTATCAGATTTAGCCAAGAGTTAGGTCAGTTGCTTATAGAGTGACATTGTCGCCGCAATTGTCAAATTTGCATGATGTATTCCATGTTTTGCAGCTTCAGAAGTATGTTCCGGATTCGTCACTTGTGATACCGATGGATGGGGTGGAAGTAAGGGATAACCTTACGGTTGAGGCTTTACCTGAACGTATCGATGATCGCAAAGTGAAGCAGTTGAGAGGCAAGGAGAATGTTCTCGTGAAGGTAGTATGGGGAGGTGCGGTCGGTGGGAACATGACTTGGGAATTGGAAAGTAAGATGTGAGAGTCTTATCTGAATCTGTTTATGATAGGTAATTTTCGAGGATGAAAATATTCAAGTGGGGGAGAGTTGTAACGCCCCAGTTTATTTATTTAGTTATTTAATTTAAATAATTGGAAAATTTTGGTGTGTTGTGTGAATTGTGAAGTTTGGTGGTGTGTTGAGTGAAAGGTTGGTGTTATTTTAATTTAAATAAGTTTAAATAATTTATATTATATTGAAATAAATATTGGAATATTAAGTGAATTGGTAGGTTGGTAATTGGGCAAAGTAATAGTGAGGGCAAGATGGGGATTCCATATTAGGGGTCCAAGGGTTATGTTGGGAATTTGGAAAATGAGAAGTCAGTTCTCGTAGAAACCGATCGTGGAATTGGGAAGAACGTGAAAAGAGAGAAGAATAGAAGGGCTAGAGACAAGGATTTCGTAAGAAAGGAAGAAATTTTTCATTGAATTTAAGGTAAGGGTGAGATCTATTTTATCTTGTAAGGGTATTATGATATGAATGTTATGATAGATGCCCTTAGGTATGCTAGTTAGGGTTTTATGGAAAAACCTAGAATTTTATGAGTAGATTTTGAAGGATTAGTGATGAATTAATGTGTGTTGTGCGTTGTAAATGATGTATGTGTATTAGTTATAGGTTCTATACTGAAATTTGTGGTTAAAAATGGTGATAGGCGGGTTTTTGAGTGAAAAATCGTAGCAGGAGTTTTGCTCTCATCGCAGGGTTTTTCTGTCAAATCTGTCTTGCCCGCTTAGCGAGCAGTTAAAAAAATTTCTTGCCCGCTTAGCAAGCAGTTGCTCGCTTAGCGAGCTGTTAAAAATATGAATTTTTCTCAATCCGAGAGGAGGCCGCTTAGCGAGCAAGGGGACCTCTTAGCGAGCCCTGGAAGGGAAAATCTGTTTTTAATTCATTAAAATTCATGAAATTTTGTGTTTTATGTTTTAGGAAGATTGTTGTGTTTTGATGGGGTGTGAGCAGGTTTATAGAGGTTGTACGTGCATTTTGTTAATGTTGAATGTTGTTGTGTGGGACTTGTGAATACATGGTATATGCTTAGTTGTGTATATGTTGCTGATTTAAAATTGTTAAAATGAGCACAAATATGTATGAAGTGTTGTTGTTATTGTTGTTGTTGCATATCATCGTCGTTGTTGCATGTTGTTGTTATTGTTGTTGTTGGTTAGGTAATTGTGTTCAATCACGGTGTAGGGTGTGATCATAAAATAAGGGTCACACTGGACCATGAAATAGGGGTCGAGGGTGTAATCATGAAAGAGAGGTTGCACTAGACAATGGAAAAGAGGTCGAGAATTCCGACGGGAACTGAATCATGAAATAGGGATCGATTCTTGGTACCACATGCATTGAGTCTATAGTTGAGTCTCATTTGCATGCATGCATTGTTGATGTGTATGATATGGATGTATATGTTATTAATGTGTTTGTTGTAAAAGTGTAGTTGGGTTGTGATTCTTGTCGTGAGGAATATGTTGTTGTTGTACTTATGTGATATATGCCTTATATTTATATCATTGTCCTCTTTTAATTGATTTCACAATCTCACCCCTTCTGTTTGAATGTTACCCCTATGTTGGTAACATGGAGATACTCAAGAGTAGTCGTGGTCATGGCGTCCGCTCTGATATGTAACATGGGAGTCGGGAAGATCGTTTTTTTACCTTAGTTCTTTTATGATATTTTGGAATATGCTGATGTTGTTTTAGAATTTTCAAACTATTTCATATTTTAAGGATATTGCTACAGTTTGATTTTTCGCTGCTTAATTTGAATAATTTTCCATTTCATGTAATGTATCAAATTTTAAGAGCATGCTTTGAAAGGTTGAAAGTAGCACCTTGAATTGAGAAGAACATTTTACTCTGATTTGTTGTATTTTTTTTCTTTTAAAAAAATGACGGGGAAAATTTGGGGTGTTATAGTGAGTATGAGAAATGAGTGAATCGAAAATACAAATCGAAAATACGAACCGAATCTCGAAATGAGTATGTCAATTGAAGCTGAGAATCTAATATTTAGTTCTGCGTGAAAATCAAAAGCAATGAGAAGCGGTTGATATTGCAAACGTGATGTATAAAATGTGCAGCCAATGCTGATAGTATATGAATCTCGCAGCGTAAAGCGGAAAAGCCACAGAAGCAGGAGGAGCAGTAGCAGAGGAAAATCCACCAGCTGAATTTCTCTCAAGCTTAAGAAATTCACTAAAATCGCAGCGTAAAGCGGAGAGAGTTAAAAGAGGGAGAGAAGGGAAAACCCAAAAATTTCAAAAGCAATTTCTTGTAGAGTGATTTCTTTCACCTTCACGACTTTTGTTTTTGTTTGTTTTTGCAAGAGTCGTGAAGGTGAAAGAAAAGGAGGGAAACGAATAAATAGGGAGGCAAACTGGAAAAAAAGGTGGTAAATGAAATAAATTCCGCACCAATTTAGCGTCGGTCAGTAAGCAATGCTAATGTTTTATAAAATAATAAAAATAATAAGTAAGGAGGGAAACAAAGAAAAAATTTGTGGGAAATGAAATATATTTCGCTCCAATATAGCGTTGACCAGTATGCGACAGTAAGATTTTTATAAAACAATAAATAAATAATACTGTTGGTTTGGAAATTCCTTAGCGTCGGTATTGGCCGACGCCAATATACAAGTTGCAAAAAAAATATAAATATCAAATCAATAAACATGTTAGCGTTCGTTTTTGGTGACGCTACATAGCCACTAATAGCGTCGGGGTCGTGACTGACGCTAAATAAATGCTGATGACCAACAACATATTGTTGATTTGTCAAAACATCATGTTCCTCAAAGAAATATATTGTTGTCATTGAAAGAACAAGATCTGGACAATGTGTCAAATCACCAAAGTATATAAACACAAGAGTAAGATTCAGAAAAACGTCAGGGGACCTAGAACGGAAATGAAACAGTTGTTTAAGTTGATAGAGGAATTTGATATTGTTTATTGGAGTAGGCAAAAAGATGAGTCAGAAGTTGTGAGAGATATCTTTTGGGCCCATCCAGACTCAGTGAAGTTGTTGAATATGTTTCATATTGTGTTGATTATGGATAGTACTTACAAAACCAATAAGTATAGGCAACCTTTGATTGAAATAGTTGGTGTCACATCAACTGACTTAATATTTGTTGTTGCATTTACCTATATGGAATATGAGCAAACAGAGACTTTGTGTTGGATACTAGATAAATTGAAACAGATATTCACAAAACAATGGTTTTGGCCACAAGTAAATTTTAACATATAGAGATCTTGCTTTGATGAAAGAAATTGAAACAATATTTCTTACGACAGATAATTTTCTTTGTCGATTTCTCATAAACAAGAATGTGAAAGCGAAGTGCAAGGAGTGTGTTGTGAATGATGATGTGAGAATTGATAGAGAAGCTTTGGTACGAACTTGTAATGTCTAGTGATTGGTGTGATTGCATAATAATGTTATAGAATTGTATAACATATATTTTATGCTTGGTGGTCAGTATTGGCGGTGTATGTTGACTATGGTGGTGAGTCATCATGCACAATGTTGTGGTTGCATGTTATTGTTGTTGTCATGCATTTCATAATTGACATGAGTTGTGAGATAAGTTGTGTGTCCGTGTGGGGTGTGAGCGCCTTATCCGGATTCTAAAATATAGAATCAAATTGTTGTTGTTGTTGAGGTGATCGTGTGCCCGTGTAGGGTGTGAGCGATTATGAATGTCGTGTGCCCATGTGGGGCGTGAGCGACTTTAATGGAAATTTCGACAGGAATTATGATCATGAAAAAAGGACCGGGTTCTGAAATAGGAATCGAATGGTACCACATGCATTAAGTCTGGTTGTGAGTCTCATTGCATTGCATATTGCTTGTATCTGTTATTCTGCTTGAATATTGTAGTAGCATGTTGGATGTTGTTGTTATATGTTATACTTGTATGTTGAATATTGTAGTTGTATGTTGGGTGTTGATGTGTGGAATGGGTGATGAGCATGTGATAATTTATTGCTTACTTTTTATCATGTTTTATTTTATATAACTATGATATCCCACCTCTTCTGTTTGAATGTTTCCTCCACGTGGGTAACGTGCAGATAATCCGCAGTATGAGCTCCTTTGTGAGTAGAAGATGAAGTCTTTCGTTTATTCTTAGTTTGACGTCTGCTCTGATATGTAACACTGAGGTCATGGAACATTATGGTTTTTCTTATGTTATGTTGCTTGAGATTTTGGATATCTCTTAATTTTAGTTATTTATTTTATTGAATACTATGCTTATGTTGTAATGAATATTTGTTGATGTTTCCGTTGTTTTAATAAAAGTAAAGTTTAAAAACCTTTTATTATTATTATCATTGTTGTTAAATATTTTTTAAAATGATGTGTTGCATATCATATATTTGAGTAGGTTTTTGTTGTCTGTGACATCCTAAATGAGATTTTATAGTTTCGTACTCTGATTTTATTTATATTACATAGGAAATTATTTAAGGTGTTACATTTCATCTCTTTTTGATAGGTTTAAGGTGGAGCAGGACGGGTCAACCGTTTCTCTACTTGATCTGTCCCGCCCCCACCTTATATAACCACATATTTGGAACTTTATCAACCTCAAATCATGTCTCAAAGAATAACCATAGGTGATTAGTAACAATTTTACAAAAACACATGCATGCTACCTAATTTTCCATTCATGATAATTATTGAATAATAAGTAATCAACATCAAACATGTACTTTCATTAGAAATCCTATACCGTATTAAACTCTAAAATTTGATGTTGAAGTATCATCACTCTAATGAATGATAGGACATAAGAAGTGGCTACGTTCCTAGGGAGATGTCCACACATATATCTATACATTTCTAGGTCAACATATTAATTACTAACCAGTCAACATGTGGAAGTAAAGTACAATTTTGTTGGAAACTTTCCTCTCAATCAAGCATCAAGTACTCTAATTCAACATTCATTGCTATATGTTACTATATAAGGAATGGACAACAAGGCAACATATCATGGTTATGATTTATATACAAGGCAACATTCACATTTAAGAACAATCGAAGTATTAGTGTCGTTTGTTAGAATTTAAAATTCGCACCATATCCTTAACCTTAATTAGGAGGTAATTGTTAAGATTAATCAAAATAGTCTCATATTACTCGAGAATTATTAGAATTAGAGTTTGACCTAACTTACCCTACAAAATCGGTTGATAAGGTGGGGAGTGTCATTCTATTTAAAGCTGTAAAATAAACTGTAAACGAAAACAGTAAACAAGCACAACAGCATACACATATAAACACCCAAAGAAACAAAAACAAACAGGCGCTAGGATTGACTCTACAAGGGAAACCAGAGATTCTGGGTTCGATCCCCAGCAGAGTCGCCAGCTGTCGCTCCCGGGATTTTCATCCTAATACAAACGCGAAAGTGGCGCGGAAAAGGTAGAGTCGTCAGCCAGACATTTTTATCCCGAATGAATGGGAAAGGTAATGTTGCACAAACCTGAGGAAGAAGTAAATAACGAGGCCTTGCGAACCAAAGATCTGGGTTCGGGAGTCGGTTACGACCTGGGAAGGTATTAACACCCCAGATCGTCCGTCGTACCCGACGGGATCCACGCTTGCTTGCTTGTTTCAAAGGGTGAGAAAATAAGAATGCTGCTGAATAAAATTGCTGACTGGAATGGGAATGAGAAAGGAACTAGAAAAGAGATAAGAAGAAAGGGGGAAATGTAGGGAAAATAAAGAATGTGCTCGAACGGGCCCTACCCCGCTGCCTACGTACCTCATCGGGATAATGAGGATCAGAGTCGACGTAGTTCTCCTAACTAAGGCGGGAACTTTGTTTGTATTTTTTAGGATGACGTTGTCATAGCTCTAGCTCAGGTGTTACCGGCTCTGACTCGAGGGTGTTTACTGTATCGCTGTTTGAACTGTCGAGGCAAGTCGAATTCGTCCGCAAAGATTAGGAGATGAGAAGAGAAGACACGATGTCTTTGTTGGTTGTCTTTTATGAGAAGTGTTTTGGGGTTTATTGTTTGTGAAGATAGTCTCATGATTAGACTTGTACATCATGCTAGACAAGCTCACACTATTTCGAGATGGAATGAATATGAGTGCCCCATGGAATAAGGCTATGCGCAAGAGACTATTTCAATCTTTTATTAAGTGTCTTTTAGATTTTGTTTGAAGATGAGAAAAGAAGACTCAAATCGGGAAATGACAAAAACTAGGGGGACTAAGACTAACCCTAAGTTATTTATTATGCCAAAAAGGGAGATCCTAATGGTTAGTGAGGTTTTCTAATCCTAAGGAGCAAAAGGAAAAGAAAGAAGAAATAGGATAAAACTTACTTCCTAAGGAAGGTAAGTTGGTCCTAACAAAGGGGGATCCTACCAAACACAAATATGGAAGGAAAAATGAATTTAAAATGCATAGAAAAAATGCATAAAAATAAAGGATAGGGTGAAGGAAACTTACCTCAATCTTCCCCACTACAAAACAAATGTTAATGTGCATTTTATTAAAAAAATAATAAAGCAAACACACAACAATTAAATCCTAAGGCTCTTGGACCTAAACTAGACTCAATCTTAATTCTAAGGGTGCCTACACTATGCTAAACCAAAATTCAGCAACTATTTACAGCACTCAAACACACAAACAACTATGAAAATAAAGCATAACACAAACAACATACTACAGCTATCATGCAACATGAAAAAGTAGGTGTAAAAGGTCAAATACATCATACACTATAAACAACCAGCACACATTTTACAGCACCTATATGCAAAAACAGCTATGAAATGCAAAATCCAGAATTGATTATTTTCATATTTTAATGCACACACTCAATGAATAATGCACTAAATCCATCATGAACATACATTTGAACATGGATCATCATATAAAAATGCAAGAACATGAATATTTTGAAGATTATGCAAGAATGCATCACATGGTTGATTATGCAACAAGTAATGCAAAAGTATGGTACATGAACATGGCCTATGAACATGATGATTACTGATTATGCATGTGCAACATGTTAGATCAACAATGATGTCAAACTCAATGCAAAATTCAGAATTGAATTGATATGGATGATATAATCAAATATGCAACAAAATGCAAGAAATGCACATACTTATGATTATTCAACATGCAACATACATCAACATAATGGAATGCAAAAAATGATTTGAGACAATGCAAACATGTAAAAACAGAATGCAACATGATTATTATATGCCTAATGATGCATGAACATGGCAACAAAATGCAAGAACTTAAACTATGCACAAAGAAGCACAAAAATGCATAACACGTAACATGAACGGAATCGTGTCGAAACGACTCGAAATGGGGGAATTAGCTACTGGAAATGGACCTAAAAATTCCCTAAAATCACTACCTAAACATGTGTGAACATTAAAGGCACCAGAACTTAGGACTAAGCCATCAAATAAGCAAGAAAACAAAAAATTAACAATGTTAACCGGTTAACGGACCTAAATCTGCCCTGTTTTGTGGCCAATACGCACCCGTTAACCGGTTAACCAAATGGTTAACCGGTTAACACTGAACCAGAATGTGAAAAAAGTTAAGAAATAAGTTCTTTTGGCCACAAACTTACTTCTAATGATCCCTAACATACCTAGGAACATGCTAATGCTAATTTCTAGTTAATTTGGACTTATTTACACATGCTAACACCTATAGCTACCAACACTTTAGCTTCCAAATCATTACAAATCTTAAAATGCAAGCAACACTTAATGAAACATAATCGATCGCAATTGAAACGAAAAGCAATTAAAGAATGCCGAAATGGCGAGATGAAGAGAATAACTTAAAGAAGAAGTGATTAAGATCACCAACCTACAAAGCGGAGGAGTGCTTCGGTAATTGTTGCAAGAATCGGAGCTTGATTGAAGAGAAAACCGAAAAAATGATAAACCGCAAAATAAATGCGTTCTTGACGTTTTGATCCTCTTGTACTTCCGATAAGCCGAAATCTTCAACAAAATCACTAGCTTCTTCTTCTACAATCCACAACTAATGGAGGTTGGAGGCTTAAGCTTCAAGATCTTCAAGTTTTAATGTGAAACTTGAAGAGCTTATTCAAAGAAGCTTTGGTGAAATGAGGGAAAATGGAGGAAAAGTGAGAGAGAAAAAGTGATTATGAAAGAAGTGAAAAATTTGGAATTGTGGAAACCCTTTGCATTGAAGAGATTAAGGAATATATAGAGACTAGGCTTGGAGCTAGGTTTGGAATGGAATTAGGTTTGGGGCCCAAAAATTAGGATTGAGATCCAAAATTAGGTTTGGGGTTAGTTAGGGTTAGAGTTGGAAAAGGGAATATTCCTTGGAATATTCCTTGGAATACTCTAGAATGTGGTAGAAGATGGTAGAAACATCCAAGGGAAATGGAGTGGAATTGAAGTGAAAAATGAGATGGAAATAATGAAAGGAAATGTGGAAGGAAAGTGGAAGGAAAATGGAAGAAAAGGGAAGGAAAAGGTGAAATATCCCTTTTTGGTTGGTTAGCATGGAAATGGTTTGGATTATTTTGGTATATCATTTTTCTCTTGAACTCCAATGTTTGCCAAGCCTCGATCGACCACACACCTCATGCAAAGGATGATGAATGATTTATTTTATTTTTTCAAATGCGATGCGATGATATGCGGAATGATGCAAGAATGAAGTGTAAATTTCTCGAGGTTGATGATAAATAAGAGGGCAAATTTTGGGGTGTTACATTATGCATATTGAAAAAAATGTGTTTGACAGTGTTATTGGTGTGTTACTCAATATACAAGGAAAGTTTAAGGATGGCCTTAAAGCAAGAAATAACTTGATAGCAATGGGGATAAGAACTGAATTAGGACCCTTGAAGAAAGGAAAACAAACATATCTACCACCTGCTGCATATACTTTATCTAGAAAGGAGAAAAAGGTATTGTGTAAGTTTCTAAGTGAAGTTAAAGTTCCAGAAGGATACTCTTCAGATATTAGAAGACTTGTGTCTATGAAAGACCTCAAGTTAAGAGTTTAAAGACGCATGACTGCCATGTTATAATGGAACATTTTCTACCAATAGATATACGTTCTATTCTGCCTAAAAAAGTAAGAAGCGCAATAACTAAATTATGTTTTTTCTTCAAGTCAATTTGCAGTAAGGTGATCGATCCCGCGATCTCACCAACATTAAAAAAGGAAATAGTTATTACTTTGTGTGATCTTGAAATGTATTTTCCTTCCTCCTTTTTTGACATAATGGTTCATCTAGTTGTTCATCTGGTGAAAGAGACATAGTTGTGTGGATCGGCTTATATGAGTTGGATGTATCATGCTGAACGTTATATGAAAATATTAAAAGGGTATGTGAAAAACTGAAGTCAACCAGAGGGTTGTATTACCGAACGATACATTGTTGAAGAAGCGACTGAGTTTTGTACTGAATATTTGTCCAGTGTACAATCAATTGGACTCCCCAAATCTAATATTGTGGAAAAAAAAGCAGGAAAAAATCTAATTGGAAATGAAGTTGTGACAGTATCAAGGGTCGAACGGGATCAAGTGCATTTGTATGTTATGCACAATGAGAATGAGGTTGAGTCGTATGTTGAAATGCACAAGGATGTTCTCTGAGGTTTAAATTTGAATAGAAATGTGAATTGGATAGTACGAGAGCACAATCAAAGTTTCATACCTTGGTTTAAGAATCACATCTTCGAAAAGTATTATTTAGGTCCCGCTTCAATAACAGAAAGATTGAGATGTTTAGCATATGGTCCAAGTTTGGTTGTGTTTTCTTATAGAGCATACACAATTAATGGATACATATTTTATACCAAAGAACAAGATGAAAACAATACTATACAAAATAGCGGTGTAACCGTGGTAGCTGAAGCAATGCACATTTCAAGTGTGAAAGACTTAAACCCCAAATTTGTAAATCTGTCATATTTTGAGGTTATCGAGTGCATTTGGGTGTTTGATTATGAGAAGTTTCAGATTCTTATATTTCATTGCAAGTGGGTTGAAAACAATAATGGTGTACGAATGGATAAGTCGGAATTTTTATAAGTGAATCTTAATAGGGTGGGGTACAAAGATGAGCCTTTTATTATAGCCTCTCAAGCTAAATAAATGTTATATGTCAATGATCCGACAAGTACAAAATGGTCTATAGTGCTTTTATCTAACAAAGTAATTGATGAAAACATTGGAGATCAAGGTGATATTGATGTTGATATTGAATCATTTACTAGAAATGATCAAGATGAAAATATTATAGTGAATGCATCATATACTAGAAATGATCATAATGAGGGTATTTGGATCAATCTAACCATTCGTGTTGTTAAGAGACACGTAGAACATATTCCAACCAAGAAAAGAAAGAGATGTACCTAAAAATGGTACAAATGGTTAGTAATGGATTATAGATTATGAATTTTAGATTTGTCATTTAATTTTTGGATTTTAGATTTGTCACTATAATTTGTCATTTAATTTTTGGATTTTAGATTTGTCATTATAATTTGTCATTTAATTTTTGTTTTTTCTTTCTTACATGTATAATGGCTAGTAATGAGGAAGACATACACGAGACACATGATACAAATGAAGCTCAAAATAAAGCTTTGAAGGTAGAAAGTGAAATAAAATGTGGAATAACAATTATGAGGTCAATTCACCGTGCTAGAGACAAAGGGGTGAAATTTGATATACATTGGAGTGATGAGAACCAACTAATTGAGCTTAACGGTTCAATGTTGGTTTCATACATTGGTTCACTTGTCCGCCAGCATATTCCAATTACCAGTGATGATTAGAGGAATCCAATGTTGGAAGCTGGTAAAGGTAAGATATGGAGTGAAATACAAGTACTTAATTACCAAACATGATTGATGTGTTATTAGATTTCTTTTGACTTATACTAACACATTTATACTAACACACTTTATGTTTATATGTGTATATTTTTTTGTAAAGGTCCTTTAATATTGATGAAAGTCGGCAGAAGTATTGTCTCCAATTGGTCGAAAAGAGACATAGGGGATTTCGAGCCTTATTATCAAACAAATATCTGAGGGATGATAAAAAAAAATTGTTGAAGTAGAACTTCCACACTTGTATGCGGATTTGATCTCACCGGAAGAATGAGACGCTTATGTAGCCAAACAGAAAACCGAAAAATTCAATGTAAACTTGTTTATATTTTCATGTCTATTAATTGTATTATATACTTGTTTATCTTTGCATTATTTTGTTCTGATATGACTTAAACTTGTTTATCTAGGATTTGAGTGCCATTAATCGCCAAAGAGCATCAAAATTCGCATATCCATACAGAAAAAAGGCGAAAGGAATATGCACGCTTACAACAACAAATGGTAACTATATATAAATGATATGATCTTATTAATTGTATCAATATGTTATAATTGACGATCTTATTATTTGTATCAATGTGTAGTTGGAAGAGGAGAAAAGTGAAGACAAATCTCTTCCGGAACATGTTTTGTGGAAGGCTACTCTTGTGGGCAAGAAATTGAGTTACTAGTGAAGACGTTCAACATGTTTATGAGAAATGTGTAAGTATAACATTATGTCTTTAAAATATAATTAATTTTTAATCCCCACATTTGTCAATGAATTTCAGGAGAGTCTATCTAAATCCTTAACCACTGGTGAGGATCAGACTTGTAGGAGCATTCTTAGTCGAGTACTAAATGTTCCTGAGTATTCTGGTCGGGTGAGGGGTAAAGGATTTAGTGTGACTTCATCTTCCTTGTCTAAGCAACCAAAAAGAAAAAATTCTAGCAATCAAGAAGTGATGCAATCATTGGAGGAACTTAAAGCGCAAGTTCGTGAATTGCAAAAGAATAAAGAGAGATATGAGGCGGAAAAACGCGGTTCCGGGTTGAAAGACACTAGTGACAAAGCTAGTATCAATTGTGAAAATAAAATTCTTGAGGTAATTAGCACATATTTATTTTAATTAAATTAACACATTTATTTTAATTGATTTTTATACACATTAACAGTTATATGCATTCACTATTGCTTCAGGGCATTTCCTCTTGTCGGTTGTATTTGTCGTTACCGACTTATCGCATGGTTGACAAGGGAAAAGGTAAAACAGAGCGGGAGAGTTACTTCACCATAATCCACTCCCTCATGTATGTCTGAAAGTGTCAGTTGATATTGTTGTAGATAGGGGTGCGGTACTACCTATACCTGACACGATTTCAGAGATAACATTGTTGGGAGATGTAATAGGCTTGTTTGTTGCATGTCCGTCAGACCTCATTTTCATAGATGATGAGGTAAGGTTAAAACCATTATGAATTCAAATGTAAATTTTGAACCATTATGAAAATCATTCTGAACCTTACGTAGATTTTTTTTACTATATGATAATTTTAGACTCCTACAAAACCCGCATCTAAAGGGATTTTGCCGGAAAAAAGAGTTTGTTGCATCACAACAAAGAGAGGTACATTTAAAGTGTTATTATATGATCCGAATTCAAAGGTTTTATGATTTTCTACTTTACCTAACTTATATGATTGTTAGGTTCCTGCTCAAGCTTCACAACAGGTCGAGAGCAGGAAAACGGTTTCTGCAAGAACCATGCCGGCAAAAAGAGCTCCTACAAATCCTTTTTGGATGAGTCTTGAGACACTTGTGTCAGTATCAGATATGATACAAGGTTGTATTCGTCAAATAGACATGGACGGTAGTGTTTTTGATTTTCCTAATTCCGAGATAATCGGAAAAGAGGACATGGAGCAGATTTTCAGGCATTAAACATTAGACATCGATGTTATGCATGCCTACATCTGGTACTCCGATCAATCTATTATTTATTTAGTTGAACAATTTATTTACACATTTCAATGAAAATAGTCTTAATGTTTATTATATATGTTTTTATTTAAGATTCTTGTATGACAAAATCATGCCTGAGACACAATTGTCGTGAGAGTACAAGTTGCATATTGCTTTCTCTAATGATTATTTAATTTATATTATTGAATTGAATGTACATCATGTTGAATTAAAATTTACAATAAATTAAAAAGAAAATATTAAATCTTATATTTTGGTATTATATAATACATACAAATTAATTTCATAATAATAAGAATAACACAGACAATAAATACAAATAAATTTTGCATGCTCAAAATTGAGCAAGAAAATCACTCCAAGTTTGACCTTCACTAAAAAAGTCAAAAGCATTTGTTGTTATTGAATTAAGCTCTTGATCATTCCAAAAGCCCGTTTGCAATAAGTGATTATTATCTTCATTATCATCTAATAAAAAAGTTTCCCACCAATTACTTGTTCTTGATGAAGTTTCACCTTCATTCATAGAAACTTTGGAAGAATTATCATTTGAACCAATGAACTTATTCACTTCCAACAATGGTTTTGTGAATGTTCGTGGGTGAGGTTTAATCACTTCATGAGAATTTTTCACTTTTTCTATTATCTCTTCCTTTGTTTTATTCTTTTCTTTCTTTGAAAAATGTTCTTTGTTTCGCATGTTTGTGTTCCAATAATTTTTTACATTATTTGAAGTTCTTCCTGGTAGTCTTCCAGCAATCAAGGACCACCTATAAACACAAAAATAATATTTATTAATAAAATTTCAAAATTTAATTTTATAAAAAAATTGGAATTTTTTTAATAATATTATTGATCATTTTACAATTTAAAAAAAAAAGGAAATAGTTTTAAAATTTTAATTAACTCATTTCAAAGAACTAATATAATTAAAGATTTTCAATTTAGAAGATAGTTAATAAGAATACTACAACTACAATTAATAATAATTATTATTATTATTATTATTATTATTATTATTGTTATTATTATTTTATAGAATAAATTAATTTTTCATTCATATTCATGAAAATATAATCCATAATTATATATGATAAAAATTATATAAAAATAACAGATAAATTTATATATTTATATAAAATGATTATCATGTCTTTCAAATTTCTTGACCAAACCATATGAAACTAGTGCCCCCTTTCAATTATTTGATATTCAAATTGGCCAAATATAAATAAGGTATCCAATAGATAAAACCTTAAATGTTACTAACAATAAAATATATAATTAAAAAAAATACAACAAACCTGTTTCCCAAAAGATTATGCAATTTGATCATCAAATCAACTTCATCTTCACTAAAATCTCCCTTCTTAATATTTGGTTTCAAATAATTCAACCATCTCAATCTACAACTCTTTCTACATCTCTTCAATCCTATATCAAAATCATCCATTAAATTAATTATCAAATAATTTCTATCATATATATATATATATAACTATGAACCTGCTCTTTGAGGAACTAAGTGCCATTTTCCTTCACCATAACGTTGAACACAATCTTTGAGAAGTTCATCTTCATGATGACTCCATGCACCTTTTATCAAACTTGATGATGAAGCTTCCACAGAATTAGAGGAATGCATTATATATAAAAACTATACAACTTTCTTTATCTTCTAATAATTTGTAACACACAAGTGTATATATATTTATATAGACATACTCTTACCTTACCCAACTATCAATTTCTATAAGAAGGGATAAATGTAAAGTAATGTCAGCAAATTCATAAAGATTTTTAATGTGTAACACAAAGAATTACCTTGTTTCAATTTCTTACACGTATCTTTTACCTTAGGTAAAAAATTAAAATAAAATATATAAAAATTACTATCAATTTAAATTTATTTTTTCTAAAATACTAGAATAAAAAGATATCTTAAAGAGTGTTATTTCTATAAAATTACATTATTTTTATAATTTAAAAATAATTTTTAAATTATCAGAATTTCTTACATGCATCTTCTATCGCAGTTTTAAAGAGAATAAATAAATATATATTATTCTTTTTCTTTTTCTTTTTTCACTCTCTAACGGTGTTATAAAAGTGTTAAAAAAAATTATTTGTATAAAATTATTATTTAAAAAAAATACATTATATTTATCATTATTTCTTCCATGCATACTCTACTATAATTAAGAAGTAAATAAATAGTAAGTAATATTATCTCTTTTAACTTTTTTTCTCTTTGACCTTCTGACACAAGCAAGAGTTCTTAAAAAGTGTTATTTCTATAAAACATAAGTTCTTTTTCTATGAAAACAAAAATATACAGTATTTATCATAGTTGCTAGCGTACATCTTCTACCACAGTAATAGGAAGAGAATAAAAAAGTAAATATAACAATCTCTTCACTTTTCCCTCTTTCTAATATAAATACAAGGTGTCACAAAATATGAAAAATGAAAAACAAAAATATATAAACCATGTCATAATTTCTTACATACTTCTTTTAATAGAGTCTTAACACAAAAATAAATAAATAAATAAATATCTAAATATCATGATCTCTTTTTTTTCTCAATATAAGACTCGGTGCAAAAATATTACCTTTACAAAATAGTTATATTATTAATCAAAAATCAAATATATAATACTTTTTCATACGATTTTTTTCTTGAATTTTATACCTTAGTTTGTTAAGATATTAGAGATAATCCAAGTTGAATTGTGTGACCCAAGTTCAAAGTTAATTATGGTTTAGGGTTTGTTACTTAGTTTATTATATTTGTTATTTAGTAATCAAGTCGATTAGGTGTATATAAATAGATATTTTGTAGTTCTGTTTTATTATCATCATTCAATTCAATAATATAATATCCTTATTGTTTTATTCACTCTCTTTTTCTCCTCACTAAAAATATTGCACGCACTAACAAATTGGTATCTATAGTTCTAGTTAGATTTTTGATCTTGTTTTCAAGAATCACACGTCAGATATCGTGTTTCTGGAATCATGGATTGTTGTTGATCAATCGCTACAAAGATGAATGGTAATGGAAATTTACCAAACTCCCTTCGAACTCTTGACAGCAAGAATTGACTTCGATGGAGAAAACATATGCAATCTCTATTTGACTTTTATGAAAGCCAATAAGTGGTTACTAATGACGTTCCTGCGCTTGGTGAAGATGCAACTGATGCACAGAGAATCGCTCACAAGGATGTCAATAAGAAAGATTGCAAGGCGGCACTTTACATCCAATCGGCGATTGATGCGAATAATTTCGACAAAATCGCTCATGGTGAATCGACGAATGAGGTATGGGATATTCTCATCAAGTACTATGATGGAGGTGAGAAAGTCAAAGTCGTCAAATTGCAAACTTTACGACGACAATATGAATTATTATCGATCGGAGAAGACGAAAAGATTGCAGGCTATGTGTCGAAGGTGCAAAAACTCATCCATCTCATGAAGGGTTGTGGTGAAATCCTAACTGATAAAATGATAGTTGAGAAGGTAATGCACATCTTGACCTCTCACTTTGATCACTTGGATTTTTAATTGAACTCATTTTGCAGTGGTTTTGGGAACATGTTCTCTATAGTTATGTTAAAAAAGAATGAAAACAAATCAATGGACTGTGTTTAGAAACATTATTGAATCAAAGAATGTTTGTCCTCAAACTGGTTTAGAAACATTATTGAATCAAAGAATGTATGTCCCTTTTTATTGTAGATACATTTTTTTTTACAAAAATATCTACAAATTATATGGATAATTTTACAAAATTGATGCATATAAGTGGTGAATTAATTACTATTAACTTGAGATACATCTTTAATTAATATTCTTAATAAAGTTGTATAATAACCGAATAAGAGGCTTTGATGTTTTTGAATTAGTGAAATAAAATTATGTATTTTGAATGATTTATCGGGTTTATAATTTTGAATGCATGGTTGTTTTTATTTTTATTAACTTGGTATAATTTTGTCTTGGATATATAATTGTTATGATATCTAATCTTGTTCTTAGAAAATAATTAGATAATTCTTATCGTGGTTGTTGTATAGTAATTAAGAAAAACTATATAATCTTGTTCTTAGAAAAATAATTAGATAATTCTTATTGTGGTTGTTGTGTAGTAATAACGTGTATGAAATGTATGAAAATAATTAGATAATTCTTATTGTGGTTGTTGTATAGTAATAATGTTTAAAATATAAAAATGTATGGAATGTATGAACTATGAAGAGTGATGTAACTATATATGATAGTGTATTGTGTTACTAAGAATAGACTAGTGCATGCGTCTGCACGGGTTTTTAACTTATTGAATTATATATATATATATATATATATATATATATATATATATATATATATATATATATATATATATATATATATATATATATATATATGGGTTATTTGTGATCAAAGTGTGAAAGTCAGATTGTTTTCCTACAGGTAAATATTTTTTATTTTTGTTTTTGTTTAGTTTAATTAGTGTAACTATGGATAAGAAATGGATGTCTTCAAATAGATTGTCGGAAGAGTACGAGAATGGGATATCAGAATTCGTTAAGTTTGCTATTGCGCATGCCAAAGACCTCGGTCAAATGAAATGTCCTTGTTTGGGTTGTTGTTTTATGGGTAAGATTGACGCAACTCAGTTGGAATCGCATTTAAAGAGGCATGGAATTTATCGAAGTTATACATGTTGGAATTTGTATGGTGAGAAAAGTAACGAGAATGTTGAACCGGGGGATAATACGACTTATGCTTCAAACAACAATGGCACAAATACATATGATTATGATCGAGTCGAAGAGATTGCAGAAGCACTTGAAAATGATCTTAAGGATTATCCTGAAATGTTTGAGAGGTTGGTAAGTGATACAGAGAAACCATTGTATAATAGTTTCACTAAATTCACAAGATTGTCTGCGGTATTAAAGTTGTACAACTTAAAGGCGGACAATGGATGGCCGGATAAAAGTTTCACAGAGTTATTGGCCCTTATGAAAGATATGCTTCCATAGGATAATGTTCTTCCCAATCGAACATATGAGGCCAAAAAGATGTTGTGCTCTATTGGCATGAGCTATGATAAAATACATGCATGTCCAAACTATTGCGTCTTGTTTCTAAACGAGTATGCATTGCTCGATATAAGAAGAAGTTGTCTCCAACAAAAGTCTTAAGGTATTTTTCTATAATTCTGAGATTCAGACGCATGTTTCGTAGTGAAACCGATTCAAGATACTTGACTTGGCATGCAGATGAAAGAATTATTGATGGAAAGTTTTGACATCCGGCAGATTCACCACAGTGGATGAAAATTGATGATGATTATCCTGAATTTGGAAAAGAGGCAAGAAACTTTCGCTTGGCATTATCTACTGATGGAATGAACCCACACGGTCTTCAAAGTATCTCACATAGCACTTGGCCTATGATTTTAATGATTTATAACCTACCTCCATGGCTATGTATGAAGCGTAAGTACATGATATTATCTATGTTAATTTTTGGGCCTAAACAACCAGGGAATGACATAGACGTATACTTGACACCCTTAATCAAAGATTTAAAGTTTTTGTGGGAAAACATTATGGAGGTTTATGATGGGTATAAGAAAGAAAGTTTCAACTTGAGGACGATGTTGTTTGGCACAATTAATGATTTTCCAGCATATGGAAATATATCAAGGTATAGCATAAAAGGTCAATGTGTGTGTCCTATTAGTGAAAATAACACACATTGGACGGACTGGATTTTGGTTAGAAGAATGTCTTTCTCGGTCATCGTAGACTCTTAAATTCGAAATATCACTACCATGGGTGGAGAAAAGCCTTCAATGGAGACACAAAATAAGGTAGAGCTCCACCTATATTGACAGGTGATCAAATTTTTGAAAAGGTAAAAGATGTGAGTACTCAATTTGGCAAGCCTTTTGCACATACACTTGTCAAGAAAGTGTGGAAAAAGAGGTCAATTTTTTTGAACTTCCATATTGGAAATCGTTGTATGTATGACATTTTCACGATGTTATGCATATTGAAAAAAATGTATTTGACAGTGTTATTGGTGCGTTACTCAATATACAAGGAAAGTCTAAGGATGACCTTAAAGCAAGAAATAACTTGATAACGATGGGGATAAGAACTGAATAAGGACCTTGAAGAAAGGAAAACGAACATATCTACCACCTGTTGCATATACTCTATCTAGAAAGGAGAAAAAAGTATTGTGTAAGTTTCTAAGTGAAGTTAAAGTTCCAGAAGGATACTCTTCAGATATTAGAAGACTTGTGTCTATGAAAGACCTCAAGTTAAAGAGTTTAAAGACGCATGACTGCCATGTTATAATGAAACATTTTCTACCAATAGGTATACGTTCTATTCTGCCTAAAAAAGTAAGAAGCGCAATAACTAAATTGTGTTTTTTCTTCTAGTCAATTTGCAGTAAGGTGATCGATCCCACGATCTCACCAACATTAAAAAACGAAATAGTTATTACTTTGTGTGATCTTGAAATGTATTTTCCTCCCTCATCTTTTGACATAATGGTTCATCTAGTTGTTCATCTGGTGAAAGAGACACAATTGTGTGGATCGGCTTATATGAGATGGATGTACCCTGCTGAATGTTATATGAAAATATTAAAAGGGTATGTGAAAAACGGAAGTCGACCATAGGGTTGTATTGCTGAACGATACATTGTTGAAGAAGCGATTGAGTTTTGTACTGAATATTTGTCCAGTGTACAATCAATTGGACTCCCCAAATCTAATATTGTGGGGAAAAAGCAGGAAAAAAGATAATTGGAAATGAAGTTGTGACAATATCAAGGGTCGAATAGGATCAAGTGCATTTGTATGTTATACACAATGAGAATGAGGTTGAGTCGTATGTTGAAATGCACAAGGATGTTCTCTGAGGTTTAAATCTGAATAGAAATTTGAATTGGATAGTACGATAGCACAATCAAAGTTTCATACCTTGGTTTAAGAATCACATTCGAAAAGTATTATTCAGGTCCTGCTTCAATAACAGAAAGATTGAGATATTTAGCATATGGTCCAAGTTTGATTGTGTTTTCTTATAGAGCATACACAATTAATGGATACACATTTTATACCAAAGAACAAGATGATAAAAATACTATACAAAATAGCGGTGTAACCGTGGTAGCTGAAGCAATGCACATTTCAAGTGTGAAAGACTTAAACCCAAATTTGTAAGTCTGTCATATTTTGAGGTTATCGAGCGCATTTGGGTGTTTGATTATGAGAAGTTTTAGATTCCTGTATTTCGTTGCAAGTGGGTTGAAAACAATAATGGTGTACGAATGGATAAGTCGGGATTTTTGCAAGTGGATCTTAATAGGGTGAGGTACAAAGATAAGCCTTTTATTATAGCCTCTCAAGCTAAACAAGTGTTCTATGTCAATGATCCGACAAGTACAAAATGGTCTATAATACTTTTATCTAACAAAGTTATTAATGAAAACATTGGAGATCAAGGTGATATTGATGTTGATATTGAATCATTTACTAGAAATTATCAAGATGAAAATATTATAGCGAATGCATCATATACTAGAAATGATCATAATGAGGGTATTTGGATCAATACAACCATTGTGTTGTTAAGAGACACGTAGAACATATTCCAACCAAGAAAAGAAAGAGACGAGCCTAAAAAAAGTATTAATGGCTAGTAATGGATTATAGATTATGAATTTTAGATTTGTCATTTAATTTTTGGATTTTAGATTTATCATTATAATTTATCATTTAATTTTTGTTTTTCTTTCTTACATGTATAATGGCTAGTAATGAGGAAGACATACACGAGACACATGATACAAATGAAGCTCAAAATAAAGCTTTGAAGGTAAAAAGTGAAATAAAACGTGGAATAACAATTATGAGGTCAATTCATCGTGCTAGAGACAAAGGGGTGAAATTTGATGTATATTAGAGTGATGAGAATCAACTAATTGAGCCTAACGGTTCAATGTTGGTTTCATACATTGGTTCACTTGTCCTCCAGCACATTCCAATTACCAGTGATGATTGGAGGAATCCAATGTTGGAAGCTGGTAAAGATAAGATATGGAGTGAGATACAAGTACTTAATTATCAAACATGATTGATGTGTTATTAGATTTTGTTTAACTTATACTAACACACTTATACTAGCACACTTTATGTTTATATGTGTATATTTTTTTGTAGATGTCTTTTAATATTAATGAAAGCCGACAGAAGTATTGTCTCCAATTGGCCGGAAAGAGACATAGGGGATTTCGAGCCTTATTATCAAACAAATATCTGAGGGATGATAAAAAAAATTGTTGAAGTAGAACTTCCACACTTGTATGCGGATTTGATCTCACCGGAAGAATGAGACGCTTTTGTAGCCAAACAGAAAACCGAAAAATCCAATGTAAACTTGTTTATATTTTCATGTCTATTAATTGTATTATATACTTGTTTATCTTTGCATTAGTTTGTTCTGATATGACTTAAACTTATTTATCCATGATTTGAGTGTCATTAATCGCCAAAGAGCATTAAAACCCGCATATCCATACAGAAAAAAATGCGAAAGGAATATGCACGCTTACAGCAACAAATGGTAACTATATATAAATGATATGATCTTATTAATTGTCTCAATATGTTATAATTGAAGATCTTATTATTTGTATCAATGTGTAGTTGGAAGAGGAGAAAAGTGAAGAAAAATCTCTTCCGAAACATGTTTTGTGGAAGGCTGCTCGTGTGGGCAAGAATGTAGTTGCTAATGAAGACGTTCAACATGTTTATGAGAAATGTGTAAGTATAACATTATGTCTTTAAAATATAATTAATTTTTAATTTCCACTAATAATTTACGATTTGTCAATGAATTTCAAGAGAGTCTATCTAAATCCTTAACCACCGGTGAGGATCAGGATTGCAGGAGCATTCTTAGTTGAGTACTAAATGTTCCTGAGTATTCCGGTCGGGTGAGGGGCAAAGGATTTAGTGTGACTCCATCTTCCTTGTCTAAGCAACCAAAAAGAAAAAAATCATAACAATAAATAAGTGATGCAATCATTGGAGGAACTTAAAGCGCAAGTCCGTGAATTGCAAAAGGATAAAGAGAGATATGAGGCGGAAAAACGCGGTTCCGGGTTGAAATATACTAGTGACAAAGCTAGTATCAATTGTGAAAATAAAATTCCTGAGGTAATTAGCACATATTTATTTTAATAAAATTAACACATTTATTTTAATTGATCTTTATACACATTAACAGTTATGCATTTACTATTGCTTCAGAGCATTTCCTCTTGTCGGTTGTATTTGTCGTTACCGACTTATCGCATGGTTGGAAAGGGAAAAGGTAAAACAGAGCGGGGGAGTTACTTCACCATAATCCACTCCCTCATAGATGTCTGAAAGTGCCAGTTGATATTGATATAGATAGGGGTGCGGTACTACCTATACCTGACACGGTTTCAGAGATAACATTGTTGGGAGATGCAATAGGCTCATTTGTTGCATGACCGTCAGGCCTCATTTTCATAGATGATGAGGTAAGGTTAAAACCATTATGAATCTCTTAGTATTCAAATGTCAATTTTGAACCATTATGAAAATCGTTCTGAACCTTACATAGATTTTTTTACTATATGATAATTTTAGACTCCTACAAAACCCGCATCTAAAGGGATTTTGCCGAAAAAAGAGTCTGTTGCATTACAACAAATAGAGGTATATTTAAAGCGTTATTCTATGATCCGAATTCAAAAGTTTTATGTATTCGTCAAATAGACATGGACGGTGGTGTTTTTGGTTTTCCTAATTTCGAGATAATCGGAAAAGAGGAAATGGACCAGATTTTCATGCATGCCTACATCTAGTACTCCGATCAATCTATTATTTATTTAGTTGAACAATTTATTTACATATTTCAATGAAAATAGTCTAATGTTTATTATATATGTTTTTATTTAAGGTTCTTGTATGACAAAATCATGTTTGTGACACAATTGTCGTGAGAATACAAGTTGCATATTGCTTTCTCTAATGATTATTTAATTTATATTATTGAATTGAATGTACATCATGTTGAATTAAAATTTACAATAAATTAAAAAGAAAATATTAAATCTTATATTTCTGTATTATAAAATACATACAAATTAATTTCATGATAATAAGAATAACACAAACAATAAATACAAATAAATTCTGCATGCTCAAAATTGAGCAAGAAAATCATTCCAAGTTTGACCTTCACTAAAAAAGTCAAAAGCATTTGTTGTTATTGAATTAAGCTTTTGATCATTCCAAAAGTCCGTTTGCAATAAGTGATTATTATCATCGTTGTCATCTAATAAAAAAGTTTCCCACCAATTACTTGTTCTTGATGAAGTTCCACCTTCATTCATAGAAACTTTGGAAGAATTATCATTTGAACCAATGAACTTATTCACTTCCAACAATGGTTTTGTGAAAGTTCGTGGTTGAGGTTTAATCACTTCATGGGAATTTTTCACTTTTTCTATTATCTCTTCCTTTGTTTTATTTTTTTCTTTCTTTGAAGAATGTTTTTTGCTTCGCATGTTTGTGTTCCAATAATTTTTTACATTATTTGAAGTTCTTCCTGGTAGTCTTCCAGCAATCAAGGACCACCTATAGACACAAAAACAATATTTATTAATAAAATTTCAAAATTAAATTTTATAAAAACATTGAAATTTTTTTAATAATATTATTGATCATTTTACATTTTTTTTTAAAAAGGAAATAGTTTTAAAATTTTAATTAACTCATTTCAAAGAACTAATATAATTAAAGATTTTCAATTTCAGAAGATATTTAATAAGATACTACTACTACAATTAATTATTATTATTATTATTATTATTATTATTATTTTATAGACTAAATTATCTGTATAATTCTAGAGACTAAATTGATGTTAGAATATTTTTAGTTTTAAAAAAAGTTTTACATTGATAAAAATACAAAATTGATAATTTCCTTTCTATTTTAGAAAATGCATAGAAGAAAAATAAACCAAATAACATTTAATAATTTCTTAGAAACAATGACTTTTTTTAATTATAAAAAAAATTAAAACAAAAATATCCATCATACTTTAGATTTAGAGATGACATTCATAATTATATTATACATTTTAACTTTAATTAGAGACTCAAAATTTTCACAACATCTTAATTAAAAAATAATTTTTCATTCATATTCTTGAAAATATAATATATAATAAAGATTATGTAAAAAATAACAGATAAATTTATATATAAAAAATTATCATGTCTTTCAAATTTCTTGACATATGAAACTAGCGCCCCACTCCCAATTATTTGATATTCAAATTGGCCGCATGTAATATAAACAAGATTAATAGTGATTTATCTTTTTCAATATATTCTTTTGATTTATCCCATTTAAAAATAAAATTTTAAATTATCTTTATAGTTTTAAAATTTTAAGTCTTTTATATTTTAGGTGAAAAAATGTCTTCCTGTAATTTATTTATTTATTTATCCTCTAATTTTTACACGTTTATCTTCCTGTAATTTTTATATTTAAAAAAGATAAATCAAAAATCGTCTATATTACAGAAAATAAATAACTATTAACCCTTACTTCCTATAAGTTAGATAGCTAATAGATAAAACCTTAAAAAAGTAACTAATAGAGAAAACCTTAAATTATATATATATATATATATATATATATATATATATATATATATATATATATATATATATATATATATATATATATATATATATATATATATATATATATATATATATATATATATATATATATATATATATATATATATATATATATATATATATATATATAATAAACCTGTTTCCCAAAAGATTATGCAATTTGATCATCAAATCAACTTCATCTTCACTAAAATCTCCCTTCTTAATATTTGGTTTCAAATAATTCAACCATCTCAATCTACAACTCTTTCTACATCTCTTCAATCCTATATCAAAATCATCCATTAAATTAATTATCAAATAATTTCTACCAAATATTTTATATATATATATATATATATATATATATATATATATATATATATATATATATATATATATATATATATATATATATATATATATATATATATATATATATATATATATATATATATATATATATATATAACTATGAACCTGCTCTTTGAGGAACTAAGTGCCATTTTCCTTCACCATAACGTTGAACACAATCTTTGAGAAGTTCATCTTCATGTTGGCTCCATGCACCTTTTCTCAAACTTGACGATGCTTCCACAGAATTAGAGAAATGCATTGTATATAAAATACATACAACTTAGAAAAATAAAAATAAAATACGTAAAAATTACTCTCTTTCCAAAAAAAATCTTCCTAAAATTACTAGAATAAAAAGAGGTCTTAAAAAGTATAATTTCTATAAAATCATATTTCTTTTATAATAAAAAATATATTTTCTAATTAATTATAATTTTTTACATGCAGTTTTATACCGCAGTTTTAAAGAGAGTAAATAAATAGATTTTTTTTTTCACTCTTTAATGTTATACAAGTGTTAAAAATATTTATTTTTATAAAATTATTATTTAAAAAAAATAAAATACATAATATTTATCATAATTTCTTCCATGCATATTCTACTATAATTTTAAGAAGAGAATAAACAGTAAGTAATATTATATCTTTAACTTTTTTTTCTCTTTGACCTTCTGACACAAGCAAGAGTTCTTAAAAAGTGTTATTTCTATAAAAATATAAGTCCTTTTTTTTATGAAAACAAAAATATAGTATTTATAGTACACATCTTCTACCGCAGTAATAGTAAGAGAATAAAATAGTAAATATAACAAAAGGTCTATTTATATAAAATCACCATTTTTATATGAAAAACAAAAAATATATAAACTATATCATGATTTCTTTTCCTTTTTTTTAAAGCAAATGAGATTAATAACAGAATACTAGCGGATTCGAACCTTACAAGCAAAAATATCGGAAAATCGATTACAAAAAGAAATTTCACTTCAAAACCGATCTAACTATTATCCTAGCGGATTCGAACAATAAACTAGAAATCAGTTTTGGAAAGAGAAATATCACATAAAATCGACCACTTCCAAGCTAAGATTTTAATGTCCCAACAAATATCCGAAAAAATAACTCGGCCAGAATTAAAGATGAAGTTATTTCTAACTTTCCATAAAATCCACAAAACAGAGAACCAAATAGAACCCCTTCTATTAATGTCTTCCTTTTCATTTTCTAGACCAATCCAGTTAAAAAGAAAAGACCAAAAGCATCCACCAAAAACGACCGAAATACAGCTCCACCGCCCTATAAAATTCCAGACTACTTTCACAAAAGAGCAGTCGAACAACAGATGAACGACATCTTCCTCTGACGCATTACACCATAAACAGTTCCTATCTGTCATTGAAACACCCCGCTTCAATAATTGATCCTTCGTCGGTAATCTGTTCCAAAACATTCTCTAACCAAATGTTTTAATTGATGCCGGAAGCTTGAGTTTCCTTAACCTTTTAAACGCACTGCCTTGATATTCATGAATTGTTGCAATTTGAGTGTCCTTCAATAAGTGAGAATATACATCCCTTGATCTATACGAAAGATTTTCTCCTAATTTCCAATGAGCAGAATCAGATAAATTCAAATTAGGAGAAATACCTTCAAGAGTGAGATTGAATTCCTGCATTAAATCTGGAAACTGCTCCCTAACCGTCACCTTAATGCCAAAATCGTTCCACCTCCAAATACCATTCTGAAAAGCCCTCATCGAATACACTGAACCGAGTTTATTTGTACTGCTGTCATACAGAAAACAGAACTGATCCGCAAGGGAAGAATTATTTAGCCAAATAGCTTTCCAGAAAGAAATCGTTTTTCCGTCTCCTAAAGTTTGTTTGATATGACCTGCAAAAGAAAAATTAAAGTTAGTAGACACCTCCCATGTGCCGCATAAATCTTTCCACCAATACGACCCTGCCCTCACATACTTTCCTTTCGCTTCCATCACCTTTCCTTCGATAAATCCGTATTTGCCTCTTAAAACCTCTTTCCATAATGAATTATTATTTTCCAACAACTTCCATTTCCATTTCAATAACAGAGCTTGATTGAAAAGAAATAAATTGATCACCCTTAAACCACCCTCTTCCTTCGCTTTACAAACTACCTCATGATTTCTTATATCCATCTTTTTATGGAGTCTTAGCAAGAAAAAATATATATTATGTTTACTCCGTTTTTTTTCAATATAAGACGGTGTCACAAAAGGTCCTAAGAAATATTATTTTTACAAAATCATTATATTTTTAATTAAAAACCAAAATATATCATAATTTTTTTTGGATTAAATATATTTTTAATCTCTATAAATATCTCAATTTTCATTTCTAGTCCATATTAAAAAAATAATATATTTTAATCTCTACAAAATTATTATACATGTAGTTTTAGTCCTTCATGGTAAACAAGTATGTATTTTTAAATGATTATTTTGCATACAACTTTAGAATGTTATAAAAAGTTTCTAAAAAAAAAACTTAAAATTTGATTTCTAAGTCGAGGTTTTCATTACTTCTATCATTATATTTTGAAATTTAAAAAATTCATACTTAATCCTTCTCATTTAAAAAATTCTAAAATTTGGTAAAGAAATATTTTATAGTATTCTAAACATTGATGAAAAAAATTATTCAAAAATTTTAAAGTTTAAGGGTAATTAAACAGTTTTCAAAATTTAGAAAACAACATAGACTAAAATTACATGCATAAAAAAATTGTAGGGACTAAAATATATTATTTTTTTAATAGAGACTAAAAATGAAAATTGAGATATTTATAGGAATAAAAAACATATTTAACTATTTTTTTAACTTGCATTATTTATTGTAGTATTAGGGAGAATGTAAAGAAAAACTATTTTTCTTATTGTTTTTCCTCTTTAAGAAGGCTATTTCACAAAAGGTTTTAAAAAATGTTATTTCTTTTTTAAAATCATTACTTTGTATAGATAAATAAAGAAAACAAAATATTTATTATAATTTGTTAGATGCATGTTAGGAAGAAATTAGACAAATTTAACCACAAATTTCTTTTAAATCATAATTTATCCTTGTTAAAATATTAAATATTTAGATTTTTTTATCCAATTGTTCTTTTTCTTTATTGATGTTGCAGTTTACTCTTTTGTAATTAAAAGTTTATTGTTGTTCAAGTCAATCTCATATATTACAACTGTTATATGTCAGCCAAAATCCAATTCGGGTAATATTCAAATATCAAGTCAAATGATGTAAAGCTCATTTAGATTATCCATCATATATAATTCACACACGTGATACTTAAGATCCACTTTCTGATTTCATACTTTCACTTCATTTATTATGAACTCTATAAATGACTTGAACATTAGAGTGCTAACCTTGCAAGGTCACCATCTTCGTTGTATCGCAAATTTGTACGACCATATCAGAAGTTCATCATAATCAATCAATCACAATTTTAACTCTAGTATAGAATTGTGGCATCGTATGAGAGAATCAACTACTAATTCCTGCAAAATTTTAGGATTAAATCTCTTTTGATCCAAAGCAAAATTGTGATGGAAACGTAAGAGGAATTCATCCCCAACCTCGCACCAGGGAACTCCTACAAACATATCGATCCAAAAATCAATTATGATTACTATAATTAAGGAGATTGAGAAGAAAATGTTGTAACAATAACAATCTCCCACTGTCATGTTCCATTATATCAAAAAGGCAAACTGAAAGAATCCATGAACCGATGCTATCACGATAGAATAAACAAACTTCTGACACAAAGTTTGAAATTTGTCCATATCTTTGCAACATGTCACAACACTCTAGAATATTCAAATTACAATGGGATATTTACCGATCCAAACGTTAATTTAAATTTCAAATGTGCATGCCAAGGTGGGATGAAAAGAGAAAAACTCCACGCACTCAACTAACTCGTTGGCATTCTACGAAAAAAGACATACATGTCGAATACGTTTCCATTATAGATGATAAGAAAACTGTCTCTAGATCTCCCAATGGAAGAACTCCTGGGAGGGAATAGTAAACTTGTTTGTGTAATATTTTGGTGCCGCATAAGCAGTGGTTGTCTCTTCTACAAACTTCTTCTTTACCTCCAAAGACGATTAACACCCATTGTTCTTGGCGGCGAGGGAAGAAAGGGTTCCATGAACTTTCACTTATTTCGTAAGAGACTTCAACTTGTCCACTTATTCCTGAAGAGACATTATTTTCTTCTAAAGTTGGGTTCTCTCGTGCTTAACAACCTTGCACTTACCTTTCCCTGTATTTGTCTCTTTAGAAGGGTTACTCATAGCTAGTGCATCACCTTGGACAACAACACCTAGGAAAAACAGAGAAGTTGTCCACTAGGTATAGAAAGTCTCCTCAGAAAAGTGTTTCTTCTTCTCTTCCTTAAGAAGATTCATGAGGTATCATCAGTTTCATACTTATAAATACAAAGATATATTCGAAAAAGTAAGAAGTTTCCCTTCTTATATAGGAAGAAAATGTAGTTCAAAAAGAAATATGGTCCATGGGATTTTAAATTCTCATAAGTGATAATTGATTATCTAGTGTAATTTTCACTCATAAGGGTTTATTTGACCTTGTAATCAACTAGCCACCAGTGCAAAACAATTTTTGGTGATTTAATAAATAAAAAGGGGTTCTCAAAAATATTTTGTGAGTGCCTGAGAGCTTAGTAACTTATTAGTCACTATTAACTTTTACATTAATTTATTCTCTCATACATTTCATTAAGCGTATAACCGACCATGAAAGCTTTCAAACTTTCTCTCTTTCACAACTTTGAAGTTTCAAGTTCCTTGCTATATTATACTTCTATTTGAATTTAACACTTCGATGGAACCTTTAATATTCTCCCTGATAAGGCTTGATATAACTTAAACTAACCACATGCGATTCTAAGAAAGCAATAAACCTAATCATGCAGTTCTAATCAAAAATAAAATAGAGAGAGAATAAGATGGTATGCCAGATGTATAGTGGTTTGACAGTCCGTCCTCGGTATGCCCACTCCATTATCCAATGGTTACTTATTGAAATTTTGTTGTTCTTAAACTATGATTTTGAAAAATATTACAGAGATATTTAGTACAATCAAAATTTGGATAATGTTGAAAATATTAAATCTTTGATTTGAGTCCTTATTAACTTGTACATTGTATTTTACATTGAATCCTCTTGAAATCATTATTCGAAACTGACTAAAATCTTTTATCTCCAAGAATGCTACTCCAAGTCTATGTTCTATAGCAATATTTACTCTATCATATCGGTATCTTGAGCCTTGGTCTATCTGAAGATTTAGAAGAACTCCCACTTTGTTTTTAGGTTTCCACACAACTTTACCCAAGTAATTTTGAAGAGAGGAACCTCATTCTTTTCCACTAGATTTATCAACCCCAATCACAATCACACACATAATTGTGAACCTCTAAAATACTTAATAAAATCTTCAAATGAACTGTTAAAAACAATAATCATCCTCCTCAAAGATCCCATACACTAAGATGAGAGCTAGATTCGAACAAAAATGGATGATGAAATAGTTTGAAAATGAAAGATTTTGTTTGCACAACTTCAAACAAAATTCGAAACTCTTTCAAATATTGATAGAACGGACGTGTTGTGAATTCTAAATCAAAAGTGAATGTGTAGGATTTTTTAAACAATTTTAATGGGTTTTGAAAAAAATGGTATTGATTGAAATTATGGTATGCAGATCTCAAATGTCCTAAGAGATGTCGAGACATTGATCTCTGCACTTGGCACAATGACAAAATGAACACACAATAGAATTGTAGAAAGTAAAGAACACACAATGAATTGTAAACCCAGTTTGGTGCACAACAACACCTACGTCTGAGGACTACCAAGCCAGGAAGTAAATCCACAAAATAGTATTAGTTTGAAGTAAACAACCTTCGGTTTAATCTTCGCACTTAATCATTACTCGTGCTTAATATCTACCTAAGACTCTCTCAGGTATGATACCCTTATCACTTCCCTGAAAATCACCATGTGATACACACTCACTTAATACTTAAAAGCTTAAGAGTGATCAACACCTTACAACTCAATAAAAATAGTCCAACTCTAGTATCAACAAGATACAAGAGAGGCTCACAAAACAACAAACCTTAAAACTCACTAAAAGCAATATATGTTTCACACTACAATTTAGGTTGATCTGTAAGTTTTGTATTTTTAGGATTGACATTAATTTTGTAAAACAAATATAGCAGCAATATATATGTACAGGATCTTGTAAAATAAAGAACACGTTAAGCAAGGAATTCCTTTTGTGCTCCCAAACATGTTGTGTTGAAGTGTTTCAACATCTGGATCAACATGTCAAAGAAGATGTCAAGACAGCTCATTCGACATCATGAACTGACAGAAGAGGATTGAAGATTTTGTTATGATTTAACAGAAAAAGAATATTCAGAGGATATGAAGCAATCCAATTGGCGCTGATTTTAAAAGATCTTGAAGACTCAAATTTACATTGAAAACAAAAATAAAATATTGAAAAATATCGAGTTTCTATATTTAGAGATATTTTAAGGAGTTGTTGATTTGAAGATCTTTATATATTGTAGCAGATTTTTCTGCATTATTGTAGCAGCTGTTATGTTGTGTTTTTAGGTCCAAATTCAATTCGGAATAGATTATAAAAAGAAACCTTGTAACCTAGGTTTAACGAACCAACCGAAAATGTAAGAGACATATCATTAGGGTTGTGTTCTTGTGGCAGTTGTGCGCAACAAGGTTCAATGTTGTGGCTGTTATGTTTGTAAGTCTCGAAGATTTTAAGCAAGAGATTTTGTGTTCTTGACTAAAGCCGTGAAGCAAGGTTGAGGTGTTGTCATGGAAGTGCGTCTTTTGTTTTGCCTTATTGTTTCGATAAAGAGCCGTCAATATATGCAACTGAGAGTTGGGACTGTGAGACATCCCTGAGGTGATTGGAAGTGAGGATGGGTTTCTCATATTTAGGAGTTCCTAAGTAGAAGTTGCATTGGTAGTGATTAAGTGAGAAGACTGTAAACTGTAGGTGTTTGCTGAGAAGTCTTTGAATTAATGCTACATAGTGGATTTGCTTCCTGGCTTGGTAGCCCCCATAGTAGATGAGTTGCATCGAATTGGGTTAACAATTTGAATGTGTTCTTTACATATCTTTTCTGGTTTATGTTTTATGCAGTATGTGTGCTGAATGTCATATCAGAGGTCTAAACATCCTGAAGAATGTTTGAATCTGATACATCATAGTTTTAAAATATTGTTGTTTGTACCTTGCCATGTTTATATGTAACAAATAAGATGTCTCAACATCGTATTCAACATCTGAGTCTTTCTTACCAGAATTTCATGATCCATCATATATATAGCTATAATTCAGACAAAATTTTAGGCTTTAAATCGCAGCAAATCTGATGCACAAAATCTGAAACTTATTCTCCAAGAAAATAGAACTTCAATATAAAGTTTCCTAAATGTCTCCATGTTTAGAAAACAACAAATCTTCAATTCCAAACAGAATCTCTAAAAAATTTCAATCTTGGATGCCAACTAGGATCACATAATATTTAAAGCATATTATGTAATATATACATATGACAAATGAGTTTAAATTGTCAACTGATAGTCAGGATGTCGAATAAGCGTGTTAGGACTTCGTATCTGAAAACTTGAAAATCATGTTATTCTTCATATAAGAACATCTTGTTCAACATGTTATTGTAAAGTTGTTTTACCAAAATTAATGCCAACTACAAATATGCGGAATTAACAATCTCCGCCTTTGGCAAATATTAGCTAAAACAACTAAATAATCCTAGAAAAAATAGCTACTAGAACACGTATATTTGAAAATAAATCAAACACATAAAAAATCAGATATGCAACAATCAGTAACTTTCCCCCTCAACATCAGAAGTTAGTGATTCTCCCCCTCAGTAGCAGTTAAGTGATTATCCTCCTCAATAGCAGCTAAGTGATTCTCCCCCTTAACATCTAGATGTTAGTGAATAGTTAGTAACTCTCCCCCTTTTAGCCATAATATGACAAAGGTAAGTAACATAACCAAACACCAAATTAATAGCACATAGCCAAATAAGAATGCAAGTTACACAAGAAGCACATGAGGTGCCAAAATATTCTGGGAATTTAAAACTTACAAAGAAAACTGGAATCATATAAAAACAAGGAACTGCAATCAGACATCTTCTTCAGTAGCCTCATCATCTTCTTATTCCTCTTCATCATCAAGGTGGTCATCATCTGATCCATCATCTTCATCAGCAACTTCAGCGTCCTTGTATTTTCAGCAGTCAAAGCTTAAATCAGATGCTCAAGCCTAGCCTTCCTTGTAGCACTCGCCTTGATGGTGTTGTCTAACTCTCTACAAGTCTCCTTTAGTTAAGCAAGAATAACTTCTTTAGTAGGAGCAGGACCAGATGTCAGAACATATGTTGTGACAAGATCTAGGATATGATCTCTAACAAGAAGTTTATGGTGTAAAGTCAAAGGATATTCCCTTCTCATTCCACTGTAAACAGGCAATAGAATCCTAGGATATTGATGAAGAATTATACCACAGATGAAAGATGGGAAGTAGATAGGCATCTTAGTAGCAGTGGAAAGAACTTGTTTCAGAATTTGATCAAAAATGTTAGCACCCAAGTCGAATGTCCTCTGTATACCCACAACATATATAAACCTTCTAAATCTAGTAGAGATGGTGGAGGTGTGATATGTAGGAACCCAATTCACAGTAGAAATTCTAAGGAGAATTGCATACTTCACACTGAGCCTCTCAACTTACAACTTTTCTTTGCTAGGCCAATTCATCACCTGTCTGTAAGTTATTTATCTACATACCTGATCATCCGTATCTTCAAGCTCGGCTTTAGATTCTTCAGATCTCCCTAGGAAGTTGTTGATAACAGCAGAAGAAAATGTTACAACATTTCCTCTAACATAAACTTTCCTATAGTCCCTGCTCTTCACATAATCACATCCCTCAGGGATGTTTACCACAAATTCCTTAACAATTTGCTCATAGCAGGGACCAAACTGGATAACAATCTTCATTAACCCTGCATCTTTAATGACCTCCATCACCTCCTTACACTTAAGAGCATTTTCCCTAAGCTTTATATCCAAAGCCACCCTTCTTTGAAAGATATACTTCCATCTTTCCACATTTTCCACAGCATGAAAAAATACATTCTCCAAAGGAGCTTCAGGAGAAACAACATAAAATTTCTTTTTCATACACGGTGAGTTCATCCGAGACAGACCACAGGGTCCATGCATCATATGCGCCTTAACCAAATCATATAATGTTTGATAAAGAATAGGGTCTGGAATTTCTGGGCAAATGATATTGTCTATGTCCGAAGGTGTTGGATATTTGCTCAGAGGATGCAAGAAGATCAAAATGTGTGCATGTGGCAACCCCCGCTTTTGAAATTCAATTGTGTACATAACTGAAACGATAATATCTAGTTAACGGTTCATGTCATAAGGAAAATAATGATTGAAAAATCACATAATTAAATAAAGAACACCACTTACATGTCAATACTTTGTCGAGAACATGGTGTTTTGTAATATCACGCATGAGTTCGTCAAACTTAATTTTGAAAACTTTGGTAATAATATTCGGTCGATCGTGCGGCTTTAACCTAGTTCCAGCCAATGCACGTGTGATCTCTGGCCAAGCTGATCCATGTATCGTTTGCTACCAACAAAGGTAGAAGGTAAAACTACACGTTTGCCTCGCTTTGGTGGTTGATTTGGTTGAACAACACCATATTGATCATTCAGTTTTTTATACTTACTGACTCTTAACTTTGATCGATTGTCCCGCAACCAATTAAGACGTTCAGATTCCAACATTGCATAACCGTCGACCAATAACTGTTGAAACAGGTGTCTCGAGTAAAGTAAGGTTTTTGCCTCTTTCTAGCATTTCTGCAATCGGAATGATAGCCAATCTTAAATGGACTAACGGTTTCTTCTATTAACTGCAGTTTCATGTTCATATTTCTTCAATATATTTTTCCTGTATCCATCTTCACCATACACAAATATGAGAGGGTATTGATATGCTAAGTATGCAACATGAAACTCATCAATGCGTTGCAAATGACCATTGCGTGCTTGAATGATGATGTCTCTTTTAGAAGCAGAGTCAATATCTCCAACAATGAGTGCAACAACTTTTGACATCGTCGGTGTGTTGTATACACGACCACCTTCAAGTTTATCACCGATAAGCCTCAACTTCAAGTCTAAGAAACTATTGGCCTTCATAAGATCCCTTGTCATTCTAAAAAACTTAGCGTGAACATTGAACTCATCTAACATAGACTTAAGCTTAGTCACAATGTCCCTCCTGACAACTTTACTGTCACTGTATATCAGGTAAGATGTGAAAAATTGAAACCTAAAATGTGACATGAAATATGTATTGCTAACTAATTACAGATACCTGCAATAGTTCAGTCTATTATCAACTTCGTTGTCGGTGTCATAAATATATAGTCGAGCATACCGCGGACGATGTCCAATTTCAGGTATTAGAGTACCTAAGCGATGACAAGTTTGACCATACAGTCTTAAGGTGGGTGGGCATCCGGTCTTCGAGTAGGCTGTGTCGAATTTCATAGCAGGGGAAGTAAAAGAAAACATGGCATTGTAAGTACGAATGTTGTTCTGATAGTTTACTCTGTGGACATGTATCATCATACATAAGATGTCACAACACCTGTGGTGGCTCTTGTAGGAAGGGAGGTACAATTTTTATACCACCGCAGCAACAATGGAACTTAGGAATGGTTGAATGGCGCGATTTTTGTATGCGTTATTAATACCACATGTAGGCTTGACAACATGGACATTCCCATATATGGTCCCATATTTCAAAATATTCTACATAATGGAAAACATGGTAATCATATGAAATAGTCAATGAATAGTTACAGAGGTTTGAGATATCGAACGTACCCTGCAGATGCTGCTCAATTAGCAGTTCATCATCTATGTTGCCATCGGAGTCAGAAGTGCCACTCACACCAGATTCGTCATCAGAATTAAACACTGCATCATCTGAATGTTATTGTTCTGTTGTAATATCATGAGTTGAATCTTCAGTGGAGATTCCGGGATTAGACGTAGATGTGTGACTCGTGATACAACTAGGTTGAATGGTAGTAGACACAAATTATTGTGAACTTCCAAGCAATCTAATTTTTTTAGCCACTGTTGGTTCTTGGGGATGTCTCGACAATGGTCCACTGTTTATTAAATTAGAATTGTTGGCTGAAAGAGGTGTACGTAGAGCAGTGAATGAGGCCTGATTAGGAATAACATCGTGTTGTTGGACCCCAGTGCGATTTTCCTTATTTGAATAATTTCGGGACTGTTTTTTGTTACTTAGAATTAGCTTCCTTCTAAGTCTAACAATAATAGGATCAGAAGAATTTTCTAAGTTTTCATAGTTAGTAGAACAAACGGTACCAACTAGTGTACTAGATGAAGGAACTAAAATAGAAGGCAGTAAACCGGAAACATAATCACGCGTATGTACTTCAATCGTTTGTCGGGTATGTACAACATAACGGGCATTTTTCTTCGCTATCAAAATAAGCCTCCTCCTACGTCTAGCAATTGCATATCGAGTCTTGTTGTTTTGAATAAAGATTGTCTCCATTGTCAGAAAACGAAATCGGCAATCTCATTACTGTCTGAAACCTCCCTTACACTGATGGTGCACCCGTGATCATCTTGTTCAAGTAATCAAAAAGTATTACTTTTTAATTATACATGAAAAGTGTGCACATGAAAGTTGTATGAAGGAAACGTGTATATTGCGTTTGGAATTTAACGCACAGGAGCAGTGGTTTAGGAGAGAAATTGTTTACAATATGCATTTATATGTAAATATGTGTAAGGAAAAACAATGATAACAATTTATTATACCATTAGATAAGGAGTATGATGGGCCATTTGAGTCATATAAAAGTAACTAACCACTATAAAATAAGTAACCACCAGTATGCCTCCTTACATTATTTTTAAAAAAACAATGTTTACTATTATTTAGGCATTATTTCTCAATGGTATATGTTTTCTCATTCAAAAAATGCCTAATTTATGAGATGTACACACTCATGACACTGCACGCGATTCCCATAGAACATGCTTACGCGTGGACAACGAATAACCGATCTTGCTTAATGTAGGATGCAACTAAACGATGTAGGTGTAGATAAAGTTGGTGATCGGGATACTACTGTTGCTGCTGCTAATCACAAGATATTTCGAATTCTCTGGATTCTTGCCTTTTACATGGAATTTTATTTGTGGTTATGCATTGGTGAAAGTTGGTTTTGAACATAACTGATGTGTGGTTGACTTTTTTCACTGGAATGTCACACAACTTGTGAACAAAACTGAGTTGTGGTTGAATACATGCAATTAAAGGTGAATCAAACTCCAATTTGTGACTAAATCACTTTTACAGACAAAAACTAAAGATTATAGATTATGATAGAATTAAGTTTGGATACAAATATTCGATAATAGTGATGTAATAATACAATAGTACGACAATGGTAAAGTAGCATAATCAAGACTAATAAAATATACTGCATTATGAATAAATACTTGACATTGATACACAAAAATCACAAATGATAACGTCGATATAAACAGATAAAAGGAAAACATAACGATGAAACAAACACATTACAACTGAAGCAAATAAGCAAACTATAGCTACAACTATCCCTTCTTCTTTGTTTTGATGATCTTGTGAAGCTTGGTTGAGGACAGTTCTCCCTCAGACAGTCCTCCAATAGTCGTTGATTCACTTGATCCATCAGGAACCTGTCTCTTAGCAGTTATAGTTTTTGGATCAGGGTTATGCTTAGATGTAATCTCAAGATCATGTTTCACAAATGAATATAGTCAAGTAATATAGTATATGAAACAATATGTGATATTTTCATTGCTAATTAAATTCACACATGGTGTGATCATTGGGTTAATTATTACTGTAACGAAATCAACCTCCTTAGGTGCTTCAGTCTTCGCCTCATCAACACTCTCTTTAATTTAAAGATAATCCAGACAATTGGCAATGTTCAATATACATCAACACAACACAACCAAACAAAAGTAAATCAGAAATTAAACTGTGCTAAATGGAAAAAACTTGAAGCAGCTCCGGTGTTACAGCCGCGACCTTCTCTGTTTCCTTTTTTGTCATGATACATGTTAGAAAGTCAACAAATATTAAAAATACCAATGGAGTAATAATAAGTTATACCTACATCATAGTCTCCCAAGGAGCCTTAAGTTGTTTGATGACATGGTTGTCTCTCAGAAGCATAACAACCGAGCAATTTTTCCATCACGGATGCCACTTAACTTTAAAATCCATCTCCAAATTCAACGTCACATCAAGTTCCAGTGGAAATTCTAGTGGATCGTGTATTCCAGCCTACTGGATGCATCAATACGATTAATATGACAACACAGTTCGACAACGATATTATAATCCTTTTCAAATAAATAACAAACCTGAATCATGGAATCACGCATCTGAGCAGCCGATAAATCCAAAATCTATGAACATTCTTTATCCTAAAAAACAAAGTTGAAGGTTTTCCGTGCGTACCATACTTCAATTTTTATCTTATACCTGAGATACGTTCAATTTCAGTCGATAAGAATTAGTATCATTTGTTGCCTCATACACACAAAAGCCATCAACTTGCAATTGAATGCTTACAACAGATCATAAGCAACCATACCTAAATATCTCAACTTCGGTGGAATGACCAGCCTCACAAAGATAAGGGGCATTGTCACCGCGTGCAACCCTCTGGCATAGATGGCAAGCTCGATAATACCACTCAAATGGAGATGCTATTAAAATTTTGGTTTTGGCAACAGTAACACAAAACGTGATATGTAAAAACTGTACATTAAATAAAACATAAAACGCAAAAGGCATGTCAATGTATATGAATCCATAAATAATTAAAGTAAAAGCTATAAAGAACGAACAATCCACACCTCAGTAACCTTGGAAATCTCAGCGAGAGGCAACACAATAACTTTGGAGAGAAACTTCTGAACAAGACTCTGTTGAGTATTTTCAGAGCCTTGTGAGGAAAGCTGAGAATTACAACTTAGATGTCCCGACACACTAACCACCAAATCTCTGGTCATTCTGCATAATATTGATCCAATTAATACAAATACATGAGAAGAGAAATCAATACATTGGTAATAACAAATTATACCTCTCGATAAACTCTTTGATCGAAAGTAAATCGGTATCGAGGGACAACATGGTAACATTGTAAGTGTTTGTGATAGATAAGGGGAACTTTCCTACATAAAGGAAATAATAGTTAAATCTGAGTATTAAACAAGTTTTTTGTTATTCAGTGCAACCGATAAAGCAACTAACCCTTTTCCTTGACCTTTGCATATTGAAGCATAACCACTGTTGGAACAGAAGCATTGACCCGATCCTGGGTGAACTTGACGAATTGGTCGGCATACGACTCCCAAAAAGTGTAGTTCACAGTGTTGTTGTTTCACAAAGAGTACATGAAACTCAGATACGAAACATACTACATATCAGAATGTCGGGAAGTAATAGCCAAATACCTGTGGTCACGTAACCGTAAATTTATTTGTTGCTTTTTTTCCCCTAACTGTGTCTGCGAATATCCAATCGTATAAACCATTCCAATCATGTCTACGTAAACAATAAAATCAAATAATATACTGTAACGAAACATTACCCGCAACTGGCAAAACCAAAACAGAAACACATGCGCCATTACACACTTACCTATCAAGACATCTTTCTTGAACTTTCCGATGCTGATATCACCAAAACTTGTAAACTTCAGCGGTTTAACAAGTATTTCGTGTTTATTATTATCAGCAATGGACGTACCTCTGGTAAACTTCAGCATAAACCTGTGACACAAAGGTTTGAAGGTACCCGCCTTAGGCTGAACTTTGAAATTTGCCACGGTATAGGTATGGTTTAATTAAAGCTTTTCATAGAAAGTAGTCATATGGACCGTTGTTACAACGACATGGATATCAACACCCTGCGATTAACAAAAATGTTAAACATCAAACAACAATCAAATAGGTCGTGCAATCGACAATGAGTACACCTAAATACATAAAATTATTCAAAACTCAGGATTGTTATAGAATTTTTTTTCATGATTACCTTCTTGTCGACGAATAACATTTCGAAATGCTCCTTATTGTTCGACATGACCATTTGTGATGAACCCTGACAACCACTTTCCAAAGCTATTTTCCGTCGTTGATGTCGGCGAGTCGCTCAAACGGCATGGCCACAAGTAACACGAATTTCTGATTTGTGTTCTAAAAGAGAGATGAAGGATTTGTGTTCTGAATTTATAAATTGTAAGCATGTTTTGGAAACAAATTTTTTTTAGCGGTTTGTGTTGGAGGTGGTGGTGGGAGAGGAAGTTTTGAGAGGTTTGTGAGAATGAGAGTTTGCACGTTCTTATAACTGTAGATCAAATATTACCCTATTTATGAATTTTTTCTGTTCAATAAATAATTATTGGATTTAATAATGAAATTTAAATTAACTTGCCAAGTGTCAATCAGTTGGAGGGTGGAATTAGCCAAGTGACATCATTAATTGAATAAGAGGATAATTAAGACTTTTAAAAAACACATTTCTTTTTTGAGGAATAATTATCTACCCATCTTAAAAAATTGGGTAGAATTACCCATATTCTGATTTACATTAAAATTGTTTTAGAAATCTAAAAAATTTATACTATTAAATAAATAAATAAATACAATAAAATGATTTGACATTGTTTGAATGAAATAATATATATTACCAACTTTTTATGATGGATAAAAAAATTATCCATTTTTTTTAACATAAGGGATAAGATAGCGGAATTTTTTTTTAAAATAACATATATTATAAAATAAAATACCAAAATAACATACATTTGGAAAAATTTACCAAACTAACACACTTTATAAACACATTCGCCAAATCATTTGATGAAGATGTGTTTCTTCATATGGATTCGCCAAATGGTTTGGCTTTCTTCACCAATTCGCCATTCCATTTGGCGAATGTGTTGAAATTCCAACATGAATTCGCCAATCCATTTGGTGCACCATGCTAATTCAAATTTTCATATATATATATATATATATATATATATATATATATATATAAAATTAGGGTTTCATTAATATATATATATATGTATATATATATATATATATATATATATATATATATATATATATATATATATATAGATATATATATATAGATATACATGTATATATATATATATATATATATATATATATATATATATATATATATATATACATATATATATATATATATATACACGTATACATATATATATATATATGTATATTTATATATATACTTATACATGTATATATACCTAGGGTTTGCAAATTTTTTTACTATATATATGCCTCACTCATAGATCTAGGACTCATCTCACTCCATCCTTACAAACCCTCTCTCATTCAGTCCTTTCAGTCTCCCTCTCTCACAATATGGCTTCTCCCCGTCCATCTAATTATGCATCGGCACCGTCTTCCTCATCATCAGAAGAACCGCTTCCAAAATTTGATATCTTGAAGAAAAATGCTTTAGTGTTTTTCTCGGCAACAAAGCCTCCTCTGAAGATGCTGTTATGGAACCCCCAAACTTTGGAACACTTGCACAGAGAATTAACCCGCTGGTTAGAAGGAGAGATCGGCCACAAAGAAAAGATAATTAAAATTGAGAAGAGGGTTGTGGAGTTTGGTGTGACGAAATGGAGAAAAATTGTCAATGATGCAGGTGTTTTGTCGATGATGCTAGGTGGAGGTGAAGTTGTCCTGATGGTTCTGATAGGCTAGATCTGATGAATCTTGCAGTTGTTCTATTTATGTATGGTCATTTACTGAATCATGTATTTCCTGGTTTTATTTATGTATGTTCGTGTTTGTGGTTGTGGTTTTATTTATGTATTTTTCCGTTTTATTTATGTACGGTCAATTCCTGAATCATGTATTTCCTTGTGGTTGTATGATTATACTGATATGAATCAAAGGAACTAGGCTTCCATATAAAATAAATACGGTTACAATGACCTAATTTACGATGTTGAGCTTGGTCCAACGTTGGGACATTTTTTTCGATTGTGCCCGGGCTGACGACATGAACTACACAGTCTCACCATCTTGTTCGCCGTATCCATTTCGGTGCGAATACGCGTGCTGTTAGGACGGCCTTTTTTCTTTCTTCTCATGTTCTCGTTGTGCCAGACTATTTCCCCGTTGTAGGAGGGCCAGTAGTCCTCATTTGCAACAACCGGAAAGCTTTTGTTGTAGACGTTGCAAAGGTTGTGCACTTGGTAAACAGGGGATAGTAAGCCTGAAGGGTCCAGCCGAACCTTCGAACATGCCGCTATGACATGGGAGCAAGGCATGCGGAAGGCTTGGAATTTACCACAGTCGCACCAATTGTTATCAAGTTCCACCCGATAGGATCCCCTCGGTCTCCCTTCGTTGTGATCCATGATCTCATCAACATTGAAATGTCCCTTACTGCGGTTAAACACGGTTACCACATGTGTGTTAGACTTGGATGCTTCGTCTTTGATGAATGTCATAGAACTATCGCTGAACACTTGACCAGACTGTAGGATTGAACTCCACTTTGAACGCCTGGTGTCAAAAAGTGCTCCGAGCCTAAAGTAGGTTGACCTCACCAAAGCGGTTATCGGTAGGTTGCGGATTCCTTTGAAAACAGAGTTCATGGATTCAACGAGGTTTGTTGTCATATGACCCCAGCGTTGTCCTTTGTCGTAGGCCCTGGTCCACTTATCTAAAGGAATCTGGTTTATCCATCTGAATGCATCTTCATTCGCCATTCTGATTTCGTCACGATAATGTTTGAATGACGGTTCGGTTAATGAGTACCCTGCATTCACGACCTTCTTCCGCAGTGTCTTATCTTTGATCTCTCTCATGAAGTTTTGCGCTATGTGTCTAATACAATAGACATGTGTTGAAGGCGGTTCCTGCCAGCCGTTATCAACATTCTTCCATGCACTCTCAATTGATGCATGTCTGTCCGAAATCAAACATAAGTGAGACTGGGGAGCCACATGGTTGCGAAGATTTTTTAGGAAAAAACTCCATCCCTCGGCAGTCTCTCCCTCGACGATAGCGAATGCAATTGGAAAGATATTGCTGTTGCCGTCCTGTGCCACTGCCATCAATAGAGTTCCTTTGTATTTCCCGTAGAGCCATGTTCCATCAATTTGGATTATAGGCTTGCAGAAGGAAAAACCCTTTATACATGGGTCAAAAGCCCAAAAGAGCCGGTGGAATATGCCATTTCCACTGACACATTGACTTTCCGAAGTATACGCCGGCAAGGTCTCTAGGATGACAACGGTCCCAGGTGCATAGTGCTTCAGTGCCAGCAAAAACTTTGGGAGTTCTTTGTACGAGTCCTCCCAA